>OZ038384.1:39913937-40026098 GCA_964036045.1 Eutreptiella sp. 'Long Island Sound 2002'
CCCCAGATCCACCCCCAGCCCCCCCCCCCCCCCCGAGTTTTGACAGATAGCTGGGGGGTATGTCGCATCAGGACCGGTTGTAGTCGCCCCCCCGTGATTGGCACTAACATCACTTTCATTCTTGCTGTCTTCGTCTCCTAGCATTCCGGTGAATAAACGTGGAAGAACAGCTGCTGTACTCCAAGGATGCACAACAGGCAACTTGTGAGAGCAATGCCATGATGGATAGCCCAACAAGAAAATTGCTGCCATTTGCGCACTAAACCCCACCTTCTTGTCCAAAGAGTTGATAACGCACTTGAGCACAATGGATTCCTTGTCTCCGGGTTGTGCAAACTTTGTAGCGTCCATTTTATCAACGTCACGTGTGACTTGACCATGCCGCTCAAAACGTTTGTAGTCTTCACTAGATTCTTGCTGCAATAACTAACAACATGTTTGGCCACGGCAAGTAGCACATCCTCACCCCCTAGGAAATGGAGGTTTGTGTTGCTAGCATATAGGTAGGCCCACAATTTGTTGGTTTCAACCACACGTCCATCACAAGGATGTGGCCGCAACTCCCACATGACAAGAACACAACTCAGATTCTCATCATAATGGTTAAACACAGCTTCACAAACATACATTTTAAATTTATGCCCTCCCGAAGGGGTATGATAGGCCACAAAGAAATGTGGGCGTGTTTCTTTGTACCCCTCTGCGGCGGCACAAGCAAACCAAAGCAGCCATTCTTTCCTCCCGGTGGTTTTCCACAACTACCAATGAGGCATCGGTGGATTTGAATATGCCCAAAGACAAGAGAGGCAAACTTTTCAATTTCTTGGGCAGCTTCATGTGGATCGTCTGGCAACGGAGGCAAAAATTGCTTCTCCTCCAGCATGCGCGGAGGTTCCACCTTCTGCTTCATTCTTTCCTCATAGCCTTGGTGAATGTGAGCATCCAAGGCCAAACATATTCGTTAATCCCACACTGAAGCAACGGCTTGCACAAGCTCACCGTTTCCAACAGTCATGTCCAACAACCATGGAGGAATGCCACCGCAAGAGAGACCATGAAAAAGTAGAGGTCCTCGACCTTGACACTCTTAACATGTGCAATGGGCCACACACGTACCAAACAGACCGAGTTGAACTTAATGGAAAGCCACCCCATGACTCCCACGGGAACCTCAAAAGTGGATTCAAGATGATTCTCAAACATGTTTTGACATCAGGGACCGCGTGGCGATCAATGTCCACCGGGAGGAAGTATTTTTCTTAATGGTATCATAGGCAAAAGGCAAAAAGTGGCAAGAAATGAGGGTATGTTCGGTAGATTCTACCTCCCCATCAACAGGGCAATGGATGGCGCCAGGCTGCCATTTGCTGATGTGGGTCACAATGGGCAACTTTTTCCATAAAGCTTTCCGGACAAAATTTCTGAGATCACAAGGTAGGGACAATTTGCAAAAGCTGAACCATATGTCCTGCGTTTGTTTGGGCTCCAGATCCCTGGGTACGACATGCGGGCTCCCACAACTGCTCTAGACTGCTCTAGACCTGCTGGCCCAAAATCTACGTTGAGTAGCTCTGGATCCCTTCAACATTTGGCGGGGGGGGCGGAGACGTTGTAAATGGGCTTCCACGTGGATAGAACACAGTCCCGTGAGGTGTCGTCTTCCAGACAACCCCCCAAGAGACAATGCCATCCCTGATGAGTTTGGGGCAGAAGTAGGCTTGGTTGTGCACATTTCTGAAAACAACCTTATGCCATAGTGGCATGTCATATGGCATGGGGGATGGTGTGGGGACAGGGTGCGCCTGCCGCATGCCGCAATAGAGACAGGGTTCGGGCACAACCTCTCACGAAAGGCATGGTCTGCCACACAACATTAGATCCCATTTGGAAAGAAAGGCAAATAGTAGGGGGGGGGGGGGGTCTGCGTTATAGGACTAGCAAATCTCCCGGGGATGTATCATTTCAGCAAAATGTGGTGGACATGCACGCATCACCCTTTTTACATCGACCACTGTGGACAAAATTTGCTAATTTGCTAATGTTGAAAAATGGCCCCTATCCTTGGAGCCCAACTTCCCAAGGGGCTGTCACCCGCAGGCACCTGACCGGAAACCTGCCGTCAACGTCCGGCGGGAAGAAGTGTTGCGTCCCATGCCTATACCTTAAAGATGACCGAAGGGCTGCACTTGGAATAGCCTGGTTTCCCGTTGACGTGCATCCCTCACTCACCCTGCAGTCACGCTGGGTACCCTGAAACAGCTGCTGAGTGCATCAGTAACAACAAGGGCAAAATTGTCACTGAAATGGCTTGATCAGTACTTTCCATGTATTGCGTGGAGTTCATTAGCTTCAGAGTTTGCAGTAGCCTGACCGTTGTCCAGCGCTCCCACACCGCTCCGCTGAGACGACTCTTCAGGTATGAACAGATTCCCATTGAATAAAGAAAGGACACTGATGGACCACAGCACTACGCTAGTTGAATATGCTCTTATCATTTCGCATTAACTTCCAGGTGGTAAACGGCCTAATGTGTGTACGCTGCACACACAGCACCAGTGCGCCCCCTACTACATGCCATACACACCCTTCCAGCTTTTCCAGTATCGGCAGCTGCAGCTCCTTGACCACCACTTCCAATCGGGGAGACCGCCCAAACCCGTGCGGTGTCAGCAGCAGATGGAGCATGCTGTCACGGCTGCTGTAGGGTGTCGTCCAGAGGTCGATCCAATGGCTCGAAGTGCGCTCCGCCACCAGTTCTGAGAGTTCTACCTCGCAGTGCTGCACAACTGAGAAATGCTCCCCGTCCAACACGTCCACCAGCAGTGGCTGCCCTAAGTCACTGATGCTGAGGTCGAAGTCCTCATACCACTCAGGGTGGGTTGGGGAGGCGGCACGGTCCGTTTGTAGCACCGCATCCATGTAACTCAGCCTCAGGCACGGCGCAGTGACGCGTAGGTCCCAGCCTTCTACAACCTGTGGGTCACCCAAGAGCAACAAGATGTTCAACAAGGAGGCTCATGTAAAGACTGCAGTTGGGCGTGAGGTCGGGCTGTAAGATGCGCATGGGCGGAGGTGAGGTAAGGTGAGTTGAAGTGAAGTGAGGTGAGGTGAGGTGAGGTGAATTTGCCAGGGCGATCTTCTGACGCCAGCGTAAAATTGCCCTTTATCACTCGTAGCGTGCCTTCCGGCTTGTGAAGGCACTGACAGCCTAGGACAGTCATGCATTCCTGCCTATGGGGTTCGAACTGGGATTCGCGTCAAGTGCCTGATGGCTCACTTTGCAACCTCTCTGGGCATGCGTGGAGGTGAGGGAACGGAGGGCTGCACCAAGGCCATTCCATGCCAGCTCAAGAAAACCGCTCTTGTACACCCGCTGAGGCAGTAGGACGAAAACAGGCACAATGCTGCTCAGGTGAGGGCCCGCGGGGGCCGACTCCTCAGGTTTGGACACCACTACCCGCCCACTAACCGTTGGCCAAAGGCCCCCTAGGGGGGGGAGAAAAACAATTCCTGGTACCGGTGTACAGCTTTTTTTTTTTCGGGGGGACGGGGGACGGGAAAAAAATTGTGCGAAATTTTTTTCCGGACCCCCAAACCTGAAGTTTCCTCAACTCTACCCCACCTCTTTGGGTTTGGAAGGTGCAAGGAGGATATTTTTCAAGGTAACCATTGATGTTTCAGCCAACATGGGTGGTATTTGTGTTTCAGGGCACAAAGACCCACGGTCTATTCCGGTTGCAGTGCAGCGCCCACCCTGGCCTCTTATCGGTAGCCCCAAAAGTGGGCGGAAATGCTACATAACCCCTGCATTCCCGGGGCTCCCCAACAAAGGGGACAAGATCAAAGCACAAAAAAGCAACAAAAAGCAAAAATAAAAATTTTCTATTGTGTCCCACATCCTACCAGTAATCATGGAGATTGCCAGCCCCATGAGATGAACCAAAGACCTTCCCATCACAAAGGCACTGCTTACCCACTAGGGTACAAGCCATCTGTGACACATGTCTACACATGGATGGTATTGATATTTGGTCCAACATGGTTTTCATGCATTATTGAGTGCTCTTTGAGTATAGACACATGGGGTGAAAACCCAATTTTTCACCCTCTGCTAGGTGAAGCAAATCCATGCAAATCCTCCTTGCGAAAAAAAATTCCTACAGGGGGTGCTAGTTTTTTTTTTTCAGGGGGTACCCTTGGAGGAGAGGGGGGGGGGTACAAAAAAATTCGCGCGATTATTTTCCACCCCCCCCCCTTGGCTGCGAGGGGCGATGGGCCAAGGGGCGGATGGATGGATGGATGGATGGATGGATGGATGGATGGATGGATGGATGGATGGATGGCGTAAGCTTGCGGGGGGCGGCTCCTTGGGACACAGGCGCTAAAGCTCTAGTGGCTCAAGGTCCATGCAAGCTGAGCTTCTTGAATTCACAATCAATTGACCCATGGGATTTATGCTCTAAGAAGAGGACATGACCTGTCAGCTTATGGTGGGCAACTTTAGGCAGCCCAGCCCCGCCCCGCCCCGCAGTGCCATATCATGGGCTACTTGAAGCACCCACGCCCCCCATGGGTGCCGACCGACGCACCTAGGTGCCAACCGATGAATAAGAGGGAGGAGAGGGAGGAAGGGAGGGATCTACTGATGTACACGCTCCCTGTTTCGGCGGCTCACAAGCTAGATGCTCTGCACCACCCAAGCTACTCCCCCGTGCTACTCCCACAGGGACAACTCAACTAGGGGCAAAGAACTATAGGTGCTCCATGGCAAACACGGCACCAGGGTGCAGAGACGAGAGGGGGAGGGGAGGAGAGGGGTAGGCAAGTGGGGTGCATGATCATAAGCGGCTTGACCACTCCTTTGTTTTTTTTGGTACTGACACCCAGAAGTAGTCCAAGCCATCAAGGCAGTTGGTGTCCGTGGGCGTCTACACACTATGCACGGCGAGAAATGCATAGCCAACGGTTTCATGCGCGTGAGGCATGTCCATTGACGGCGACGCTGTTGGGGGAAACACTCAATCGACTAGTCTGCCATGCGCTTGGGTCATTGGTGCGAGACTACAGAACGTGTGTGTTACCACAAATACTGCTTACTGTTTCGCTCTAGGGTCTTTCAGAATTGTGTTATTCTGCAACCATGTTCACACGCTCATGAGCCCAAACCTAGCCCAATAACATGAGTGCTGTGTTTGGCAATTCTCCGCCAGCCGCCAAGTCGACGGCTCCGGGCAATGCATCCCGACACGAGCTCCGGGCCATTCTTGACCGCCAATGCTTGGAGATGGAGGAGCTTAGGGGCCGCCTACAAGCTCAGAAGCTCGCGGCCAAGGCGGTGGCGCCCAACCTCTGCAATGCCACTCTCATGGAGTTCCAAGGCAAATTCTGTCTCCCGCGATGAATGCGCGATGCAACCGGGGATCGGCTGCAGTTTGTGGCTCAAGTTCCCGGGCTGGCCATGGTTGCCGATATGGGCAGCATGGTGGCAGCCCAAGTGTCATCCGGGCAAGCCCGTGCCAACCAGTTGTCGGCCAACCTGCTGCATAACCACTAGGCCTACCACAACCACTACACGGCAGGTCACGCACGTGACGCTCTTCACAGGGTGAAGTGGGAGGAAGCCTTGCAGCAAGGGATCAGAGTTCATCCACCTGGGTGTCAAGTTTACCACCGAGGGGGGCGTGTTGAAGGGTGTGGCAAGTAACGGGAATCATGTTCATGTCTCCGAAATGCCCTCTAGAGATTGTCCTTGATGCAACGAGCTGCGCAAGCTGGAGGCGGAGGAAAAGCATTGGCCTCTCCACTGTCCGTGTCCGTGCTGTCCGTGTCCGTGCTGTAGTCGAATGCTTGGGGCTAACCACACTATGTGGCGTTTTGGGACTCAGATCCAGGACTGAAAGGGATCTAACAGACCTCTTTGTCTTCGGGCATTGCCTAGTCCCAACGTCGCATGGTCTCTAAGAAGGTCCCGGCCGCTGCTCCCCGCGGACTGGGAACTATGGTATCCATTGCTAGTTGAGAAGGTGTTGTGCCACCTGCAGTCATGCCGGCAGCGCCGTTACCACTCAACCATCATTGAGGCCCGAGGAGAGATTGTTGGAGGTCGGTATGCAGGGCACTTTGGTCAAATGCTTGGCGGAGCGTTCTGTCTTGCGCCAGTTTGCTTCGGGTAACGGGGTGTATTTGCCACCATCACAGCTTTGGAGGACCCGCGCATCTTGCCGCCCACTGTTCACCCCTTGCACAGTCAAATTGCTGGGGGCTGGGGGCTGCGGAGGGGGGTCAACCTACAACCCAAGACTATGCCCTCCACCCCCCCGGGGTAAAAGTCAAACCCAAATGTCCTTTGTATCCCGCTGCGGGCAATAGGAGGGAGGGACCCAGACAGAGTGCCCAGCGTGGTGTCAGGAATGAAGGCTCCACAAATGCAACACCCTGTCCCGCGGGCTAGCATACCAAAACAAAGCCCACAACCTTGGTTACCTCAGTGTAGCATGCACCCAAGCATTGGGGGGCCACAGTCATGCAATCGCACACTGCACGCAAGCTCTAGACGTGCTCAAGGATGCCGCATACCTGTTTGATATGTGCGCGCTCATCAGGGGATGCATCCAGAGCAAAGGTGTTTGTGACGAAGCCCGTGTTCTATGACCCAACCGTGCTGGTTGCAACCACTCAACTGCATGCGCGCGCGCACGCACACACTGCATGAGGAGACCACGCAAACCTAGATACCCAAGACAGGCACAGGGCAGTGGCAGGCACTGGTGGTGAAACAGCTTGTCAGGTCAACAATCACAAAAATATGGTAATTAGAGGCAGTGCACCTTTCTTTACGACAAATGCAATGCGTAGAAGGTGGGGGCACTTTGTCGCATCCACCTGTAGGGAATCACTGTTCTCCCCAGCAACTCATTACCAATGTCCATGAACACTGGGGGCACAGTAACGGGGGTACCAGCATTCCACGCACCACACCTTAAATGCTCCCAAACACTACTAACGGATCCCCCCCCCCCCCCCGCACACAGCCCACATAGTCACATACAGGCGACCCATACAGTGCAGTGACACAGACAAGAACACACTGGCCCCTGCATGCACACACATATGGCCACTGGGCATTCTGCACAGGCCGAATAGCAATGGTGGGGGGTGTTCTGGACCATACTTGATTGACACTAACAACTCGCAAAATGTTTGCTGATACCTACTGACACCTGCAAGGACTTGTGCTGACATCTGTGTGTGGGGAACGGCAATATACCAGACGAGCCATGGTCTGTGGTGATGGAATGCCTATGCCCCACTGAAGGACAGGCCCTGGTCGTGAGGAGGACCCAGCACCAGGGGGGCTGTGCAGCTTCATCCGATAGCACATGCCACATGGCCTGTGAACGGTCTGGTCCTCTTTTCTTTATTCGAAGACATGGCCTCCGCTGCCGGGACTTAATGACGGACCACTGTTGTATGTCCGCTGGCTGTGGGCCCCGGTGTCAAGGGGTGGGGCACGTACAGCTGTAGGCTCCAGCAAGGAGCTCAGCACAGCCTCATTCAGGGGGCTTCCGTAGCAATCTATATTCACTCAGAGAAACACTGCCAACCACCGTCAAACCCACAACTGCTGTCAGTAACTGGCGGCCGCCATCGGCCAACCGTCAAAATACTTCTGACCAACCATCTGACACCGTCCACCGACAAAGACAGCGGCCATGAAGGCGGATCCTCAATGGACAAAGACCAAGGGGAGGGGGGGGCACGAAGGACTACCCCCTGGTCTGGCCACAGCACCTTGATGTGCAGCCGCCGGCTGTCCGCCAGGGCAGAGGGAAGGCCACAGCCGACGGCGGTCAGCTCCAGCCGCACCTCCCATGGCTCTGCCGGGAGCATGCAACCTCCGCTGGCATCCTGCTTCAGAAGGGGGACCCAAATGGTCGTGCACTTGTCTCGCAGCAGCCGGTCCAGAGGACACGTGTTCTTGCCCAGCAGGACGGGGCCCTGGCCACGGGGCAGCATCCCGTGCAGCTCCAGCGTCAGGGCGTCTTTTGCAAGGTTCTGGATGGCGATCACGAACCCCTCCTCCCAATACGGCGCCACGGTGTCGGGGCAGGCCCTCGTGCGGTACCGCTGGTCTCGCAGGCTCAGGATGCAGAACAAATCCGTGAGGTGCCGCCCGCCATGGCCTGGCAGGCCCCTAACAGTCGGTATGCTGACCTGAGAGGCAGGGCCGGTCGGAGGATAGCTCAAACTCCCGGGCGCGACATGCAAATGTCAGCGATGGTATGCTACAGCCCCAACCACAGCTGGTGGGAGTGCGGCGCCGCGAACATGGAGAGACTCTCGGCCATGACGCAACGCCCCCCACCCCCAACTGACTCTTGGCTGGAGGCCCGGGGGAGGGGAGGGGGAAAGGGCTGGGGGGGGGGCGAGTTCAGGTCATAGGTCATGGGGGTTGGAAGGTTGGGAGGAGCAATGTTTTTCATTTGGGGGGGGGGGGGGGCAGTACCCACTGTACATGCCCCCACATAGGCTCCGCCCCTCTCGCAATGGAAGGTGCCTCAGCTACTAGAGCCACGCATTGGCTCATTACATGCCCAGGACTGCAAGGTCAGCTCACAGAGCGCTAGGTTCACAAGCCTCTCCTTGCCCTCGGTCTAACCCTGACTTGTGCAGCTATTTGGTTATGGGGTATGGGCCATGTCAATTAGGATGCACATGAACTTTAAAGCACTAAACCTAGGAAAAGCATATTGGGGAAAAACTGAAATGGCTATGTTGCCCCTGCCGTATAGGGGGGGAAAAAAGGCTACATAACGCTTGCAGAAACAAGGCAATTGGGGTCCAAAATGGAGAGCCATGATGTTCCTAGAGGCAGCTGTGGACGAAAATTCTATTGCCTTCGGTAAGGCCCCTCGAACAGAGACAGCATAGGCCGATGATATTGGAAACTTGGGGAGAGTCGTCGATGTGGGCATGGGGCTAGATTTACGCATAGTGGCTACATTAGGCAATGGAAGTTTTGCCGGCAATTGTGCAAAATGGCTCAAATGGTGCTTTTGGGATCTTGTTGTCCGCTGTGTAAACGTTTGTATTGCCAATGTCCCTTTTGCACGAACGGGGCAATTATAGCAAGGGAAATGAAATAGATGAAACTGCTGCAGGTGAATGTTTGGCAAGTGTGTGTGAAAACGAAAACCTGCGACATCCAGGCATCGGGTTGTGTATGTAGCATTGGAGATGATTGTCCCCCCCCCCTGTACTTGGAAACCCTTCTTTCGATGATACACCATGCGGAACAACTGCACATGCTCACCACTTGAAGATGCCTTTGCTCAAAGTTTGGGGGCGGATTTGGGCTTGGGCAACTTCAAGTTCTTGAGAATGAAATTGCCTTGCATGTAGTCTCTTGTAAAATACCACTTCCCACCAAATACATGGGCCATGGGCCACGTGTGAAAATAAATGGATGCCCAGGTTCAAAAAGAGAAGATTGCATGGTGAGCTGGTGCTAGAAAGGGGAATATAATGCAAAAATATACCCCAAATCAGAAATCACAAAATACCCAACACTTACAACAAGGGTGTCCATGACTCTATGTAACTGGCAAATTTGTCAACAAACCCACGTCTTATGTGGTTGCACTACATTTGGTGGTACCGAATTAAATTAGGGTCCTAAATTAACATGATCCCTAACGCGTTGTATCTTAGACAAGGCCGTAGCTTATACAAGGGGGGGTACCACGCCAAAAAACTCATTTTTCAGCCAACCATGCTAGCCTGAAAACGGCTAAGGCCTCACCGGTAAGGGCCCACAGGGGGGTCAACCAGGGGTACCCGGAGTTTGGACCCCAGACCCCACCATTGGCTAAGGGGTCCATACATGAGAAAAACGTTCTTCAGAACCTGGGTCTGAATCAATGCACAGCGGCCACAACAGGCGAAAAAGCTTCGACCCCCCCCCCAGAAAAAGTGGCAGGGAGGGGCAAAATTGACAAAGTTATTGGGGGACACTTGTCTTCCTTTTAAAAAGGGTTAGAAATCCAATATCATACATTGCAGTATGCTACGCGGATGACCCCCCAAAGCGGGGGAAATGGCGCCCGTGCCTGAGCGTGATCTAACAAGAGGGGGATACGCCCCGCAGTGGGCGGTGGCCGGGGGAGGGGAGATGAAGAGCGGGGCATGACCTGCACTTGTGGGGGCGGTGGGGGCAATGGGAGCTTCAGCTGACGGCACCCGGAGGCCTCGTAGGAGATATGCAGACGGCCCTTGTACACTTGGGCGTAGCAGGTGTTGTCATGTGCGTACAGTGGTAGCCATCCGCTCCAGCGCTTGTGCCCCTCCGACTCAAGGCGGTTCAGTGTGATGGGGTGCACGCTGCCCAGAAACAGCTCCTCGTCTTCAGAGATTGCGTCGTAAACCTTTGCACACATGTGGACACGCCTGCGCCGGTGAATGAAATCCTGCCCCGTTTATCGTCACGCATCGAACTTATATCAGTGACGGATGTAATTGGGGGGGTGGGTGTCCCTCCCTCCCCCCCCCCCCTGTTGTGACGAGGCGTCACAATACGCGTCACAAAAAAACCCGGTCACAGATTGAGCCACGCAGGGTACCAGGAGGCAAGCAGGACAACCCTTCCAGAGAGGCATGTGTGTGCAGCAGGGTACAGGCAACAACAAACAGTTTTTTTTTGTTTCTGGGTAGTCCACCAGGGTTCTTATTCACTGTCACTGTGCAGCAGGGTTCTCATTCACTGTCACTGACAGTGAGGGCGCTTGCGCTGGCAAAAGAGGACAGGGAGCTGCCTGAATCCGAAACCTGTCCCAGGTTATCAACATACTCTGCAGTTTCTGGCAGAACGCGTTCCCAGGGTTCTCATTCACTGTCACTGTCACTGTCAGTACCACTTTCCTCGTCACTGACAGTGAGGGCGCTTGCGCTGGAGGCATCTGTGGAAATGCTTCCAAAAGAGGACAGGGAGCTGCCTGAATCTGAAACCTTGCATCTCTATGCTGTGCATGCAGTGGATGGATGAATGTCACAAAAAACAGCAAGGTCAGAAGCAAGGTCAGAAGCACAGACACAACTATTCAGCAACCTGCCCACATGCCCTCAGGAAATACCACTGCCCTCAGGAAGTACCGCAGAGCCTTTTGGGTGTCACAATATTTTCAGAAAAGCTGTTTTCCCACTATGGCCTATTGTATTTTTTGTGACATGTCACAATTCACTACCCCCCCCCCCCCACCCCCACCCCCTGAGTGGCGCACAAATTAGATCCATCACTGACTTATATCACACGTGACAGATAGTTCAACTGCGGGCTGTTTTGGGGTTGATGTTACCGGGTTGATTTTCAGTTCCAATGCGCTCTGAACCCTGAGAATGGGTCGATCCAAAAAACCTGTCCTGCCGCTTAGTACCCACCAGGGGCAAAATGCAGGTGGTCAAAATAAGATCGTGCGGGAGGGGGGCGGCCTGTTCGAATATTGACACACGGGCGTGTGCGAAAACTTTTGGGGGGTCTGAAGGGGGGCTGAGGTGTTGGTGGGGGGGTCTGGGGGGGATTTGAATTTGGATTTGGGGGCTGATGTTAATGCTCATAGGACGCCTGGGTGGAGCACAATGGCGTCCCTGACGACTATGCATATCGGCCGGCCATGCCTTATGAGATGCACTCCTAGCGCCCTCAATGAACCCTTCCCAGCATTGTGCGCTCTACAGCCTTTCCTGGGTCACTCCCCGCTTGGCTCACGGGGTGCTCTGCCTCCACTCCGAGGCCCCACTTGCCCCCTTCGGTGGTGCCAGCCCCCTGCTGCCTGGGGTCGCGTGGGGCGCACGGGGGAGGGGGGGGGAATTCAAATTTTGTACCCGCGGTTGCTGAGGAACTTTTTCAGCTCACTCGAAAAAACGGGTAGTTTGGGTACTTTCTGCACATTTCAAACCTAGGCGTTGAAAAAAAGGGTAGTTTTCACCATTGACACAATTTTTGCAACTTGGCCTCACTCCACAACTAATCTGGGCAAATGCCTGGACCACCTGGCCTTGTGACCCGAGCAGAGGTGTTCCCGCCATACAACGAGGCTTGAGTCATGCCGCACAGATTTTCAGGGATCGATTTTTTTGCCACACCAGCAAAAATATTTTAGGCGGGCCGCCGGTGGGTACATTTTTGCTCCGCATGCCACATTCAAGGATTGTACGCCTCCCATGCTTTACTTCTTGCGCTGCTTAGCCGCGACACTGGGTGTTGACGGGCTCTTCCACTTCCCACGCTGCGCTGCTTCGGATTACCGTCCTGCGAGTGGCGTTGGTGGTACCGTGGGTCTTGGTGAGTCTCTTGCAGCGCCTTGGTGCTTGGGCTTCCTCAGTGAAGGATGGACCTGAGGACAGGGATCCGGACGATCTCGAAGCAAAACTTGAACTCGAACTCGAAGTCGTATTGGTTTGAGACTTGGAATGGGAGGAATCTCCGGAGCTAGTATTGTCCTCTTGGGTGGTCTCTCCTTCTCCACTCTCCTCTTCAACATCCTCGCTTCGTGCTTGCCAATCAGAATCCGTGGCATTGGCTCGTCGTTGCCCGCGAAACATGTCACCACCCACATCAGACGAGGTAGCATCCGTCATGCTTGTTGATTTTGGGTCAACATTCTCGACAACGGTAACACGTGGAGCACACAATTTGGTCCGTGACCGCCGGTGTTTTGAAGCCGACGCACGCACCCGTGCCCTGACAACCCAGCCAAAAATGTCATAATCGGCAATGGTGGTCTTCGGGTGGCTCTTCTCAAAGTGTGTCCGGATGGTGAGCGTAAAGGGTGCGGCCTTGCAGAGAACATTCCGACAATTCTTCAAGGCGGTGTTGTAATGCAGCCTCGAGGCAAACTTGCAGGTGCTTTTCTTCGTCTTGCTAGTAAGCTCAGTTTTGCAATCCCCATTTATTTGCCCACAAAAGCCACATGCTTCAAAGTCCCCACGGTCGTCGGCATCGGGCATAGGATCTCCACACTGCAAATGTCCCGCCACATGATCCAGCATCTTGTGCAAAGATAAAGCAGCATGACAAAAGAGGCAGTTTTTCACATCTAGTGGAGGCCTCAGACTTGTGTGATCCACGCCTTGGTATGGGGTATCTTGAAGATGGGCACACGTGTCAATGCTGGCAGTGATGTTGATAAAGGAATTTGCCTCCTCCACAGATAGCTCCCATCGTCCATTAGTCTTCATGCTTAGGTTCACAAAGCAAATGTCACCGGACTTGAAGTGCAGTGCCTTTCCTCTTCATCTTGTCCATTCGAGTTTGCCTTCACTTGAAGCTGTGAAAGGCAGTTACTCCCCAGTAACAGTTACCCCATGAACTTCGTGCAGCCATGTAATGTTCGGGGCCACAACAACACGGCCATCTAAAACGTTTTGTGCGGGCCACTACCGGTGAGGTGATGTTGGTACCACCCGTGCCCTGGAATGGCCTCGGAGCGTAGTTGTCCTCCACAAGCACAAATGTAAGACGCCTGGCCTTGTTTTGATGCTTGCTGCCGGCGCAAAAAATTGGTTGTATGGATCCAGTTCTTGTTGACAACCGAATTGATGTGATCTGACAGAAAAGTTGGCACATCCCGTTGAGAAGCAATGATCGGCCATGATTGCAAAAGGCCGTTGTGGCGTTCCATTTCTCACGGATGGTTGTGACATTGCGGTCCTTAAACACTTGCGCCTCCACAGTACGAACAGCCACTGTGGCAGGCAAAGTGACAACATACAAATCCAGATGGCTATGCTGCATGGTTCGTTGTTTGGCATCCGGCACCATCAATCTTGTCAATGTGTCACGCCAATACCTCAATTGTGCGTACAAAGCTCCTTCCTTGGCTGCTTTACCAGACCCATGTACACCAACATCAATCCAACCCTCATTGCACGCACCCAACGTAACAGCCCAAGTCCCATAAGTCCAAATATAGAAAGAGCGGTCCCGCGGGGTTTGCAAGATTGCCTCAAAAGGTGCGACGATGTTGTTGAGCTCAGTTGGGATCGCTTGGTTGATGGAGATGTCCTACAATTCTAAAGCCTAGTGAAGAGCAAAACACGACAACAGAAGAATTGAATTGCTTATGTGCCTTGGTAATACACTATCTCAACCAACCAACCTTAGCCTTGAAACAAGAAGAGAAGTTGTCCTTAGGTCCTACACTATGTTTCGACCAACCCTCCAAGCCCGGGAGCACTATGTACCCTTCGTGAAGCGGCCATTTGAATGGGGGATTCACGGAAGTGCAAATTTGGCAACTTTTTGCTGTGTTTTGCGCGTAACTTGTTGCCATCGTGTGCGTTTCTCATGCTATCTTCGCCAAAATGGTGCTACAATAAATGCGTCCAAATTTAAGGTTTTACCTAGCCGCTTGTTTCCACACATTCGGTGTTCTTCCGTCGAATTTGGTGCAAATTCACCTAAATTCACACAAGATTCGCTCCAAATTCAAGGTTGTGAATTTGTACGAATTTCGGACGAATTTGTTCCAATTTGCACTCTTTCGCTTTCCTACTCAACTCTCATCGCCTTTCGTTATTTGATTATGTCGCAAACGCTTTCGCAACTGGCGTCCCTGCAGTCCAGGCCTGATGCTGCCGCCGACACCCTAGCGCAGCATCAAGCCCCACATCGTGGGTGGATCCGCAATTTGGGGACACAGACTCCCGCTCCTTGGCATGGCCCCTCGAATTGGGGATACGGACTCCCTCGCCTTGGCGTTGCACCTCGACCTAGGGATACGGACTCCCACGCCGTCGCATGGCCCTCAGATTGGGGAAATGGACTCCCACGCCTTGCCATGGCCAATGGACTTGAGGATACGCACTCCTACGCCTTGGCGTGGCCCCTCGAGTTGGGGATACAAACTCCCAGTCCTTGGCGTGACCCCTCGAGTTGGGGATATGGACTGCCATGCCTTGGCGTGGCCCTTGGAATTGGGGATACAGACTCCCACGCCTTGGTGCCGCCCCTCAAGTGGGGGATACGGAGTCCCACGCCTTGCCGTGGCACCTCCACATGGGGATACGGACTCCCACGCATTGGCGAGGCTTCTCAAGTTGGGGATAGCGACTCCCACGCCTTGGCATGGCCCCTCGAATTGGGGTTATGGACTCCCAAGCCTTTGCATGGCCCTTGGACTTGGGGATACGGACTCTTTCACCTTGGCGTGGCCTCGCAAATTGTGGATACGGACTCCCACGCATTCGGCATTGGCGTCGTCCCTCTAATTGGGGATACGGACTCCCACCGCTTGGCGTGGCCCCTGGAGTGGGGAATACGGACTCCTACACCTTCCCCGGTGACCTAGATTAAAGTCAATATGGTTAATTTTAATTTTTAATATATGAACCCGTTAATATATTAATCTCGCAAATATTAGGAGGTTAAAGCTCAATTTTTTTGATTGGGTCATTTGTACCCATTTTTCCATGCACATATGAGGACCCATAAGGGGTGTTACGTGGTATATTGTTGCACAATGGTATAGTAGAGAGGTTCCAATGTTGTGTTGTTGGGTGTCTTGGACACCCCCCTTCCGGTTGCCCGCATCCCCCCCCGCTCCACACCACCATGTTCCCTTGTATAGCCCTTGTTATGCCTTTCTCTCGGGACACCCTTACCGAGCTTAACATGACGCTCGTGCGTTTGAGTGGGGCCAAGAGTTTGCGGGACCCTTTGGTCTCCCGACTCCTTGGTGAGTGGGTGGGTCCATCTTCCTTGGCCCGGGCCCGATGGTCCGAGGCCACAGAGGTTGGCAACCCCTCCCTTATTCGTAACAAGCAAAGGCGGTGAAGAGGCGGTGAAGCAATATGCCTCCCTCCTCTTCCCGGCCCCGGACTTCACCGGCCTCCTCATGGACTTAAACATCCCCAAGCTTGGCTTCCGGCACGTGTCGGAGTACATGAGCCGCCGGGGTTCGGCCTACACGGCCGCAACGGGCCTCCCGTTCCCCCGCCCCATCCCCACTCGGGATACGTTCACGGACACGTGGAAGGAGTTGGTCACCCCCCTTGACCTACGGCCACCCGTGTCCGTCCCCAATCCCCCCGCGAGTGGGCGCTCTTGGCCGCTACCCTCATGGGCCCGGTACGTTCAATCACGCCCATCCCTAGTGGACACCATCGATTGGACAAGGCCCCTCACCTTCATTGTGCGTGGGGATGCGTACCCGTGCACCGGTGGTAGTTGGACCCAACTCTCCATTGGGCTCCTCAACCACGGCGCACGGGGCCGCACACCCGCGTACTTGTGGGTGATAGGGATGGCCGTGTGCGGGGACAAGGACATGGCGGCACTAGCAACGATATGGGCCGATAACTTGAAGGTTTGTGGCCCATTCGTTGTTTGTTAATTTTTGCATCAATTTCTCGAGATTAATATCTAGATTTCGGTTAATATTAACGCCGACTGAAAAATTAACTTAAAATTAATCTCGAAAAATTAATGTAAATATTAACACATGGTTTTTTTGGAGGTGTTGCAGTCTATTGATGACCGCAAGGGGTTCTAGTGGGCAACACCTAGGGTGCCCGGTGAGCTAGCCATTCGGGATGACCACCCCCTAGTGCACCGCTTCATTGGCGCCTCTAGATGGCCCATAGTGGGCACTACATACAAAGTATACAACATCAATGCACCTTTTCTTGTATGGAATGGGAAGAAACACACGCACACACACACATACACACACAATGATATTGGCACCCCCCCACACACCCAACCCCTCCCACACACATCCCTCCTTGCTCCTTCCTCTCTCCTCCCGTTGCCCTTGCGCTTAAGGTTTGGGAGGGCCCTTTCTTTCCATAAGTTATTTTTTTGAGGAAAAGATTGAAAATTGTTGAAGATCGTTGAAAATTGAGCAAGGAGAAAAAGGTTGTAGGTATGTGTGTGTGTGTGTGTGTGTGTGTGTGTGTGCACGCATGTGTGTCCATTGTGGCTAGTTTCTAGGTTGTAGAATGCCCCAAAGGAGAGAAAGGGGCTAGTTCAGGTTTCATTGGCAATGCCACCCTCCCTCCTCTTGGTATTGTGGTGTGTGGGGGTGGGCTATGGTGTGTGGAGGTGTGGTGTGTGGGGTTGTGGTGTGTGGGGTTGTGGGGTGCGGGGGTGTGGGTTTTAGGGCTGTGGTGTGTGGAGGTGTGATGTTTGGGGTTGTGGGGTGTGGGGCTGTGCCCCCCCCCCCCCCCCCGAAAAGCACCATCAAATTTGTGTCTAAGCCCCGCAGTATGCAACCCCCCCACACCCCTAAAGCCCCCCTCCGGAAGTCCCCCCCCCCCCGGGTACCTGAAATGGTGAGGCCCAACAAGTATGCATGCCCTGCGGTGTGTGTGGGTGTGCGTTATGCACTTTTTTTCACGTTAATTTTTGCGTCGCTTTCGTTAATTTTTTGAGATTAATACAAACCTTCACGTCGATTAATAATTAATATATTAATTAATTTTTGGCTCGATAATATTAATTTCCAGAAATTAGTTCAGGGGGTCAAAAATTAACTTTTGGTCTTTTGTGTTTTTTTCGGACTGCACACCCCCAACAGCCCACAGACCCACACCACAAACCCCAAACCCCCACAGCGGCACCCCCCACAGCCCCAAGCACCGCAGCCCCAAAGGGCACCGTGCCCGACATACCATGACCCCAGAGCCCAACAACCCACAGCCCCTGAGCCCCACACCCCACAGCCCCAAGCACCACAATCCAAATTATCACAGCACGGCACGCCACAGCCCCAGACCCTACAACCCAACAAACCATAGCCCAACACACCACATCACCCCACCGCACAGCCCAATGCCCCACTGCCCCACACAGCAAAACCGCACACACAGCCCCATGCACCACAGCCCTGCACACCACAACCCCAAACGCACCGCCTTACATCCCACAGCCCCACACCACGCAGCTCCACACCCCACAGACCCACACCCCACAAGCCCAAGCACCACAGCCCCTAACATGCCACAACCCCACACCCTGCAGCCCAACACACCACAGCCCTACACCCCACAGGGCCACACCCCACAGCCCACACGCCACAGCCCCACACACCACAACCCCACAGGCCACGGCCCCACACACCCCAGCCCTGTACACTACATTGCCACACCCCACAACCCCACACACCCTAGCCGGACACCCCAAAGGCCCACGGCTAGTTCAGGTTTCATTGGCAATGCCACCCCCCCCCCTTGGTATTGTGGTGTGTGATGTTTGGGGCTATGGGGTCTAGGGTTATGGTTCCTAGGGCTGTGGTGTGTGGGTGTGTGGGTTCGTGGGGCTGTGGTGTGTGGACCTATGGTACGTCTTGGTGTGGTTTCTAGGGCTGTGGTGTGTGGGGGTGTGATGTTTGGGGCTTTGCTGTGTGGGGGAGTGGTTTCTAGGATTCTGATGTTTGGGGCTGAGGTTTTTGGGGTTGTGGTCTGTGGGGCTGTGGTGTGGGGTTGTGGTGGGTACGGCTGTGGTATATGGGTGTGTGGTGGACATGTGTGGGGTTTGGTGTCAGGTGCTACGGTGTGTAGGGCTGTTGCATGGGCTGGGGGGGGTGTTGTGGGGGTGCATTGCAGCCCTGTGGTGGGTTGTGGTGCATTGTGGGTGAACAAAATCAGTGCGCGAGGGACTGGGGGGCATAATTAATTTTTGGGACAACTTTTTAATTTCTGGTAAGTTGATACAATCGGTTAATTTCTAATATTTGGAACGCCGGCCCAAAAATAAAAATTAAGAAATTAACACCGGAGGTCTAAAACTTAAATGGAAACAATGGGGGCAATGTGGGGCTTTGGTGTGTGCGCTTGTGGTGTGATTAATATTTGAAAAGTTAAAAATTAAAGAGTCGCCAGCATTAATATTAGTCTCACAAATACTAACCCTACTTTGCAAATATTAACCCTCCATAAAAATGCACAACAACAAGCCAAACATGCTAGGGGGCATGCATAATTGTTGTGCCTTACCAAAATGGATATCCCCCCTTCCCCTTTTTCTGCACACACACACACACACACACACACACACACGCACACACACACACACACACACACACACACACACACACACACACACACACACACACACACAATGATATTGGCACCCCCCCACACCCCAACTCTGCCACACACATCCCTCCTTGCTCCTTCCTCTCTCCTCCCGTTGCCCTTGCGCTTAAGGTTTGGGAGGGCCCTTTCTTTCCAAAGGTTATTTTTTTGAGGAAAAGATTGAAAATTGTTGAAGATCGTTGAAAATTGAGGAAGGAGAAAAAGGTTGTAGGTATGTGTGTGTGTGTGTGTGTGTGTGTGCACGCATGTGTGTCCATTGTGGCTAGTTTCTCGGTTGTAGAATGCCCCAAAGGAGATAAAGGGCCAAAAATTAAAAACAAAAATTAAAGCCGAGAGCCATTTTAACATTTTGAAACAACCACATGGGTAGGACCCCCCCCCCACCAACCCTCGGGGGGAAATGACACCCAAGCCCGTAAGGCAACCCATGGGGGCCATAATTTTCACGGCAAACCCCCTAACCCCCCCTAAAAACATTGAAGCTTGAGATTAACGTGTTAATTTTTGGCCAGGTATGAAATATGTTGGGTTTAATCTAGGTCACTAGGGTTGGCGTGGCCCCTCCACGTGGGGACACGGACTATCCCCAACTCGCGAGGCCACGCCAAGGGGTGAGAGTCCATATCCCCAAGTCCAAGGGCCATGCCAAGGCTTGGGAGTCCATAACCCCAAATCGAGGGGCCATGCCAAGGCGTGGGAGTCCCTATACCCATTTTGACAGGCCTCATCCAGGGGTGGGAGTCCGTATCCCCATGTAGAGGCGCCACACCTGGACGAGGGACGGACTCCCGCGGCTTGGTGTGGCCCCTCAAGTGGGGGATACGGACTCCCGCGGCTTGGCGTGGCCCCTCGAGTGGGGGATACGGACTCCCACACGTTGGTGTGGCCCCGCGAGTTGGGGATACAGACTCCCACACGTTGGTGTGGCCCCTCGAGTTGGGGATTGGGACTCCAACGCCTTGGCGTGGCCCCTCGAGTTTGGAATATGCGCTCCCACGCCATCGTGTGGCCCCATGAGTTGGGGACACGGACTCCCATGCCTTAGCGGGGGCCCTCAGGTTGGGGATATGGACTCCCACGCCTTGCCATGGCCCTTGGACTTGAGGATACGCCCTCCTACGCCTTGGTGTGGCCCCTTGAGTTGGGGATAAAAACTCCCACACCTGGGCGTGGCACTTCGAGTTTGGGATACGGAATCCCGCACCTTGGTGTGGCCTCTCCGGTGGGGGATACGGAATCCCACCCCTTGGCGTTGCCTGTCTAGTGGGGGCTACAGACCCCCACCCCTTGGCGTGGCCCCTCCACATGGGGATACGGACTCCCACGCCTTGGCGAGGACCCTCTAGTCGGGGCTACGAACTGCCACCCCTTGGTGTGGCCCCTCAAATCGGGGATACGGATTCCCTCGCCTGGGCGTGGCCCGCAAGGTGGGGGTACGGACTCGCATACCTTGGCTTGGCCCCACGAGTCGGGGATACGGACTCCTTGGCCTTGCTGTGGCCCCTCGAGTTGGGGATAGGGACTGCCAGGCCTTGGCATGGCCCCTCAGGTTGGAGGTATGGACCCCCACGCCTTGGCGTGGCCCCTCCACATGGGGATATGGACTCCCAGGCCTTGGCAAGGCCTCTTGGGCCCTTGGTGCACACTGGAAAACCCAATTTCCTTCTAGCCTAGATGGCGCTAGAACAGCTAGAACGAAAAAAGCGGGGTTTACGCCAACCCGTGGGTGTGGGGGTTAGGTGATATCAATGGTGGAACTTGGCCCCACAGGACTATTCTGGGGGTCCAAATCTCATTTTTCAAAAAAACACATTTTTGACCCCGAAACGAAGACAACAAAAAAGTGTTCTAGCGACGGTCTAGCGACGTTCTAGCGAACACGCCGTTCTAGCGTGTTCGCTAGAACGTCGCTAGAACGTTCTAGCTTAGAACACAACTAGAACAAAAAGATTCATGCATGTGTCGCATCTAAGGGACACCGAAGTGGGGGTCGGGTGGGGGGGGGTAATACACATACACTCATGAAAACCACTAGACTTGAAGCATGCATAGGCATATGTGCCCCCCGCAAAAAAACAGTTTGGCATAGAGACAACACACGACATAAGATGTCAAGGGTGGGGAGGGTGGGGTACGAGGCCGAACACAAGCACCGCACAAACACCCCTTGAGTGTCGAGCTATCAACCCCCCCCCCCCCTTTCCATGTTGTGGTCTGGGTTGTGGGGCTACTCTTCTTGTTGTGATTAAGGTTAGGGAGGGTATCCATTACCTTTTTGTAGGTGTGTTTTTGTTTTTTGAATTGGGTGAAGAAGTGCGTACATAGTGACACCAAGAGGTAGGTGTGTTACTCCTTCCCTCCTGCCCGCCATGTGTGTTTGTGGTGTGGGGTTGTCTAGTATACTGATCTAGCGTTTTTTGAATTGGGTGAAGAAGTGCGTACATAGTGACACCAAGAGGTAGGTGTGTTACTCCTTCCCTCCTGCCCGCCATGTGTGTTTGTGGTGTGGGGTTGTCTAGTGTACTGATCTAGCGTCAGGAGCTGTGCTATGTGGGTCAGTGGTATGCTTTGTCCCCCCTCCTCCCAAGATATGGAACCCCCCCCCTCTGTGTGCACTGGTACCTCGCTTGTTGCTTAGTTGGCTATTGGTTTTTGGGTTGCTTGGTTGGTTGTTGGGTTGGTTGGTTGGTTGTCGGTTGATTGGTTCTTGGACATCTGAGATTGGCTGGTTGGTTGGTTGGTTGGTTGGTTGGTTGGTTGGTTGGTTGGTTGGTTGGTTGGTTGGTTGTTGGCTAGTTGCTAGGGTGTATGTGTGTGTGTGCACTGGTGCTGTAGCATTGTATGTGGTGCTACGTGGGGTGTATGTGTGTGTGTTGCTTGGACACGTGCTGTGTGGTGTTGTTGCACAGTGTGTCCGTGTGTTTGCATGCTTGTGCAGCCATTGCAAGGTTCTTTGGGGGGGTTGTGCACATTTCAGTTTGGCGTTCTAGCGGCATTCTAGCGAGGTTTTCTAGCGCCGTTCTAGCGCCGTTCTAGCGGCGCCGCTTCGCTTGCTAGAACGCCGCTAGAACACCTCGCTAGAACGCCGCTAGAACGCCAAAATGAAACGTGCACAATCCCCCCAAAAGGCCCTTGCAATGGCTGCACAAGCATGCTTACACACAAACACAATGTGCAACAACACAACAGAGCATGTGTCCAGGCAACAAAGACACATACACCCCAGCAACTAGCCAACAAGCAACCAAGCAACCAAGCAACCAACCAACCAACCAACCAACTAGCCAGCCAAACTCAGCTGTCCAAGAACCAATCAACCAACAACCAACCAACCAAACCAACAACCAACCAAGCAGCCGGAAAACCAACAGCCAGCCAACCAACAAGCCTGGTACCAGTGCACACAGAGGGAGGGGGGGGTTTCATAACTTGGGATGAGGGGGGACGAAGCATACCGCTGACCCACACAGCACAATGCATAACCCAACTGAGGGGGGGGGGGGGGCAAGGGAGGAGGGATGGTGGGAAGGGCACACCTGTACACTGGACAACCACACGCCAAAGACACACATGGCGGGCAGGAGGGAAGGAGTAACACAACTACCTCTTGGTGTCACTGTGTACGCACTTCTTCACCCAATTCAAAAAACAAAAGTAGACCTGCAAAAAGGCAATGAATACCCTCCCTAACCTTAAGCACAACAAGCAGAGTAGCCCCACAACCTAGACCACAACATGGAAAGAGGGGGGGGGGGGGGGTGATAGCTCGACACTCAGGGGGTGTTTGTGTGGTGCTTGTGTTTGGCCTCTTACCCCACCCTCCCCACCCTTGACAATTGTATGTTGCGTGTTGTGTTGTGCATGTGCTCCCGCAAAACTGTGTGTATGCTGGGCGGGGGGGGCACATATGTGTATGCATGCATCAAGTGTGTTGGTTGCTATGAGTGTGTGTGTCATGCACCCCCCAACCCACTGATAATTTGTTTTTTATCTTCTACCTATTCTACCAGTCTAGGCGTGAACGATTTGTGTGCTACGCTAGAACCATTCTAGGCTAGAACATCTAGACTAGAAGTTCTAGGCTAGAACGAAATTGGGTGTTCTATCGTGCACCAAGGGAGTTGGGGATACGGACTCACGCTCCTTGGCGTGGCCCTTTGAATGGGGGATGGGGATTCCCATGCCTTGGTGTGGCCCGTCGAGTTGGGGATAGGGATTCCCACGCCATGGTGTGGCCCCTCGATTGGGGATACACACTCCCACGGGTTGGCGTGGCCCCACGAGTTGGGGATACGCACTCCCACGCCTTAGCGTGGCCCCTCAGGTTGGGGGTATGGACTCCCTCGCCTTGGCGTTGCACCTAAGCCTGGGATTACGCACTCCCACGCCTACGGAAGGATCCTCGGATTGGGAAAATGGACTCCCACGCCTTGCCATGGCCCTTGGACTTGAGGATAGGCACTTCTACGCCTTGGCGCCCTAGAGTTGGTGACACAGACTCCCACACTTTGCCGTGGCCCCTCGGGTGGGGTATGCCGAACCCCGCGCCTTGGCATTGCCCCTCGGGTGGGGGATAGGGACTCCCACGCCTTGCCTTCGCATGGCCACTTGAGTTGGGGATACGGGCTCCCGTGCCTTGGCGCGGCCCCTCCACATGAGGGTTCAAACTCCCAGGCCTTGGCAAGGCCTCTCAAGTTGGGGATATGGAATCTCACCCCCCGGCGTGGCTCCTCGAGCTGGGAATACGGACTCGCACACGTTGGCAGGCCCCTCGAGGTGGGGGTACGGAGTGCCATGCCATCGCGTCGCCCCGCGAGTTGCGGATACGGACTCCCACGCCTTGCCATGGCCCCTCCACATGGCATATGGACTCCCACGCCTTTCCGGCCCTCTCAAGTTGGGTGCACTGCCACACTGCCCAGGGCCAGTGGGCAGTGGGACTCCTGCAATGCACTGCCTCATTGCTTGGGGGCAATAGGCATTGCAACTCCTGCAATGTGCGGTCCCACCAGGCGAGGGGACGGGGAGTCGTGCCTAGGAGGCGGTCGCTGCCCAAAGAGCGGTACTCCTACAATGCACTGCCACACTGCCTGGGTGCAGTGGGCAGTGCAACTCCTGCAATGCATTGCCGCACCCCCTTCGGGCTGTGGGCAGTGCAACTCCCGCAATGCACCGCCTCACTTCCCGGGGGCAGTGGGCGGTGCAATTCCCGCAATACAATGCGTCAATGCTTGGGGGTAGTGGGCAGTAGAACTCCTGCAACGTACTGCCTCACTGCATGGGGGAAGTGGGCAGTGCAACTCCTGCAATGCACTGCCTCATTGCTTGGGGGCAATGGGCATTGCAACTCCTGCAATGTGCGGTCCCACCAGGCGAGGGGACGGGGAGTCGTGCCCGGGAGGCGGTGGCTGCCCAAAGAGCGGTACTCCTACACTGCACTGCCACACTGCCTGGGTGCAGTGGGCAGTGCAACTCTTGCAATGCATTGCCGCACCCCCTTCGGGCTGTGGGCAGTGCAACTCCCGCAATGCACCGCCTCACTTCCCGGGGGCAGTGGGCGGTGCAATTCCCGCAATACAATGCGTCAATGCTTGGGGGTAGTGGGCAGTAGAACTCCTGCCACGTACTGCCTCACTACATGGGGGCAGCGGGCAGTGCAACTCCTGCAATGCACTACGGTACTGCCCAAGGGCAGTGGGTAGTGCAACTCCTGGGATGCACTGCCGTACGGCTCAGGGGCGGTGGGCAGTGGAACTTTGCGATGTGCGGGCCCTCCTGCTGGGGGGAAGGGGAGTCCTGCCCAGGAGGCCGTCGCGGAACTCCTGAAAAGCACTGCCATACTGCCTGGGGGTAGTGGGTAGCGCAAGTCCTACAATGCACTGCCACACCGCCTGGGGACGGTGGGCTGTGGAACTCCTCCAATGCGCGGGCCCACCAGCTGGGGGGACGGGGAGCCCTGCTCAAGAGGTGGTCGCTGCCTAAAGAGTGCATCTCCTACAATGCACTGCCACATTGCCTGTGGCAGTGGGCAGTGCAACTCCTGCAATGCAATGCCTCCGTACCAGTGGGCAGTGGGCAGTGGAGCTCCTACTTTGCACAGCCACACTGTCTTGGGGCCGTGGGCAATGGAACTCTTGCAATGCATTGCCACACTGCCTAGGGGCGGTGGGCAGTGGAACCCTTGCAATGCGCAGGGCCCCCCGCTGGGGGGATGAGCAGACCTGCCCACGAGGCGGTGGCTCCTTAAAGAGCGGAAGTCTTGCAATGCACGACCTCACTGTTTGTGGGCAATGGGGAGTGGCGCTCATGCTGCGCACTGCCACACTGTTTGGGGGCAGTGGGCAGTGCACCTCTTGCAATGCACTGCCACACTGCCTGTGGGTAGTGGGCAGTGCAACTCCTGCAATGCGCTGCCTCACTGCTTGTGGGGACTGGGCAGTGCAACTCGTGCCGTGCACCGCCACATTGTGCGGGGGCAGTGGGCAGTGCAAATCGTGCAATACAGTGCCTCACTACTTGGGGGCGCCGGGCAGTGCAACTCCTGCAATGCATTGCCACACTGCCCGGGGGCGGTGGGCGGTGGACCTCCCGCAATGCAGTGCACTGCCATACTGCCTGTGGGTAGTGGGCAACGCAACTCCTGCAATGCACCGCCTCACTGCCTGTGGGCAGTGGGCGGTGCAACTCGTGCCGTGCACTGCCAAACTGTGTGGGGGCAGTGAGTAGTGGAACTCTTGCAATGCTCTGCCGCACTGCGTGTCGGCAATGGGCAGTGCAATCCCTGCAATGCACTGTCTCACTGCCTTGGCTCAGTGGGCAGTGCAACTCGTGCAATACAGTGCCTCACTACCTGGGAGGAGTGGCCATTGATGCATTGCCACACCGCCTGGGGGCGGTGGGCCGTGGAACGCAAGCAATGCGCGGCCCCAATGAGCCATTGAGTGAGGACAACCTCGTGGCACCCTACACACTAGGGCGCTATTTTGCAAATAACATGCGAGTGCCCATGCAGTATTGCAACGACATGTTGATGTGTTGCACCCCTTTTATCCCTGAGGTACCAGACAATCACTCCGGGCGTCTCCATGCAGCAGTGCCGGTTGCTGACAATGCATGGAGGGATGATGGGGGTTTGGCGATGTTGAATGAATTGGTGGCTCTCATGGAGGAAGCCGGTGTCGCTCCAGCATACACACAACACCTAAGTCCACAAGGGCACGCAGGAGGTGACCCCAATGACTGAAAAGCGTCCGCCGTAGCGCAGGGGCATGGAGCACCGGACCTCCGTGCACATGACCACCCAAGAGGTGAGTCCTATGACCCCACTTCGTGTGCCACCACGCAGGAGCATGCTGCCCTAGCAGGTGCACAAAGTATGGGCAGCTATGCTATGTTGACCCCTAGGGGGGTCCTCATACCACAAGGCTGCCCAAGAGGTGACCCGATTGACTCCACAAACTTTGCCACAACGCAAGGGAATGGAGCACCACCCCACATTCCACAAGGCCACCCAACAGGTGACCCTAGTGACTCCACCGCCTCTATCTTAGCGCATGGGCATGGAGCACCACTCCACAAGCCCTGAGACCGCCCAAGAGGTGAATCTACATGCATTGACAGCACAATTGGCCCTTCTATGTTGAGCCCAATGGTGGTTCTCACCCCACAGTGTGAAACCCCAGGACCATCCCTTGACCCCACCCCCCAGTGGTGGACACCGCATGCCTAACACCAGCATCCGGTGATGGAGAGGTGGTGAGCTCCTTGGTGGAGTCCCCTGTACACATTGCACAGCGGCCTAAGGAGCCAACTGTTGTGGACTGCAATCCATGCATCACAGGCAATGTGGCAACAGTGACGGCATGCAGTCAGTCTAGTTGTGATTCTCTGACTGCACAAGTTGGGCACCCAACCTCCTTGGAACAAAGCCCCATGAGGAGAAAGCGTGAAGCTATTCCACCTCGTGGTAATGCATGGGCAACCCTCCCCGAAAATGTGCCAATGACATCACAATGACAGCCCCTGTGGATTGTGATGCTCCATTGGCCAGTTTGCAACGGAAGCCCATCAAGGCCAATGTGAACTGGGAGCTGCCAACCAGCAGGTCTTTGAAGCTACGGCTCTTACGTGACGAGTTCGTTGTTGGACATGTTTCTTTTATTCTGTTCCCAAGAGCTTGCATGCACTTGGTAGTGACACCCCCGTGTCGGCCACATTGCTCCGGGCAAAAGCCATTGCAGTATGTCGTGAAATGTGTGGCTTTGGAGTTGAAGAGTCTACATTATCATTGCACCGGGATCTTGAGAAGGAGACATGGGGTGCCCAGCCCCAAGGCGCGGTCTGCCCGAGCACTTTGGCAGGTTGGCGAAGCATGTGGGTGGTAATGTGGTGATGTTGCGAACCAACACATACAACATTCTAACATCATCAATTGGGATGGACACAGTGTTGACATCTGCTACCATTTGGCTCCCCGGACGTGAGTCTCCACTGTGTCTCCATGGGTGTGGAGATATGGAGGACCATTGCCGGGCAACAGTGGTGGTTATTGTTGAGGCGGAACGTGATGGTTATGGGAGTGGTGGCCATTTCCGGGGAGCAGTCTTTCATCACTCATTGCAGGGAGCCCCCTTTTGCACCAAGGGCCATCGATATCGGTAATTTCGGACACGCTGATGGTTTGTCTACTTTTGGGGCGTCCAAAAAAGGGGGGGGGTTATTTCAAAAATGACCCCTCATATTTGGGCCTTGACAAAAAGGGGGGTTGGTTCTTTATCGTACCAAAAATTGCACGTAGAGCGGCAAATTCTACCAAAAAATCCAGAAATAAATAATTTTACCCAGCGTTCATAGCAAGATACCTTGGGCAAGGACGCGGTGGCCTCACGGGCAAGCATTTACGAAGCGAGCTCCTCCACTATAAGCCCTCCCCAAGCTAAAGGGCTGGTGCCTAAAGCCGCCCACACCCCCTGCCAGCAGGGGGGCCGTTTCCTTAAAGTCATCAGCAATGCAGCCCACGGCCCCAAACAAGCTGCATGCATTGGCCACCCCATATTTCTCCAGCGAAAAAAGAGTGCAATTAATTGCGCTTCATTGAACTGAGATCAAGAGCAAAACAGAACTGCTCATGAGGTTCAACATGGCAGATGGGATGAGAGAGAAACAAAGACAACAACTGTGCAAACACAACCAAACCGCCAATCGGTCAAGCGTAATGCGTGACCGCTTGTTAATATGCACACCCGCACACAATTGTACGAATTTCTCCGCCACACCATGGCGCACAGCCGACAATATTATGTGGCGACCAGTGCGCCATTCTTTCTTACAAAGAGACCGCATGTAGCTGATATGCGATGCCATAGAAACCGGTGCCATGGTGAGAAGACAGCTTGGGTGGCACAATAGCAAAAAGCGGTAACCAGAACAGGACACTAGCAATAGGCGTGGACTAGCACATACCGTGCATAGCGGGGGCTGAATTCACAGGTGAGATAAAAGAAGTACCGACTTGCATTGCGGATAGCATGCACAGAACACATGAAAGTAGGTTTTTCAAAAAGGCTGGGCTCTGCAGAGCCCAGCATCCAAGAATTGGTAATGGCAGGCCGTGTAATAGACATAGGGGACATAGGGAACTACGAACATGTAACTGAGAAGGAGTGAAACTAGCATTTGGCGCAGGCTGGGCTCTGCAGAGCCCAGTGTCCCGAAAAGTGATAATTATAGGTTGCATAACACACATATAGGAGTTAGGCCACACACTTGATGGATGCAAAGGTGGCATAGTTTTCCGGTATTTGGCCGGTGTCATGTAAGGTAGTAATGACCATCGTGGCTGATACTGACTATATCTCTTTACTGGGACAGTAGATGGTTCTGGGGACGTAGATTGAGCAACACCCGGCGACAATGCTACATGCACATGTGGCAACAGTGAGTACCTCGGGGTCTGTTGGTTGTCCGCAACAGCGGCAGTGGGCAACAAAGAAATGCGCCGGGGGGGGGGGGGGGGAAGAGGGAAGTCCTTGGGGGTATCGCATTATCAGGCAAGAGCACCGGGGCACTAATTGAACGCCTACCAATGCAGCTGATTGAAGTGCAACTGAAGGCAGGGGGGGGTGCCACTATGTGGTACAGGCACTGGTGGCAACAGGCTGCATTTTGACTGCCCACGTGTGTGCTTTGCTTCCACAAGTGGTCCAAGCTACCGTATGTGCTGGCAATCGGAGTTGTGCCGATCCATCTGTGTAAGTGTGGGTTGGTCGGCATCCGGGGGAGTAAGTGGCCGAGGAGGTGGCACGCCAAGATGGGAAGACAACTCAAGAGGGCAAGGTGATTCTGGATTAAGTGTATCGAGGATCAATGCAGCCCGCTCCTCGCTGCGTGACAGAAAATGGGATCGGCATATCCGATCCCCTTGGTGCCATGTGACAAGGGTTGCACATTGGGTTCCGCAATGCGAAACGGAACCGCGCGCGAAGCCCCCAGATGCATTGCACAAACCATCGTGCTTCGCCACCATTGTTGTCCCTCAGCAACTCCATTTTCTTCGGAGTCAATGGGTCATTGAGGGAGGCCCTTGGTGGGGTTGGTTGATCCTTTGGGACAAACTTTGGTGGCCATGGTAAGGATGGGGGTGCTGACCCCATAAACATAATTGCCTCTTGCAAGGCGAGCGTAGCTGCAGTACGCGCTGCTGTTTCTCCGGTCAATGGGACTGGCAAGGGTACAGGTCCTACAACCTCATCTCCTTCGGTATCTTGGCCGGCACGTGGTACATCCACATCCGTACGTTCAACATGTGGAAAATTAGCCATGGTGATTGTAACAAGGAAATAGAAGGTTACATGTACTTGATATGTGGGACATGCGACCACATAGTAATCATAACAGCACTGCACACTATGCACAAAAGTCAACTGCAATAGAGTAGGGTATATTGTAAACATTGTATCCTGACACTCGAATAAAAGCAAACACGCTTGAACAATACAGACATCACGTCACCAAGCTCCAACTATGCGCGTACAAACAGTCTAAGGCTTGTTGTATAGTATTCCTTAACAGCTGCTAACAGTAATACTTACACAATACCACGGTGGCACCATTGTACATCAAAAGACAATAGCAACACGGCACAAAGGCATAGAAAAATATAACAACACACCACATGTACAACAAGTTTCAAAGTGTCATAGTGCTATTATGTCACACAACGGAGGGTCAAAATGGGACATTGTGAAGGTTTGGGCTCTGCAGAGCCCAGCCAACAGAGAAACCCTAATATGCACCCCGTAAGTACCAAGTATGTGAATGCTGGCCCTGCAGAGCCCAGGTTGTTGGAAACTCATTCTATAGTTTTGTGGTTTTGGCACTTCCATCTAGATGATGTGGTGCCCGGTGTGGCACTTGTCTTTGATCATTGCCCACCAGTCATGTATGCGGGAGTTGTATCCATGATTCCCGTTCGTACTGGTGGGATCGGGGACAATGTTTAGGCTGATTATGTTAGGGCAGCGGGAAATGTATACCACTTCACCAAGCGCCATGTCGCGCGGCCACTTGACCACTGTATACATGGGCCAATTGTTGTAACGGGGCTTGGCACACAGGGAATAATTTGTACTTTGCAGAGCCGTGAAATCTAAAATGTATAATATTGGGGCCTAAAATGACTTACAAAACTGGTCCTGGCTCTGCAGAGCCCAGCCTTATGCATAAATGCAAATTTGCACCCCCTACTTTACCACATGCAAGTGACCACCTATCACCCCTTTTTCCGCTGAAACGAAAGGGGGCACTATGGGCCTCGTAAGCCGGGCACCCGCTCCTATTAGCGCCTGAAGGAGGGGGGGGGATCACTAACCCTGCTCCACCGGCAAGTGCAAGGCCACACACGCCCCAACGGCAGCCTATCAACTAGGTTGCTTTGTCTGCCAACTGCTTTGGTCAACAACCGGCGCTCGGGTGAGGGGAGGTTTGTCCTAGTGGCCGAAACATAGGACCGGTGGTGCATGCCCAACCCACGTGTGCTGCTGCCGGCACCCTTCTCCTCGCGCGGGTGGGCACGCCTCCGCTGTTTCGGCCCCTCCACAGGTTGCTCTGCGGCGGCAGGGGGAGGGGGGCGTCCTCCCCATGTTTTGGCCCCGAACGGGGGGCTAGCCCATGGCCACCATCCTGCCTTTGTGCACATGGTGCCTTAAAAATGGGCCCTCTCGGGAGGCCCGGGGGAGTGCAGGGTGGTGGGGGGTTCCTTGTGGTTTGAAAAAGGGGTGGCGGGTCAAGTACCTCCGAAAAGTCGGGTATGCAGCCCACAGCCACTTTGTCCAGCAGTACTTCAAGTTCAGAATTTGTACCCTTGTATGTTGGTGAGGTATTGCCGCGGCAAGTTGTGATGAGGAAGAGCCCTTTTCCAAGGCCATAGGGAAGGAAAGGAAGGGCCGGTGTTGTGTGGAATGGGAAGACGACCGAGAATCCTACCGTGTGGCAAACCGCAGGGCGTCGCAGGCCGCTGTTGACAAGGCCGCTAAGTTGTCGGCTGCACAGCGAAGGGCACAATGGGCTGCTTGGACCACTTGTGTGGCAGCCTAAGAAGGTGCGTGTGTGCCGCTCCAATGGCATCCTTCTTTATCGAAGCAACCTTCCCTATTCTCTAAATCCCCAAAGTTCTTAAATCCCTCACATTCAAAATTTCTGGCTTCCCCCACTCTTTTGTATACCACGAACCGCATGATGTGCACCTCACCGCATGACAACTCCACTCCCTTGTGTATCGCGAACCCCATGTTGTGCATCTCACCCCATGACCACCTCATGACACTTCCCCCTGAGGTTCTCGGTACCCATTGCTGGAAATACCCAAGCGGATGGCACCCTATCCATTTCGGTAGGGGCGGTGCATGAGGCATGCAAAGAATCTGAGGATTTTGAGTGTAAAAACATGCGTTGAAAATAGTTTTACCCCATACTGCAAGCCTCGAAAGAATTCTTCGGCACCTATGTCGCCAGTTGCTTTTGCCCAGAATCTCAAATTGGACAAACACGCGTTTGAAACCTTTTGGGGGTCTGGAGGGGGTTGGGTGCCTGGATTCGAACCAGTCGCCCCCCTATATCATGCGCGTGATAATAAAAAAGAGGTTTTTTTTGAGGGGGGGCATTTGTGCTACATGGGCAAATGGGGAGGACGGGGGACCAAATGCCGACCCCCCCCCTTCCCACTGAAAAACATGGTGCTCAAGAAAATTTCACGCAAATATGCCCAGTATGGAATCCCCTTATTTGGCACTTTCACTGGGGCCTCCCTTGCCTCACCCTTTCGTGTGCACAGGTGGTTCACTTCTGCTGATCCTATTTTTGTCTCCGGGGGCTTGGGCATGCCAATGATGTCAGGTGGTGGTTTTGTGCTGTTTGCCCACAGTCCCATATTATTGGTTGTGTGCATACCCAGGGTTGGGTCATCTGGTGTTTGGTTGTTCTGAAAGTGGTTGGCTCTACCAAGTCCCCACAAATGACCTTGATCAACAAAACAATGTCACAAAAGAGGCATGGCACTGGACACTGGTGGTTCTGCATGGCTCCCAACTAGCCTTTACAGACCATCCCACCACCACCACCACCAGCAAACGAAGTCCAAAAGAAGTCAACTCACTTCCAACACGGACGATTCCCTTATTGAAAACCCGTCTCCAAAGTTGAAACCCCATCCCAAACATCAGACCATGTGACATTGTCCAATCCCTGTGAATGCAAAACAGACAACACAATACTCTCCTCCCGTCCCCAAATTTTCCCCAAGTGGGTCTGTATTCCTACTGTACACAGGGGGGGGGGGGGTCATTTCTTCATGCTGCGGTGCGGCCTGCCCCCTTCCTCCCACACACGCTGCACGGCAGCACCTGCACCACCTCCCGCAGCCCCAGTCCCTCTCATGGGGGGGGGGGGGTTGTGGTATGCAGTCAGTCATGGTATCCCAGCCAAACCTCCCGCAGCCCCTCCCCACCCGCCCTCCCGTCCTGACGGCCACATGGCAGCTGGGTGTATGAAGCCTGCCGCCCCCTGCTGAGGTGTGTACTGCCCCTGAAGAAAGAAAACCAACACATTACCGATGGGGAATACCCCATATGGGGCAAGGGCCACGCAGGACAGAGACCAGCGGTGCCCTGCCCAATGTGGGCCATGGGTGCATGCCGAATGCTTGTGCATGACACCACACAGGGTAGGGATATTTAGCTTCGGTGTGCACTATCAAGGAAAAAGCAGCGGAACAAAAAGGTCCCATGCACATTGATCTGTTGACACTGCTCTCGGTCAAGGAGAGACTACTAGTGGCTACACAACCCCTGGCCTATCGTGACCTCCAAAGCGGAGCTACATGACCGCTGCCATATCGGGGTCTCCAAAGCGGAGAGGCTGCAGGGAGCACCACAGGCGAAGAGGATAAGAGCTCCCATAGGCCATCTTCAGACAACCAAACCCCGTGAGTTCAGGCAAAATCCCCCTTGTCGGGAACAAAATGGAGCGTAACACATCCCGTTCTTTGGGACGATCCCGTAAACGCGCAGGGCACAGGAGCAAGGGACGGTGCACAGAGGCATGCAGGCAAGGGGCAATGACAGCCATGGCGGCACACACACCTCCACCACAAGCGGGTGCTCGGTCAGCAGCTCAGGGGACGCTGGGAAAAAGGTGAAGGACTGCTGCCACGAGGGGAGTGCGGCGCCGGCCTGCATGACAGTCCGCTGCTGGGCCTTGCCGTAGGTGACCATGCAGTACAGCCCCACGCAGTCACGCTGCTCAAGGTCCGTTAGATCCGCAGCCTCCAGGACTGTGACCACAAGTTGCGGGCGCTGGTGGGGGTTGTATGGCAGCCCAAAGTTCTCGGGGCTCAGAGACACCTGCAGCTGTGCCTGAGGCGGGTCGGCTACACAGGCCCCATCGGTGGTATAGAATTCCAAGGGCAGCCACTCCGTCTTCGTCGTGTTCTCCTGCAGGTCCTGAGGGCAGGGGCATGGAGGCAGTGGGAGGGGGGACCTTGGTGCCCTTTGGCCAGCTGCCCGTCCCTGTTCCCCTGGCATGAAGCACGATTGCGATGTTTGAACGTTGCAGACTATTGGTAATTCAAAGTGAAATTGGAAGTTGACTGTTGAAGGCTGCATTGTCATCATGTGTGACACCCCTTTCCCAACTTCCCCACTAGCTTGGCCCCAAAATTCAGCCCTCATTAGCCAGCGTCATCTCATGGTCAAAAAGTTCTCCAAAATAAGGAGTTGCCAAAATTGTTTTTAGACCACTTGGCGTGCTCAGACAAGTGGGTCTACGCTACTTTGAGCCATTTTTGACCCACATTACCCCATGAAATTTCCCTTGCTTGGAAAGGGCCATTTTTGGGACCAAAAAGGGGGCAACCAGGGGGCAAAAGCGCATTTTCCCAAAAATGATCCTAGATTGTTTGGGACGCTCAAACAATTGGTTTCAAGGTATTTTGAGCTATATTTGATTTCCCTTTGCCCTCATTGAGCCTATTTACTGGCGCAACTGATTTTCCCTCCCGCATGAGCTTGGTCCCAATATTCAGGATTCGGGTTGTGGCTGGGTCAAGGTTGGGTGTAGCGTTAGTGGTGGGGAATAAAATGGAGAGCAATGATGTGGCTAGAGACAACCATGGACAAAATTTTCTTTCGGGCGCCTTTGGTGCCTGTGGACCATCCGGGGCCTTCAACGCCCATGGAATCTTGAGGCCGCTAAATTTGGCAACTGACACCCTACTCCAAAGGCCTTGAAAAAAACCCAACTTCCTTGATGGACCATATTTGTCCCACATTATAGCATCCGGTGCAGTGCCAAGCCTGAGTGAACCAATCCAAACAATATTCCCTAGGTGGTCAACAGCAACAGTTAGCTCCCAAATATGGCCGCATACTTAAGGTTAAACAAGACATCTGACTATGTACACAACACGCGCACGGCACACAATATGTCCCCCAGGGGGGGGGGGGGGGGGCAGACTCCCAGTTTTGGGACTTGCAAAGCCAGCCCCCCCTCCCCCCCCTCGGGGCTAAAATATTGTAGCACTCAGCAGCAGAAGCAGTCGGTTGACCGCTGACAGCACTTGTTGAGTCCATCACAACGGCTAGCAATTGATCAATAGCAGTTGGTGCTGAACCGACCAAATTTTGGTTGCTGCCAACAATCGGCGGTCACTGGGTCCTCTAGTCAGTCACTTGACATGTATTTTGTGGGTACTTGCACCGAAGGTGGTGGCACACGCGTGGACCGACCTTTAGTTGGGAGTAGTTGGGGGTGGGAGGGCTAGGGGGAGCCATAAAGAAAAAACAAGGACAAGATGCACAACACTCAACACATTGAAGAGAGCCATCCAGCAAAAGCTCATGGAACCGGTTCCCTTGGAGGCAGTGCCCCCCTGCCTTACTCCATTGACACACCATGGCTGAGAAGTCCCTAGACATCCATAGCCCTCCCCTCACCCCCAACCTGTGGGGGTGCAGATGCATGTGTCATGGCACTGGGCACAAGACGATCCTAGCTCTGCACCACGGCGGCGGACAATCTTGGAAATATAGTAAGGCAAATGACCAATTATTCTGCTACTGGTAGCTGTGATTTCGTTTGCTGCATTTTTCCAAAATTAAGGGAGGAACCATTTTGCACTTTTGCAAACAACCAATTCATCAATTGGGAGGCCAGGTTTTCGTTTCGGGGGGGGAGGGTCGATAGAGCCCTCCGGCCGGACCCCCCCCCAAAAGGGCTCAATTGACAGGACCCCCAAAATCCTACCAAGACTGACCCCCCGGGCCTCGGAGGTGACCCAGACCCAAAAATCAGGAAAAAAAAAGAAAATGGGATTTTTGGAATCAGCGCACCGAGGGGGTTCAGAAAAGTCATCATTTGCCATACTTTTGGTGAAAAAAAATCGACCAATTTCAATGCTCAAAAAAATTTTGGGCGCCTTTGGCGCCAGACTTCATAATGACTGATTAATGGTGCCTGTCAATTGAGCCCCTTTCCCGAACCCCGCCCCCCAGTTTTTGGGGGCTCTATTGAGTCCACCCCCCCCTGAAAGTGAAAAGCCAACATGCCATTTGATACGTTGCTGGAGGGAAGGACAGTACAGAAAACCACGTTTTTGTTTTCATTCTTAGGGCACATATTGAAATTGGGGGCTAGGGTACAAGCTTGAAGTAGGAGACACTTGTTTGCAATGCATGTTGGATGACATCAGTTGCAATATTAAGCATCATTATGATCTTCCATTTGCCCAACAACATATTTTTGTAACAATTTTGTAAAGATTATTGGGTGGTCTAGAAACTTGTAAGTGAGATAAATAGTGGTGATCTTATTTTATGAATTAGTGATGTCATACAAGGACTTTGGGTGGATCAATGCGATTGGTATGCAGTCAGGTTGTTTCGTGTGATGCAGTTATATTGTGTTGATGGACACTGCTACATGTCACCGGCCTTACATGCTGTATCTATGTTGGTGACACGCCTGCTGCACAAGCAATCCTCTTCAGGTCAACAAAGGATGTAGGGAGTTGACTTTCGTTTACTCAACACAAACTTTTGGTAGGTGGATTACTATGCGGCATCGCAAGGGGACGCAGTCCCACTTTTCTGCAGTGTGGGTCTCTGCATGTGCGGATGGGCATTGGACCAAGAGACCACAGTGGGGACAGCATCGAGTGGTTTGCAGTGTATGCACATCGCGCTGTTCAGGCCCATCGCGATGTGCTGCAGTACAATGCGCACACACAATTATCATCTGCAGTACATTTTCAATGGACGTCCGATAGATTTTGACTGTGGCTTTTATTTGCGTTTACTGTGACTTGCAAGACAGCGATGAATACTTGGGAATGTCACATGTTTGACCTGTTTTCGACAAGCAACCTGCATCAATACCATGGTACTCATGAATTCTTCATGGACCCAACACTAAAGGAGAAACAGAAACTCATGAATGAAGAGCGGCGTCAGTGGATCCAAAATTGCGGTACACAGAAATAAGCTTCGTTCACACAATGGGCATACGATTCTGCGACTGTATTTGTTTTGCATGTAGTGTTTGGGAGGAAAGACTTGCAGCAGTGAGTGCGATCAACACTTTGTGACATTTTCCTTGGGCCTTGGTATTGGCCTGAGAAATTGTGTTTTGTGCTGGGATCGGTTCTCGAAAGCATGGGCCGTGCCTTTATTATGAGATCTTCAGTGCCGGTGCCGTAAGCGCCTTTCTCTGCAACAACAGGGTACCGTGATGAGCCTAGTCTTTGTGGGCCTGCCTATGTTGCATGATTGTTCCTCTCTGGAGTGCCGCAGTACAGACACCCGACACACTGGGAGGGTGCAGACCGGTTGGCAGGACAAATATCATATTGCATCAGCACTGTGTCCTCCCCCTCAACCGCCCCAACTCCCCTCTACGGATCCACGAGCCCGTCCACGGATCCCAAGCAGAATTTGTATGAAAGCATGGTGTGTTTTCAGCACAGACTCGTTCATGCCAGATGCTTGTGATGGCTGTATGTACCGCAAGGTGTCCCGCACGCCAGCAAATGCCGGGCACGAGGGCGTGCGAGAGGTACAGGCGAGGCTTGGGCAGGAAAGTGGGGGTTAAGGAGATTGTCTTTGCCCGGCTGTCCCCAGTATAGTATTGCAGCTCCTGCAAATTGAATGCTCTTGGGCCTTGTTCCAATATTGGGGGCCACAGCCCTTGCAATGGGCAACAGGATCCACCTGAAGCATGAAGCGGCAGCCGGCGACATAGTCCCCTTTGATGATGATGGGGTCTGAGATCTGGATATCAAGGGACTGCTCGTTCTCGTCCATGACCTGAAATACAAACTCATTCCGGTACACAAGACCCGCACGGGTTGTGGTCCATGTGTGGGCAACCTGTGTGAGTGTGGGTGGGGAACAAGTGGACAGGAGGAACAGGGTGGACTGGGTGTTCCGGGGGGGAGGGTGTGAAAGGAGAATGGGCAGGGGGTCACAATTTTGGGTCAGCTGGGCCCAAACAACGTCCCTGCCCTGCCCCAACTCCCCAGCCGCACTGCTCCCAGCCCGTACCATCACCGCCGCTCCTCCGCCACACAAGCTCGCTGAATGGCTTACAAGGAGTTCACCAGACTGATCCGAAGGATCATGGGTTCGCATTTCGCATTCTCTCTGTTGGCATGCTCAGGCTTGTTTGACCATTTTACTTTTTTTTGGAAATTCTATTGGGAAATTTTTTCAGATGGAACTTTTTGGGAAAAGCTTTTTTGAGATTTTTTGCGAAAACTTTTGGAAAATCTATTGCCTTCGACAAGGCACATTGAAGAGAGACAACTAACTGTTGGCCGGAGTCTTCCTTGCGGCGGGGAGGGGGGGGCGGGCTTCCGAGCTTTCGGGGAGCCCATGGCCCGGGCTACATGGACCTCGCGGCCACTACATGGGTCCCCATGTCCTAGTGTCCGTATTGTCACCAAATGATCACCCCAACCCATCTCAGGGGCAATAGAAGGGCTTTGGAAAAAATCTATTGTTCAAAAATTTGCCGCCGACGCATGGCACCGTGAAAACGACAACTCTATTGCCTTCGGCAAGTCCACCTCGCAGAGAACCTACCCCAAGCAATTAACCTCCAAGTGGCTGATTTTGCAATTATCACATACATCAGCATCATGGTTCCCCACAGGTTTACACGTACTCCCATTGTCAACAAATAATCACCCAACAACAGCCCAAGGGCCCGCGGGGGTTGTAAGAGGTGGCCCAAGAGTCGCCATTTTTCAGCCAACCCATGTCGGCCTAAAAATGGCCAAGTCCTCACCGGTGGGGCCCTGTATGAGGACCGTTCTAAGAAAATTGGAGATAGCACCCGGGACCCTCTTCATTGGTTAGAGGGTCCATATAGAAGAAAAAAGTGGAATGGAACTAGGGTCTGAATGGATGCACAGTGGCGGCTATAGGCCAACCCGGGCCAACCGGCTTTTGCCCACAATAGTGCAAACAGACCCAAAACGGCGCTTTTGAGGGCCATGAAACCCCACTAAGAGGGCCTAGTTGGTGCTACATGGCTTCCCATGGCTTTATACGTACTCCCATTGTCAACAAATGATCACCCAACAAAAGCCCAAGGGCCCACGGGGGTTGTCGGGGGTCGCCCAGACATCACCGTTTTTCAGGCAACCCATGCCGGCCTGAAAATGGCAGCCAAGTAGTCACTGATGAGGTGGTCTGGGAAACTAGGAGATACCGCCTGGGACCCTGTCATTGGTTACAGGGTCCACATAGAAGGAAAAAGTGGAATGGGACTGGGGTTTAAATTGACGCACAGTGGTTGTTGTAGGCCTTACAAGTTTGCCCACTGTAGTACAAAAAAGCCCAAAACGGCGCTTCTGAGGGCCATTAAGCCCCACTAAAAGGGCCTAGTTGGTGGGTGCTACATGGCCCCCCATGGCTTTATACGTACTCACATTGTCACCAAATGACATCCAAAAATGGCCCAAGTGTCCTCATGACCCTCAAAGGTCGCCGGAAAAAAGCATTTTTCACCCAACACATTTTTAGTGGAAACAGTCATTTCGCGTCTTTCACACGGACCATGACCGGCCCTAGCCATGGTGAGAAGCTTCAAAAAGCGTCCTTTGATTTCCTAATATGTGTACACTGTCAGAACATCCCCACTTGCACCCCCTCAGAGTGGGTACCATGGAGTCACTAAGGTCGCTGAAAATGCCGACATAGCAAAAATGGCTGAAAACTGCATAAACCGCATGAGCGCTCGTCCCACTCTGCCCACACAAACCCAATGGAGTTGGGACCCAGAAACACTTGTTTGGCTCAAAATCAACCAAAAACCAAAAGACTCATGATTTTCAACACAAAAAGGGGGGCCTCATTTTTTGACCCTCCACCCCATCCCCAACCCACCCTCCCCAAAAAAAGTGGGTTTCAAATGGATGGGGGGGGGGTCTAGGGGGGTCCTGACCAAAAATTCATGGGATGTGGGATGTGTTTATTGGACAAAATAATGATTTTACGAGGGGCTAAACCAACAATTCAATCCCTTGGGGTGGGGTATGCGATAACGCCAAAAAACGGGGGTATGTGGCATTTTCCCATATTTTTGGGCCCGCGTGGTTTTGATCTAACAACCTTGTTGAGGTGGTTTTGGGGCTTTCATGGGGCCCATGGCCCGGGCTACATGGGCCCACCAACCACTACATGGGTCCCCATGGGTGCTCGAGTACCGGGCAACAGACGGGCTTCGGAAAAAGTCGAATTTTCCGAAAAAATTTCAGCCGACGCATGGCAGCGTGGAAACCTGAATTCGCAAGGGCCCGTAGGGGTGGGGTGGGGTGGGGTGGGGGGTACCCGGAGTTCGGACCCGCGACCCCTGCCATTTTTCGGGGGCTCCATGCACAAGAAAAAATTTGTTCAGGACCTGGTTCCAAATCGACGCACAGCAGCCGCAATACACAAAAAAAAATGAACCCCCCACCCAACCGCAGCACCCCCCTCCGTAAAAATGGCACCCGGGTAGGGGGGTGGGGGGGCTGGAGTGGTCAAAATCGAAAAATTCATTGGGGGATCATTTTGTCTCCCAAAATGATGGTTTTACAAGGGGTTGGGCATCTGATATCATACCTTGGGGTGTGCTACGCGAATTACCCCAAACTGGGGCGGTAAACGGTACCTGTGCCTGCACTTGATCTAACAACCTCTCTTCGAGGTGATTTTTCCAAAGTCCAAGAAATCTGCGCTCTACTGACCTTCCTCCCTCCTCTCCCCCCACTCTTCCCACCCCCACCATTGTCCCCTCCTGCCAAATGATGCACAACAATGCTGTGAGGGCCATACTTGCTCCCCAACGCCGACGCTGACGCTCAGTCTGGTCTTGATGCCCCAGTTGTTGTCCTTCAGGAGAGCACCCCCAAGCACCCCCACCCTCAACTGTTTGGACAGACACTTGAAATGCAGCTTTGCGTGGACGTGGCTGTTCGCCAGCGCACTCCAGACCCCTGTGGCCGAGTCTTGGGTGCGCAGGGGCATGCGCATGTCGTACTCCACCCCCTCCTCCTCCAGCAGCGCCATGCTGAGGGACGTGGAGGCCACGCATCGTGTGTACTGGCCCTTGGTGTCCGCCGCGACGATTGAAAACTTGACAGTCTGCATCCGGTCACACGACCCCACCTTCACTGTCTCATCCCACCGCGGCCGTTGCAGGTTTATCACAGTCTCCGTTGTTTCCGCAACATTGTCTTTGTCCACTTTCACCCGAATTCGCAGCGGCTTGTCATTGCCAGGGGGCAAGCTGCACAAGGTTCAAGGCAACAGGAGAAAAGGTTGTGCCTTGGCGTACAGGCAATAGAGGACTGGCGGAGTCTGTGCCTGGAAACCCCAGTCTTTCCCACAGTTGGGGGAGTGTATGTTCCAAATGATCAGCGCGTCATGGGGATCATTTTGAGGTTTATATGTTGGGGTACCCACGGACCCCTCCCCCCCCCCGGGACCCCGGCGGCTGACCGGCCGACCCACTACCCTCCCCCCCCCCTCAGCCCCGCTCCAGAGCCCCAAAAGTTTTCGCACACGGTTGGGTGCCAAGATTCGAACAGGCGGCCCCCTCGATGGTGGGAATGCGTACACACAGTGACCCAGAAGCCGTGCCCTGTGTTGCATCTTGGACATCAGATGTGATGGAGAGCTCCCTCTAAACCACCACAGTCTTGTGTGAGAGAGAAACTTCATGTGAAGGCTGCTGGCACCAGCAGTGTCTTGGGCGCCACGGCGGCAGAAGCAGCAGCTGCGGGCAGCGGCACGACTGTCCCACCCTCACCAACAATGCATTTTTCCACTGTTTTCCCACTCCCTGTGGACAAACAATCTGGACGACAACGCCCTCCCCCAAACTCAAAGAAGTGCACACGTCTGAAAGTACCAACCAGCATACTTGCTGTGCGTTTCTAGCACTGTCCAGTGGGCCTTCATCACACTGCGGTAAACAGAACACGATGGGGGTTGTGATGGCAGGGGCAACCTGAGCTTTGGTGGAGTATCTGACCATCCTGTGGCCCCAGCGAGTGATCCGCTCAACTGGGGTAAAAAAATTTTTTAGAAAAAATTTGCCCATCAGCTCAGGCTCCCATCAGCCAAGGTCTGACCAGGAGGTCAGTTCAGGGGTCAATTTTTTGTTGTGTTTTTCACCCATTTTTGAATTCCCCACAAAATTCTTAGTATTTTGAGTATAGACACATAGGGTAAAAACGAAAACTACCCACTCAGGAGGCCAAAAAAAATTCTATTGCCTTCAGCAGTGCACCTCGAAGAGAGGCTGACAGGCAGCCAATCAGGCAGTTAGTCAGGCAAGCAGGCAGTCAGGAAGTCAGTCAGGCAGGCAGACAGGTAGACAGAAACACACAGCCCAGGTTTTTTCAGAGGCGGACTCGCCTACAAGCAAAGGGGATCCTGAGATACGGTAGTTCAATCAGCGGTCGAGCGGTAATGCAATCGATTGGCAGCCGACAAGTCGGTGGTTCAAATCCTGGCCAGTTGACCGCTGGCCGCGCCAAGTGACCTCAATCTTTGTTCTACTGGACCCTCGTTCAAATCCTTCTGACCAAAAACTTTTGACGCCCCCCCCCCCCCCCAAAAGTGATATCCAGTTTCAAGGGATAGAGGCCTCAGAGTGAAAAATTCCATTGGGGGATCGTTTTATTGGGCAAAATAATACTTTTTGCAACGGGTTGGACATCCACTATCATGCCTCGGGGTATGCTATGCGAAGGACACGAAAAAAAGGGAGGTATATGACGCACGCGCCTGCGCTTGATCTAACAACCTCTCTTCAAGGTGATTCCGGCGCCTTTGGCGCCAGCACATTTCCCAAGAGAAGGACGTGTTCGAAAACTTGGGGGGGGTCTAGAGGAGGGGGGGAGTCTAGATTCGAACCGGCCGCCCCCGTCACCTAGCATTTAGCTTTGGGCAAGGCTGGGGGGGGGGGGGGGGTTCAACCCACTTCCTGTTGGCTCCCCTCCCCTTCCAAAAGAGCTCCCATGACTGATATGGACAGGCCCCACATGTAGGTCTAGGAGGGGGAATGTATACTCCAAGATAGATACCCCACATTATCCAACGGGTGCAGATCACTATTAAGGTGCGTTTCATGAGGGAGACAATCTCTTCAGGAAAAGAAACTTCATTTTGGCTGGCTTGCCACCCACTTTCAGACTAGTACAAGCCTTCAACAAGTTTCATCTTGGTTTGGCCATGCCCTTTCCTCTTGGCTTGGTCACCGCAGCCCCATTTCCAAACCACCACCATCCCTTACAAATGAATTTTTTTACCTCATTTGGGCCGCAACACACAATCAAACCAACAGAGAACAACTGTGCAGGTCAAAATGCATTCTTGAAGTACAAGTTCCTAGTGCTGTTAGAGTATCAAAATGTTATCATTCCCACTTCAGATATGGTGGAGAGCACCCTCCACACTTCACAGTCTAGAAAGACATAAATGCAAGCCAATTTCAGTGGGTATTTGGCAAAACTTAGTACTAGATGGGGTAAAACGGAGTAAAATGTGGTAAAACTTAGTAGAAACGAGGAAAATGTGGTAAAATTTTTTCTAAAATTCTGTTAAAAAATCATTTTCACTAAGTAAAAACAAAAAGCCTTTACTAAAATTTACTCCCAGACCCCCTCTTTTTACAAAGAAATTCCACACTTTGATGGTAGATGGTAGTTTTGTTTCAGGGCCGTGCCCCCCGGGTCAATTCCCGACCCCTTGTTTGGTGGCGCCCCACCCGGGCCAAACCATCATGCACACCAATTCGTTGGCACTGCTGCTTTGCAACAGGGCTGTGGGACAGTCGGTCAATATAACATAATATGGGATAACATAATCGGGATTGAGCTCTAGAAACGAAATTAGGCCCAAGAAAAGCGTCGTGAGCGGGCCATGGCCAACATTAGTGCGGCACTTTGAACAAAACCAGCTGTAATTAAACAAGACAACCCTGCAAGGCGACAACCAACATTAGTGCCAACTACTTACAAATAGTTACAAAAGACACGTTTGAAGATCAAGTCCGCCTGTATGTCTCGGTTTGCTTGCCTCTGTGGGATTCATTGTGCACATCGGAAAGATATTTGTTTTCAATTCCCCTTGCGGCTTTGTGCAAAATTCTTGGTCATTTTTCAATAGCATCAATTAGGGTATTTGGGAGGCACTATTTACCATGAGGTGCGCCAGCCAGGATGAGGCCGACAGCCCCCCCCTTTCGTAGCACATTTTTGGCACTCCACACCCCGCACCTGTGCATGTTCTTGGGGTTTCTGTGCGGTCAGGAAGGTGAAATTAGCCCGAATATACAAGTGGTTGCGTTGTGCGCTTGCGTTTTGGCCAACTTTTTTTTTCACAACAGCCCCTGTCTTTGCACAAGACAGGGGGTCTGTCGGACGACAGCCCCCCTGTCTTGTGCCACCTGTCTTACGACAGCCACCCGTCTTGAAGCCTGTCTGCACCCCATATCTACGGACAGCCCCCTGTCTTGAAACCTGTCTACGGCACCTGTCTTGTATTAGCACCTGTGTCCTCTTTGCAATGCCAAAAGTGGACAACCTTGCCAAGGGGTTGGCAGTGTGGGGGCCAAGACGGGGGCAGCAGTGGTCCATGCCGCCAAAATGCCCACGCAGTACATCCTCGCAAGGGAGAGTATGCAGGTGCAATGTGATGGTGCAATGGCGGATGTCAAGATGCTGCCCGCGTTCACCGCCAAGCAATCCCCCGGGTGCTTCAGCGACGTCCTCCACGACGTTCTCGAAGGGAACCCAGATCTGCAGGTGGTGGTGGTACGGCCCAGTGGCGAAGACCCGGAGCACCTATTTGAGTATGCCCAAGCTACCGTGGATGGGGATGGCCGCTAGGAGACGGTGTACCTTGAGAACCTGGATGACGACGGGTGCTTGGACCTCCGAGTAGATGGCCCCCAAGTTGGTCGAACAAGATTGGTTTGACCAATAAGGAGGTGGTGTCGTATAGGCGGGCCGTGGGGCAGTTTGCCAATGATTGGCGTGCGTTGCAATGGCAACCCACGGTGTAGGTACATTGGACATGTGTCCATTCTGGGTGGTTTGCGGCTGAGTACCGCAATTTGTATATTTTTTCTAGCATCCCCACGGAAAGGCGGAAAGTGGAGTTCAAGATGGACATCCGCCATTCATTTCTAAGTTATAAAATATCGCGCCCCTATTTTAGTGCACGGGCATTCACCCACGTACTGGAGCTTGATGCTCTTGACGTGGGCTTGCAGATGTGGCATGCGTTGCATGACACAAAAGACAAGAAGCGACACATCGGACGACGAAAGGCCTAAGGAGATGAATGAAATTCAAAATGGTGCTTTGCGACAGGGCTGTGGGACAGGTGCCGAGACAAGGGGCTGTCTTAGGACAGGGGTTCGCGACAGGTGTCAAGATAGGGGGGTGTCGTAAGACAGCTGAACCAAGACAAGGGGGTGTCGTGAAGACAAGGGCTGTCTTGGGGCTGTCATGGGATTTTACGAAATGCGCACAGCGCGTGCGCACATGGCGGCACCGGTGTCCAAGGGGTCCCCTTGGCATAGGGAACATGTTTTAGGACCTAAAAGTCATAGGATGTGAGGGGGTATGGTGGTGGAATACACCACTTTGAGGGAGGGGGGGGGGGGGGGTTGTCGGCCTCATCCTGTCTGGCTGCACCTCACACTTGCAGCAGATCCACACACCGGGATGGGTGTTATCAGCGGCATCATCATCCATAGCAGCAGGGTTGGTGTTGTATTGCGCCCCTGACGCTTGGCGCAATCGTACACATACCTCCAAGTGAAACAAGATAGAAGCATGGAAGGTACAATGAAGAAGCTTACATTCGTAGCAAGCTATCTTGGGTGCACCCTCACAAAAGGAGGATGAGCAAGGGGGGTCTGCAAATTTGGGTTCCACATACATCCTAGCCACCTCCCAATGCATTGTTGGGGCCCCGATTGTGGAAGCCAACTTGCAAGGACTATCGTACAAAATAGCTTGTGCCAGTTCACGTAACAACCATAATCAATCCCGGGGCCATGCAATTTGCAATTAACAACGCGTCTAGACAAGGCACAATGCAACACCAAGAGACATGCTCGATGGCAATTGACATCATCATCCTACTAAATGAAGGTGGAATACAAGGGTGCAATTGCAAACGCAAGGGGACCAAAGGCATCCAAACCTTTGCCCACTTCGTCTGCTACTGTAGTTGAATGCCTTCTCGCTCGGCAATCACATCCCCAACAACCAACTCCTCCTTGATTGCCCCAACAATGTCTAGCTAGTCACATAGGGGGTGAAGCTTAAGGCAAGGGTATTTCCGTGTTGGGGCAATGAACAACAAGCGGAGCACCCAGTGCCAATTGTCCAAATTATACACCTTCACCGCAATCAAGGGTGGTGCAAAAGACATATCAATGGACGCAACTTGCAAAGTGTGGCTTGCCCATGGTTCAACCAACTCCTATCTACGTTGTTGGATGCCACACGACGCCTTCCAAAACGAATCACGGACAACCCATGCATCACCTACTGTGTCCCAATCCGCACTGAGAGTGCTCTAGGGTGCCCAAAACCAATGTACCGCAATCTCAGCATAGTATGCAACATAGCTCTGGCATGTGAGGTCGCCAAAAAGGCGTGCCCCAAGTCATGTTGTTGAGGCGACACACCCACAACCATGACATGTAGTGGCTACCCCGAATCGTCACCAACTATTGCCGTGACCTCTGGCAAAGATGGGTGAAACGATCCATGGCTATCACGAAGTGCTTTGCACACATCAGCCAAGATTCGTTCTACACTAGGACACCTAGAATGAGATGTGGGTGACTATCACTACTAGGGTGCAGCGACAAGAATTTCAGACGGAATGGAATTGGGTGGCATGGGCTCTAGTGGGGTATTCACACTGGTACAAGAAGTTACCGAGGCGCTACTTCTACCCACATTCACAAAGGGGGTCGAATGCAAGATGTTGTTAGCTTGCACCCCCTTCTCCCATTTTTGTACCACCCATTTCTATTGCCTTCGGCACGTCCACGTCGCAGACAATCTACCCCGAGCAACACACACCCAAAAAAGGGTAAAAACCACATGATGCTTTACGGGTTAACACATACTTTACATACCTTGGATGGTCATTTTGTGTGATCACGATATCTAAACAAAAAAAAGTTTCACAAACTTGGATTTTTGACTTGTATATGGTGGAAAACTGCATAAGCAGGTTATGCACCAATCCCTTGGGAACCCCCCCCCTCCCACACACCCATTACCCAAATAGGGTGAAAAACACACAAATACGGGCTAAAACATGCTTTACGTACCTTGGATGGTGATTTTACGTGGGCATGATATCAAAAAAAAAACATTTCGGAAACGTCGATTTTGAGCCGCCCAGGGTGTAAATCTGCATCAGCAGGTTGTGTACCAATCCCTTCGGAGACCCTCCGCCCCCCGGCACTCAATACCCAAATAAGGTGAAAAACACAGAAATACGGCAAAACATGTGTTGCATACCTTGGATGGCTATTTTTTGTGGTCACCATATCAAAAAAATATTTTTCGGAAACTTCGATTTTTGAGCCGCCCAAGGTGAAAAACTACATGAGCGGGTTTTGTACCAATCCCTTGGGAGACCCCCCCCCCAAAAAAAACGCAAGACCCGAATAAGGTGAAAACCACATAAATACGGCCTAAACCATGCTTTACATACCTTGTGATCACGCTGATGAAAATTTTTCTAATGTCTTCAGCAAGTCCATGTCGCAAAGAATCTACCCCAAGCAACACACACCCAAACGGCGCAAAAACTACATAAATACGGGCTAAAAAATGCTCCACATATCTTGGAGGGTCATTGTAAGTGTTCTGAATATAAAAAAAAACTAGTTTCAAAAACTTCCATTTTTGAGCTCCCCATGGTGAAAAATTGCATGAGCAGGTCGTGTACAAATCCTTGCGAGTCCCCCCCCCCCCCCCCCACACACACCCCATACCCAAAAAAGGTGAAAAACACACAAGTACTGCCTAAAACATGCTTTACATAGGTTGGATGGTCAGTTTGTGTGGTCACAATATCAATTTTTTTTTTGGAAAACTTTGATTCTTTAGCTTCCCAGAGTGAAAAACTGCATGACCACACTATGTACCAACCCATTCACTCATCTAAGCCATGATTGGTGGAAACAGTCATTTTGCGTCTTTGGCACGGGTTTTGACCGGCCCTCAGCCTTCGGCAAGGCTAAAGACTGCAAAAAAAAAGTCCTTTCGTATTCTAGTAGGCATACATTGGCACACCATCCCCACTTGCACCCCTTGCAATGGGTAGCACGGGGTCACCAAGGTCACCAAAACCGCCGCCATAGCAAAAAAGGCTGCAAAGTGCATGAACTGCACAAGCGCTCGTCCCACTCTTCCCCATGCATACCGGAAACACTTTTTTGGCTCAAAATACAAAACACGAAAGTATTCATAATTTCGAACACGAAAAAGGGGGGCCATGTTTTCAACAATTTTGACCCCCCACCCCACACCAGCCCTCAAAAAAGTGGGTCTCAAGTGGGGGGGGGGGGTCTAGGGGGGGTCCAGAGCAAAAAGTCGCCGGAGGATGCGTTTTTTTTGGACAAAAATGATTTTACAAGGGGTTGAACCAACAATTCAACCCCTTGGGGTAGGGTACGCGAATGGGCCCATAATGGCTGAAAATGGGTGGGTATGTGGCGTTTTCCCATATGAGGGAGTTTGCGCGGGGGGAGGGGAGGTCTAAACCACCCAAAACTGTCCACTAGCAGTGTGCGGACAGGAGAGTGACGTGTTGTGAGGTGAGGGGACCCCCCCCCCCTATTTTGAGGGTGGGGAATTCAATTGTGTAGGTCTCAACTCTTGGTTTGGGGATATGTTTGAGAGATTCTAGATTTTGTGAAAACTTTGGCCATTTGCGATTGCTGCCACCAAATTGGTCACACGGGACGAAACACATGGAGACGTAACCTAGAATATACTCGGGTGCAGACCCTTCCACATATCAGTGCGAGGCATCTACACCACTCTACAAATGTTGTGATGATATACACAAGGGTGCAAACCCTTCTACATGCCACTGCACGGGTTGGACACCCTGCTAGGTGTGCTATGTTGATATGTAGAAGGGTGCAGACCCTTCTACATATCAACGTAGGGCGTCTACACCCCTGTGAGAGTGGTGCGCAGATGTATAGAAGGGTGCACAACCTTCTACCCATCGGCGTGGCGGTTGTACACCACTGTACAACTGCTGCGATGATATATACAAGGGTGTAGACCCTTCTACATATTATCGCACGGGCTATACACACTTGAAGAAGGGGTATAAAAACCAACGGTGAAATGTAGTCCCTACTACATATCACCGCAAGGGGTATGCACCCCTGCCGAAGATGTAGAAAAACTATGGGGATATGTAGACCCTACTATATATCACCGCAACAGGGATACACACTTGCAGAAGAGTCATAAAGACCAACGTTGATATGTAAACCCTACTACATATCATTGTACGGGGTGTACACCCCTGTAGAAGAAGTACAAGAACCGGCGGTGATATGTAGTCCCTATTATATTCGCAGCGGGTATACACCCTTGTCGAGGATGTAAAAAAACCACCGGTGATATGTAGTCCCTGCTACATATCACGGCACAATGTGCACTCCGCCATTGAAGTTGTATAACCATGAGCGGTGATATGTAGCCTCTAGTACATATCACCACAGGGGGTACACAACCCCGTAGAACCTGTACAAAGACCAACGGTCATATGTAGCCCCTACTACATATCACCGCACGGGGTATGCACCCTTGTAGAAGAGGTACAAACACCACCAGCGTTATGTAGTCCGTACCACATGTCACTAAAGGAGGTATACACCCTTGTTGAAGATGTATAAAACCTAGCGGTGATATGTAAACCCTGCTACATATCACTGCAGGGGATGCACATCCCTGTAAAGCATGTATAAAGACCCGCGCTGATAGACGCTATCAAATGTAATCGGCACGCGTCGGTCCCCCTGAATAAATGCAGCGATGATATTTAAAAGGTCTATATATCATCGCTGGGGGTCGATCCCCCTTAACAAGGGCAGCACTGATATATACAAGGGTGCAGACCGTTCCACATATCGGCGCAAGACGTCTGCACCCCCCTACAAGTGCTGTGTTGATAACGCCAAGGATGCGAACCGTTTTGCATGTCCGCAGATGGGGTCTACACCCCTCTACAAGTGCTTCCCTGATATATAGAAGGGTGCAGACCCTTCTACATATCAGTGCAGGGTGTGTACTCCCTTGTACGGATGCAGTGCTGGAATACATTAGGGTGCAAACCCTTCCACATATCAGCGCCAGGCGCCCACACAAATGTACAAGTGCTGTGCTTATATAGACAAGGGCACAAACCCTTCTACATGTCAGCGCAGGGGGTCTACACCCTCCACTAGTGCTATGCTAAAATATAGAAGGGAGCGGACCCTTCTACATATTAGCGGAGGGAGTGTACTCCCCTCTACAAGTGTTGCGCCAATATGTAGAAGAATGGAGACCCTTCTACACACCAGCCTGGGGGTGTACGCACCTCTACAAGTGCTACGTTAAAAAATAGGAGGGTGCAGACCCTTGTACATATCAGCACAAGGGGTCTACACCACTACACAAGTGGTTCGCTGATATATAGAAGGGTGCACACAGTTGTACATATCGGCGAAGGTCTACATCCTTGTACAAGTGCTGCCGTGATATATAAAAGGGTGTACACCCTTCTACATATCATTGCACGGGGTCTACCACCCTGTACTCCCCTACACCACCACCGATTCACCATCTCCATACCACCACGACACCACCACCACTACTACGCCACTACACCACCAGCACCACACCACCTCCCGCACCACTCCACCACACCACCCTCACTCCCACAGCAGCACACCACCACCACCACACCACCACCACCACACCACCGTTGCCGCACCACCATGACACCACCACCACCACCACCACAGCACCACTGGACCACCACCACAGCACCACTCGACCACCACCACCTCCACACCACTGCGCGCCACCACAACCCCACCACCAAGCACACCATCCCCTAGACTTACACTAGCAGACAAGGTAACATGCCCAATACGGAGGCAAATGGAGGGAAATCAACCATTGCAAAAACAACTAGTGAAATAAAAAAAGGCATCCCTTCCGAAAAAACAATGCTTACATCTTCAAACGGTCATGAAAATTTTGAAGAAGAAGGGTGGAATACCATCCCAAAACACAATGCACAGAATGCCACTGCAAAAGAACACATCACGACATATCACATCACATCACATCACATCACATCACATCACATCACATCACATCACATCACATCACATCACATCACATCACATCACATCACGTCACATCACGTCACGTCACATCACATCACATCACATCACATCACATCACATCACATCACATCACATCACATCACATCACATCACATCACATCAGATCACATCACATCACATCACATCATATCACATCCCATCCGATCCCATCCCATCCCATCCCATCCCTTCCCATCCCATCCCATCCCAATCCTTAACCGGGCCCTCTTCTGCGAAGGTGGTTGCAAACAGGGAAGGCTAGGGGAGGTATGCCTGTTTTTCTCTTATAGGCTCTGAAACGCGAGACGTCAGATACAGTACGAGTGAATGGAGTAAGTGATCAGTGACAAGAGAGTGGAGAAAGACAGCGAAAGCAAAATCACGAACGTCGATATCAACCGGGGTACATGGTGTAACACACCGTCTCCCTTCCAAAACCCGGGCAAGCGACCTGGGGCCTAGCCACAGAGTGGCAGGTGCCTGTCAGGCTTGATATTGGTTTGTGGTAATTAGGGAACAGGCTGCCATACCAACAGCCGTTGAATGTGGGTCAGTCGATTGTAAGCCCGGAGACACAGTCCCTGTCCCCGTCCGGTTGGACACCCTGGTATCGGTATCCAACATCCTTTAGGTACGGTATAAGGCCCCCCGGCCACCACCCCGGCGCCAACACCAGGGAGGGCGTCCGGGAGGGGTAACAGCCCCCGATCCCCCAAAGGCAGCCCCAAAGGTGAGCGCACCACTGGAAGGGGCATGTCTGCGGGGTAAGCAAATGCGCTGAGTAATTCCCTAACGTAATGAATAGTGCCTACTGCCGTAACTAATGCTTAACAGGGTAAATGGCCCCCCCCCGGGGCCAGTTTAGTGCGCAACCCCCAGAGCCGGACTCGACCGGCCGTACTGAGGCGAGCCCAGAAATGGGTATGGCAGGCCACAGTCCAGCTGGTAGCCACGCCTCAGTACACTCCGTGGGCTCATAAGGCCCACGGGGGCCCCAAACACCGTTACGTTCGGGAGTTAAGCCCCGGCGGTGTTTGGGGTTGTTCCTGGTTAAGAGGACTCACGTTGAGTCCCAGATACTGCTACCCCGGAGTTATGATCTCCGGTACTGCCTGCCTACTTGCCTGCCTACTTACACAAAAAGCCCAGACATCAACAGCAAAGGGTGAAGGACAAGAAGTCAGGACGGGTGGAAAGCACCGAAGGTCCGGAAGACAAAAGGGCGAGAGCAAAAAACAGGAATGGTGACCAAGATGCCCAGCTGAGTTGTGCAGAAGCGCACCAGCGAGGATGCCTGGACCCAGTCACAGCAATGTACAGGGCCAGATGCCCAGACTCCAAGTGTGGGATACACGGAGCTGGATGCCCAAACTCCAACTGCTACGAGCAGAGAGCTGGATGCCTGGACAAAAAGGAGCAACCGCACAATAGTCCAGAAGAAGAGGTCTGAGAAAAGAGGATATCACCAGATACCCAGACTTCGAGTGCCACAGGCACGAAGCTGGATGCCTAGACTCCAACTGCAAAGAGCAGGGAGCTAGATGTCACTGAGCGGAACGACCGGTGATGAGACCCAGACTCAAGAGTGCGGCAAGCACGGAGCTGGATGCCTAGACTCCACCTGTCCAAGACAGGGAGAGAGCTAGATGCCTAGAACAACAGACCGCATCACTGGCTACTCCACAAGACATGAAACGTCAGGACTGTGCAACCATGTACAAACAGAGCAGTTGCCCAGAATCACATCAATCTGTGCTGTGTGTGTGCTTGCAGTGCATAACGGAGCATGGACTTCACGGAGCGAACAGCAGGCAGACTCAGATGACATGGTCTGTGCAGAAAACACAAGGTAACGTGAAAAGAGACCACTACGAAAGTGGGCTGGCCACGATGGCCCGAAGAGATAAACAAGGTGACAGTGCATAAGGGTCACGAGTACCCAGAAACATGAAGCAGGAGAACGACAATCAAACAGGGTACAAGCAGGCCGCGAGAGCCGGTGCACAGACAGACAGCCACAAGGGACACGAGTACCCGAGTACCGGGGTAAAAAGGCGAGTCAATGGCTGCACAGAGCAGAGAAGAGCAAGAATAAATCTGAGAAGAGGGTCACGAGAGCCCCATTAGAGAGAAACCGGCAAGCACAGCACCAGCAGCTGGACACGGGTGCCAGACTGCACAACAGCAAAGCAGGCGTCGATAGTAAGCTACGATGGCTGCCGACGGCAGGACAAAGAGCACTGCGAACACTAGTTCTCTTGATATTATACAGGAACACGATGCCGCCAGCCATACAAACATCGTGGGGCAAAGTCCGAGCAGTACAAGGCGATCCCAAGAAAATACGATGGGAGCCAGAGAATGGAGACGCGGTGACGGAGACCCTGGGACTATGGCTGCAACCAGGCAGTCATAGAGCCAGGCTCATGACAATGCACCTCCTCTGTGGAGATGTAGAACAAGCGGTGATAACAGAGATCACCAAGCTCAAACCAGATGTGGAGACGGCGACCTGGAACACAATGATGCTGAAGCTGCAATCCGATGAGGAAAAAGATGTAGTACAAGACATAGCCCCGAAGGCAGGAGCACGACTGATGGGGATCCGCAGCAAGTACTCACTACTAGATGCCACAGTAGAAGTGGTAAGACGAGTCGCCGACAAAGGACTGCTGACCACATGGTCAGCGAGCATCATCATGAAGGACGCAGAAGCCAGGGCGATGTGGAATATGGCATGGCCCAAGATGTATAGAGATCTGGATGCCAGGTCAGAACCAGGGGATGATGGAGACCCCCCCTCGACAGCAAATCAGCAGGAGGAGAGACCCAGAGGAGACATCGATCAGACGGAAATGAAAAAAGTACTGGCCCTACTGGAATCACTGCACGACCTTAACATCCCGGAAGAGGACAGACTGCAAGCCCTGGTGGCAGAAGAATACGAGGATGAGATTGACATGGCCATACTACTGCTGCCAGCGACGGGCATATACTCAGCAGTGCGGAAAAGAATCACAGAGGCGACGCAATCAGAAGTCAAGTGGTGGGCCAAAGTGCTGGTCAAATATGTGAGATATGTCAGAAGAGACTGAGTAGAGGAAGAGGATAAGGCCAGAGCCCAGAGGGCAAAGGAGGCGGAGCACGCCAAACAACAGGATCGAGACAAAGCACAAGCCAGAAAGTGGTCACCCAAAAAGTCATCAACGCCGACGGAAAGGAGCAGGAAGTACGCCAAGAACAATCAAGGCGCAGCCCAAAGGGTAATACTGCCAGATGACACTAACAAGACAGATGGCGATGAGGATGTAGAGGATCAGGCAGTAGAGGTCCAGGACAACCAGAGGCCCCCGGCAAAGGAGGACACGTCCCATGGCAGTGCAGCAGCCGACCCCCGACAGGAGTGTGGAGAACGGGTGAAGGAGTCAACAAAGTGGTAGTCCAGAGACTCACGAGAGGAGCCAAACGACTTCGACCAGTGCTCCTGACAGGGTTCCAATACACAGATGCAATGGACTCGTACTCGGCAGCAGAAGAAGTGTTTGGGATGTTGTCGCTCGACTTCAGGACATTCAGAGACATGCAGAGACAGTACAATGAAGTAGTCATGTTTGTCCCAGGGGAACAGCTGGACACGGCCCTATCAGGGGCGTATAGGGACTCATTTCGAGTCTCTGCGGCGAGAGACCCCATGCAGCGGTCAGACGAAATAGAAATCAAGGAGCTATCCATGCTGGACGGCCTGAAAAAGATTGCGGCAAGGATCCCTTCACCACAGCAAATCAAGCCGGAAGCGGCAGTGGAAATGGCAGCGACAGGTGTGGTTGTGGATGCACTCACAGATCAAACAGTGTGGTGTCTCATGCCCCCGTATAGTCCACAACATGCATTCATATCCCTGTGGGGATTTGGACAATGCACAGAAATGGGAGGAACAGTGACGTTCACAGCAGGCATGGAAGATGCCCAACGGGACATAGAAGAAATAGCACAGAGACATGGCATATGGGGTATTCAGAAAAGTTTTCAAAAGAGACCAGAAGGATCACAGAACGAAAGGCACTCATTCAACTCCACAGAGAGTGAGTGGGACAAAGCAGCAGATCAGTTTGAGGTGGTCGTCAGAAGCAGAGGACATGGGATGCAGGATGCACCGCCGTGGGTGCTGCAACAGCTGACTCAGTCCAAGGCGTACAAAGGGCTCCACAAGCAGAATAAAAAACACAAAACAGGGGGCTACCACCCAGTGCAAACAATGGCATGCCCTACTGAGGACAGTGGCACACTAACCCTGGCAGGGGAAAGAGTACAGCTGCCAAAGAGACGAACAGGAGGACACAGTGAAGTCCTACGTCAAGGGGACCAGAGGGTCGCAGTAACCAGAATCTTGGGTCCCAAATGGACTGGGAGTGGGACACCGCATGAGATGATGGCACACAGGGTAGTCAAACCACCGGGAAGACCAGCCATTTGCGGCACAGAGCAGCTGCACTCGGGAATACTGCAGTGTGGGGAGACTAAATTCGCACTGTGAACAGAAGGAGCAGCGCTTGAGAGAGTGGGAATACTGAATTGCCCCGTGGCACAAGAGTGCAATGCAGAGGTCACAGTCAAACTCTGGATAGTAGTGCAGATATGGAGCCATGGGAGACAGCACCAAGTACTGGTGAAAGAGACAGGAATCAACAGACGCAGACGAAAAGAAGAAACAGACATGGGGTCATGGTGGGCAGAAATATGCAACATCACGAAATGGGATCCTCAGGAGCGCCACTGGAGGGGCGAACTGGTAAACTACACAGAGGGGCATGGCAGAGGGGTGATAAGAATCAACTGGAGTGCGCCACACTGGGGACGCCAGCAATACGAACAGCAAGCGTGGAAGGCAATGATGGTACCAGAGAACAGTCAACAGGTGAAAATGAGATACAGTCTGGTATCAGTGAACTGCCAAGGCATCAACAGAGAGAAGGAAACACCCACGCGGAAATGGGATGAGGTGACCACAGTGGTAGTGGAAACCCAAGCGGACGTGCTGGCGTGTCAAGAAATGTGGGGGTCGCAGAAGAAGGAGAGACAAAGAACCATAGCAGGATACTGGATGCAACAGTCAGAGCACACGAAAGTGGGACAGGCCAATGAAGTGTGGGTGCGACTTACCTGGGCACGAAAACAAGCAGTCCTGCTGGATATACCCAGTGCGCTCATGGTATTGGTACGCAATGCCATGGGTCTGGGAATAGTAGGATCAGTACACATGGCCCAGAAGAACGAACCCCATGAGTATAAGGGGCAGATGGTGGAAATACTGGAGACACTGGACAAGACTCCACATGATTGGGAGGCAGTAGGTGGAGACTGGAATCGAGACATACGGTTCCACAGAGAAACCATAGCCACGCTTCTCACCAAGGGCAGGACCGTAGCGTACATGACAGGTCGCCAACACCTGCCAAAGGACTTCTTCGTCATAAACGGAAGAAATCAGCAACAGAGAGGGGTATGGCTATCTCCAGTAGGGGACCACCCAGTGGTATGGGTCAAAGGGGAAGTAGAGCTGGCAGCAGGAGCAGCACAATCAGACGCCAAGCCGGTCACACCCCTGCAATGGGACAAACACCACAATGTGATGTTCTCAGACTTAGTGGAGGCATTCAGTGGGAGAAGGACAACACCACAGCAATGGATGCAAATGATACGAGAAACAGTGGTCATCGTGAACAGGGAGTTCAGGAACCAGCAGGAGGAGGAGACAAAGGATGACAGGGAAACAATCCGGCAGCTCAAGAGAGTGGTCCAGGGCAAAGGCTGGAAAGTAAGAGACAGGGTGCAGCAGTCGCGTACAGCAAAATACTGGGAGACCACAGTGCAACAGTGGCGTCAAGTATCACAACCAGGGATGGCAGGGAGAACATTGAAAGTTCTCAGATTAAAGGCAGCAAATCCCTTCAAAATACTGCATCAGGTGGAGGACACGGATCGCCAGTGCACAGTGGAAGGGAAAGAATTTCTCACAGTGGTCAGCAAGGAGTGTCTCAAAAAGTACCCAGTACACACTACGAGAGTACCAGTGGAATGGGTGGAGGATCTAATGGGGAAACACGTGACGGATGACCGACCACAACGAGTGGAGAGAGCGGCAGAGCTCACCATCCGCAAAGGGGCAGGACCAGTCTCAATAAGTGCTCTGGTCCACAGAAAAGGAGAGATGGTAAACAAAACAGCAGGAGTGGATGGGTTCACCCCAGCATTTGTAAAACTGTTTGGAATACAAGCAGCACACCAGTTCATCCAGATACTCAAGATGGGGTACGAACAGTGGCCGGAAGAAGTGAAAGAAGTACTGCACATGACAGCACACAAGTCAGAGGGGTGCAATGTCAACAAGAACACAAGGCCCATAAAAATCCTGTCCGGACTACTACGCATACAGGCAAGACTATTGGCTCCTCTGGTACAAACAATGACCAGACCGAGGTGGCAGGCAGACAGTTTGCGGGATACAAAGGCAGCTCAGTGCATGGTATGAGGAGGCTCATGCACATGCTCATCACACAGGCACTAGCCACCAAGGGGGCAGTGGGAGTGTTACTGCTGGACATAGTGGGGGCATTCGATGAAGTCATGAGACAGTCAATCACAGTCATGGCACAGCGAGGCACACCCGACGTCAGGGAAACAGTGAACAGAGTGCTGAAACTGTATGAACATCTGAGAACATACGTCGTCACAGCCTATGGGCTCAGCGAGTGGTACAAACAGATAGACGGAGTACTGCAGGGGGGGGGGCTGGACCCCCTACTGTACATCATCCCCATGCACCTCCTGCACCTGGCAGTACGGGAAGCAGGAGTAGGAGTGAGACTACGGGTCATTCTCGGAGAGGAAACAGTAGGCTCCATGGGGTATGTGGATGACACGGCAGCAGCAGCAGCACCAGCAAAAGAAGTAGCAGAGATTACCCAGCACCTGGCAGACACACTGAGGAGTGCAATCCATACACTGGGGCAAAGAAACCACAGTGGGAAAATGAAGGTGCTGGGGTTCAAGGTGGAGAACGACAACATAGCAGTGCATAAGTTCAAGGTCAAATGGGGAGCAGACAAAGTCACCACAGAAAACAGGCATGCACATGTAAAACTACTGGGAAGTAATGTCAACATCACAGGAGGATATGCAGCCATAAGGAAGGTCATCAAGACATGGACCAACAGAGTGATAGGGCAATTGGCCAGGTGGCCAGTGTCAGCAGGAGTCACCATCGCAGTCATCGAGGGACTGGTGGAGAACCGCATGGTGTACAAATGCGTGGTAAATATTCCAGCAGAGGGACAGATCAGTGAACTGACAGGCATGGTGACCAAAGCATTCAGAGGAGCGTTTGGCATACCCAGGAGAACACCCAGAGAATGTGTGTATGACATCATAGGGAAACCAGGCCCGGACACACTGATGTGGGTCACAGCCATAGTGGAGTATCACAAGGCGATGAACAGCCCCAGTCAGGTGCTGAATGAAACAACCTGGGTACACTGGCAGTCAGAAGATCTCCACAGGTGGGACAAGGATGTGAGGAGACTAAGGGCAAGAGTCCACAGCATGGGCATCAAATTCATCAGGGTGGAATCACAACAAGGAGAGGTATGGACCCTACGGAGGCAAGAGGAAAACGCAGCGGTCAGGGTCTTATACATATTCGGCGACGCCAGCAACATAGAACAGTGGGGGGGAGCAGCAATGGTGGTGGATGAAGAAGGCAATGTGTGGTTGAAGAAACGGGTGACTATAAAGGCGCAGGGACTCAGTACAAAGCTGGTAGAGGCCACCATGATAGTGATGGCACTGGAGGCAGTGCTCCAAGCCATCAGGAAATCAGAAGTGACAGTCCAGAAGGTGTGGGCATGGTCGGACAGCCTGGAAGCAATCCAGTCTCTGGCGTCAGGGCAATTGCAACAACGACCAGCATCCATCATGGACAGAATAATAGCCACGGGACAAGAAACAACAGTACCCCTGGAGTGGGGATGGGTACAGGCACAGCATGACAGTCAACAGCAAGACTGGATATCACAGGCGAACCAAGAAATGGACAAGGAGGCCAAAGAAGGGGCCAAAGGCAGAGGCACACCACTGCGCCTGCCAAAAGTGTGGACAGACGGAACAGTGGTTCTGCCATTAGTGAATGACGAGGTCATCATCGACATAAAAAAATACCTCCTGCAGCACACGACGTCAGCACTGCGCAGTGAAGAGAGCGACAGGACACCAGCACCACAGCAGCGTACATGGACCAGAGTGTTCCCGGAAGCAAAGGAGGCACAGAAAGCATGGCAAAGACTGCAACCGCTGAGCATAAGAGACTGGGGGGAAATCAGAACATGGAGTCTGTATGCAGAGGCAGCAGAGTGGGAATGGTATGGAAAGCAACAACACTGTGAAAAATGTGGGCTGTGGTGCGAGAGTGTCAGGCACCATCAACTGCATGAATGCATCGTGACGAAAACGAGGATATACCTATGGGTGCAGGAGGTGTGCCAGATACTCATCAGTGAAGGAGTACAGCCAGGACGTATCACCCCGACATGGGGGGGGGTTCGGATACAAGGGAAGCAGAAGTAGACATAGTATGGTCTCATCCCTCCAGAGCGAGTGCTATGCAACCACAGAAACACTCAAGCAGAACAGTGTGGCCAGTGTGGCTGGGCATAGGTCCAGTGCAAGGAATCACAGTGCCACTAGCGAGAGTGGGGGTACAGCACCCCAAATCAGTGGTGTTCAGAACCCTAGAAGCAGCATATGCCATAGTGTATGCAGCGGAGGAATCAGAGATGAAGACGGACCAGCACAACAGACTACTGGCAGACTGGCAAGCAGGAACCAACTGCAGAATAGCAGTAGGTCAAGTGAAAAAACGAAAAAGAGCAGTCAAACCCATGGCCCTCCACACATGGTGGACCCTCATCTCAGCAACAAGGCCGCGAACAGATACAGTCGTGGCACTACTGGTGCAATCTCCAGAGGGCATAGGAGCAGCAGAATGGACCAGGAGAGTACCGGATGTGTGGGTAGGAGAAGATGGAGGGGACAAGGGTCAGGTTATACGAGAAGCGCAAAGCAGAAGATCACAGGGGAGAGGGGTGTACTGGTGTCTGGTTGGCAGTGCGTGGGAATGGACAGGGTGCAGAATGGATAGTGGCATGCAGCTGTGGTGTCTGGAGATAAACGAGCAGTTCGTCAAGTGGGTGATCAGGGACCGAGATACAGTGAAGGGAGTGCGGCCAGACGTGTGCAGGAACGCTGTGACTCTTCTACAGGACATCACGAAGTCAAAGGAAAAGGAGGCAAAGGCTCTGCCACGAGGTACGCTCGCAGCGCAACGTGGGCCAAAGGAGACAGAGGCCCAAAAGGAGGTACCAAGGGGTACCCCAAACAATGGCAGCAGCCATACACGAGACGATGAGCAACGTCGGACCATTAACTGCAGCCAGCAACAGGCATGGATGCCCAGGTGCAGTATATGAAATGTCCAGCAACGGACTCATAAGCCCAGGTGACGTATATAAAAAGTCCTGTCAACGGTCAAGTCCCAACAGAAGGGAGCAGCCGTATGTATGTCCAGTCAGTCAAACGTCGTGCACAGGTTCAGATCAGGTACTCCAGATACCAGAAGCAGCCGCAGTGCAGCAGGGCATTCCCGAGCACGGGCAGCACACCACAAGACCACCATGTGGCAGTGGGACGTTGTAACATCACAGACAGACAAAGCCTCTCTGCACAGGGCACTGCCACAACGCAGCAGGCCCTGGCACAAAGGCCCCAGAGAAACAGTGAAGCAGCACAGACATCACATGAGCAAATGGTGCAGTGCGTGTCCAGTGCAGGGGGTAGGCAGGGGAAAGAAGAGTCAGGATCACACAAAAACAGGTGCAACAATCAATCCACAGCAAAAACAACATCTTTCAGAAAGACATGAGAAAAACCAGAAAAGGTACCTGCCGGTACAAGCCAGTGGCAGGTTGTTTTGTTTTCTTTGGCAGTACAAGTTCGAGAAGACATGAAAATTTTCGGGAGCACGGGTAATACAAAGGTAAGGGAAGCGCACCACCGAAGAGAAGATGGGTAATCTCCGGGAGGGGACCAGTACGACCCTGGCCAAAGCGTTTTTCACAAAACAAAACAAAACAAAACAAAACATCCCATCCCATCCCATCCCATCCCATCCCATCCCATCCCATCCCATCCCATCCCATCCCATCCCATCCCAACATCACAGACAGACAAAGCCTCTCTGCACAGAGCACTGCCACAACGTAGCAGGCCCTGGCACAAAGGCACCAGAGAAACAGTGCAGTAGCAGAGACATCACATGAGCAAATGGTGCAGTGTGTGTCCTGTGCAGGGGGTAGGCAGGGGAAAGAAGAGTCAGGATCACACAAAAACAGGTGCAACAATCAATCCACAGCAAAAACAACATCTACCAGAAATACATGAGAAAAACCAGAAAAGGTACCTGCCGGTACAAGCCAGCGGCAGGTTGTTTTGTTTTCTTTGGCAGTACAAGTTCAAGAAGACGTGAAAGATTTTTGGGGGAAGGAAAAAAAAAGGGGGGGGGGGCACGGGTAATACAAGGGTAAAGGAAGCGCACCACCGAAGAGAAGATGGGTAATCTCCGGGAGGGGACCAGTACGACCCTGGCCAAAGCGTTTTTCACAAAACAAAACAAAACAAAACAAAACAAAACAAAACAAAACAAAACAAAACAAAACAAAACATCCCATCCCATCCCATCCCATCCCATCCCATCCCATCCCATCCCATCCCATCCCATCCCCCCCATCCCATCCCATCCCATCCCATGCCATCCCACCCATCCCATCCCATCCCATCCCATCGCATCCCACGTCACGTCACGCCACGTCACGTCACGTCACGTCACGTCACGTTACGTCACGTCAGGTCACGTCACGTCACGTCACGTCACATCACGTCACGTCACGTCACGGCACATCACGTCACATCACATCACATCACATTACATCACATCACATCACATCACATCACATCACAGCACATCCGGTGACCTGGCACCAGTCTAAAAACCCTCAGGATGGTAGCTGTAGGACGGATTGCCTACACGCACTGCCACGCTCGAAGAGAGTCGTGAATCGTCACATCACATCACATCACATCACATCATATCACATCACATCTGGTGACGTGGCACCAGTCTAAAAACCCTCAAGATGGTAGCCGTAGGACGGATTGCCTACACGCACTGCCACGCTCGAAGCCAGCCGTGAATCGTCGTGATAGTCGTGCCACCACGTGACTCAGCTCTAGCCATCGTGGCCCCTTCTCCGCTCTGCTCCACCCACGTGGTACACTTGGTCTCTCCCTCTTATTCCCGTGTCTCCAAGGGCTGAGTGCCGCACCTCGGATGCGTCCCTCCCCCTTGCTAGCCACTTCCTGCTCACAGTGGGCGCAACGTTCTACAATCGGCTCTGGCAAGACGTCGACCTCGCCGTGGCAATCTTCCACGCTGCTACGCGGGGAGCCGCGACGGGGACTGCATTCAACGTATCCGCCGCTCAAGCGTGACGCCTTGTGCAGGGGTATCATCAGTCGTCAGCTTCGTCGTCCCACCGTGGGGGCCCCTTCACCTTTGCGCCACTAGGGTTGCAGCAGCGCGCACCAGCGCGGTGCTCCCCTCGCACCCCCGTCCTCGTGAGTCCTGGGACCCCCACTCGCCGGCCCGATCCGCCACGCGGCCCCATGTTGCTCTGCGCCATCGCGCCGTGCTCTTTGTTTCGTCACACTATGGCCACGCTCGTGGCACCCTTTAGTTCTTTCCTGTGCGGCCCGTCCAGTGGGGGCTGCCTATGTTGTCTGTGCGCCTCCGTTTACCAACACCCCGGCTTGTCACTCCCCCCCAACGCCTTGCGGCCACAGGCCACCCGCTCCTTTCTCGCCACACCTACCATGTCAGACCGCTCAACGCCGTCCCAGAACACCCCTTCTCCCGCCCCCGACACCAGTCGAGGCGGCGCCATTTGTCGGGGGCCGTTCCCCATGTTTCTGATGGAAATTGCCCAGTCCGACGACGCTGACCGTCTCCTACGAGAACTGGACATGCTGAAGGATGACGAAGTGGAAGCTGCGGATGCAGCCATCCGGGCCACCGACCCCGCCCTGGCTGACTTATGTGACGCCCTGCGATGGACAGCTGCCGACGGCGACATCCGGGCCATCACAGCCGTGACGGGAGCGTGGACGCCGCGGGGACTCCTGCTCACAGCCACCGTTACGGTCGCCGCAGGCCCGTCTGACACGATGGTCATCCAACAAATCCCCCTGTCGCTGGTACAAGGAGGCCCGCTGCTGGAGTATGTATCCAAGGACCCTGAGGCCCTCACAACAGCACTCGTCACGCGGTGGAGTCCAAGCCATGTTCCGATCTCAGTGTCACGCCGTCGCAGCCAAGTCTTCAAGGGCCTGTACACGGCCCGAGAACAGCCTCCATCCATCGACACTGCCACTCCTCCAGACATCCAAAGCCAGAAGGTCTGCCACAAGATCCACAAGCCCATCAGCCAGTTCCTTGCCCCCCACCTCAGGCCGTCGTGCGACCGCCTCCGCACCCGCGAGGTGGTTGCGGCCTTTTGGGCGCTGCCCAATGACGTGCATGCGGTCCTGCAAGCGGCCCATATCCCGATAACAGACCTCGTCCCGCTGAAGTTCGGACTTCTGGCATGGGCCTCCTCCATCTGCCTCACTGGGCAGTACACGCCAGCCCCGGTTTCCACGCCCCCGGCCCTCGCCAACAAGGGCATGTGGACCCCCGAGCAGCTGCGGCCGCTGCTCGAATGCTCGGTCCTGCCGATCCGCAGCGTGGAGCTGCTGCATCAGATCGAGCAGGCTAGCGAGCATTCCTGGGCCACAGCCCCCACCTTCGCCCTGCTGCACGCCGGCATCGCCGACACCGCCAGCCCCCCCCCCGCTCACGCCGCCCAGCCACGCACCTTACCTCACGAAAGGCCAAGCAGCGCGCAGCCCTGCCGGCACTCTGTTCGCCACGACAGCGTTCACCCCGGCGTCAGCCCTATACAAGTCCCAGGACAAGCCCGCCCCTACAGGGGCCGAACAATCGCCTTCATCGCTGTTGCCCCAGCAGACCAGGCTTGCTTTCAACCTCCCTGAGCCCGCCTCCCAAGTCCAACCGGCTGCCGCGGACCCCACGCCTCCGGAGTCGCCAGCCCCGGCCGTCGGGTCAGCCCCCCCCCCAGCCCCTCCCAGTTGGGGGAGCCCTTCATCCCGGACCTGGACGTAACGGCCTGCTCCACCGATTACGCTCAATTGCGTGACCAGTACGAGGCCCAGCAGCGAGAGCTGGCCGTGGCACGGGGCGACTTGGAGTCCCTCACGCGGGATCTGGACATGGTCAGCGCTGAGCGGGACAATGCCCAATAGCAAGTCCAACGTTCTGCCGCGGCGCAGCGGCAGACCGAAGCCGTTCGGTTCAACAGCTTCATCAGGTCCATACCCCCCCTCTTGTCCATCGCCACCAAACTCCGCAGCCTCCCGTCCACGCCGCCGGCGTTCGCCAATGCCGTGCGCAGTGCGGTTCCGGCCTCTTTAGAATTGCCAACCCCCGGCTCTCAGCAATTCTTGGTCCTCGTGCCGGTCATCCTCGCCGCGGCGGCCCTCACCTCGCCCAAGGCACCCGACCTCGAGGAGTTGGCTGACGTCCTCCGCAGGGCTATGGCCGCGCCGAGCCCCGCGCCGGTCCCGGAGACCCCTATGCGTGCCCCCGGGTTGTCGTTGGCCGTCCCGGACCCAATCCCTAAGCCCAGGGTGGCTTCTGCCTTCCGGGCGCCGGGCGCTGCTCCCCAGCCGCCGTCGCCTACGGCTTCGCCCATTGATGCAGCACTGGCCTCCCTACTGGAGTGGATCCCGGGTTTTTCCCAAAGGCTGTGAGGACGAGGTTGCACACGCGTTCCACCTCAAGCTTTTCCGCCAGTACGGCGCGAACGTCAGCACCCTCCCGCAATCCCCGATTCGGGATGAGTGTGCCTGGGTCAGCAGCCATGCGCCCAGTTTGCCCGGCATCGCAGACGTCCTGCGCACCTTCCTATCCAGCCCCCCTCCTGTCCAGCAGGTTGCTAACAGTCCAGCCGCCTCCCCAGCCGAAGCCGCAGCCGCCAACCAGGCACAGGGCGCGGCCAAAAAGAAGGGGTATACGCCCCAAAAAGTTGATCCGCAGACCTTCTCAAAGGCCCTATGGGTCGGCTGGCAAGAAGTCGACGATCCGCCGTCGGGAGAAGTTGACGCAGGACTCCTCGGAGGCATCCTCAGGGATAAATTTGGCGCCGATCTGTCGTCCATTTCGGACGAATACCTCAACCATAAGGCCAAATTCACGATTGTCGGAATCCGGCCCGCTGAGTATGACAGAGGCATGCGACTGACCAGGCAGCACACCGCTCGCGGCTGGCGAGTGACCTGGGCCGAATCCAAGAAGCAGCCGTACGCTCACTGGGTGCCTGACCCTGACAGAGACTACCCTGCCCGAAAGACCCATCGAGGGAGTCGCGGGCCAAAGCACCGCCGTCCGCAGGAACCAGAAGATCAGGTAGACCTTACGGCGACGTCGGAATCAGAAGGAGAACCAAACCCCAAGTATCAGCGCAGGTACAGCCCCCGCCGCTCGGACAGGTCCCCGTCCCGCCGCCGCAGCCCTGGCCATCGCCGCGACAGCCCGCCGCCGAGGCGTCGCAGTGCGTACCGCGATGAGCCCCGCGCACACTCCTGCCGCCACGACCACCATGCAGCAGCCCCCCTCCAGCCCTACCCGTACTCGGGGGACCCCCACGACCCCCGAGTGGCCATGGCCCACAACCCCTACGCTCCCCCGCTTTGGAGCACCCCAGCCAACCCCCACCGCTTCCAGCCGTACTTCGGTCGGCATCCGAGGGACCGGTAGCCGGGGACATGGCGGGGCGCAACAAAGACATCCCCGACGCTGTGTCTCGGCTCCGCCACTCCCTCCTCGACGGCGTCCCCCACGTCGGGGACCTGCACCTGGGCGCATACACTCCGTGCTCCCCCCCCCCCAGAGAATGGGGCCTGGTACCGATGCCGGCCCCGAGCGCTGCCCAGTTCATCCCGCCCCCCTACGCCCTCGAAATGTGCCTACACCTGCCAGCGGGTGTGCACTACTACCGGGTGTGCAGCGGGACGGACTCTTGGCCCCGCGACGTTATGTCGTTGGTGGGCGCAGTGCACTGCGTGCAAGTGTCTGGTTCCCATCAGATACAGCTCTGCCGCAAGGGCCGGCCCCCGACATCCCTCATCTTGCCAGAGCACCACCACGTGGTCCTCCCACAGTCCCTGCACAGCCGGGTCTCTGTCACGGCCACACGCCTCACCCGGGCCAGTGTCTTGGCGATAGCGACCACGTACCACCCCCGGCACCTCCGCAAGTGGGTGTGGGGCCTGCCTCACGCCCTCCCCGCGGCCGTGGTCCGCAAGCTGACCCGGCAACCAGCCACCGCCGGCTCCTGCCCTGATCCCCCCCTTTCCAGCCGCGCGTCGCCCCGCCCGGACATAATGACCCTCAACGTGCAGATGTCCCTGCGACCCAAGCTCCGCGCCCTGGATGTGCTGCTGCGCGAGTGCCAGTACCCGCTAACCCTGCACGTTCAAGAAGCCGGGCCCCTGATCGTCCAGCGGGTACATCCCCTATACCACACCATCCAAGCCCCGGCGAAGGTGGCTGGGGGATGCGCCACCCTCCTCTACAGGACCCCGGACCTGGCCTTGACCAGCCACAGCGCCCAACCCTCAGGACGGGCCCTAATCACCCACTTCACCATGCCGGGCGTGACCCACTGCCACGCCAACGTGTATTTCCCGGCCGACGGGGACCTCGACACCCTCCAGGAAGTCTTGGATTGGGTGTACCCATACCTCCTCCTCACCCCGGCCAGGGTGGTTGTCCTGACAAGGGACCTGAACACCAATTGCCACTGGGTCTCGCACCTCCCTATCTCTCCCGCCTCACTCTGTGACCTCGTCCTACCCACGCTCGCGCGCCTCAGGGATGCGCCGTTTGCACCCCCTTGCTGAGGCCCCCACGTGGGTGAGCCCGCAAGGCTTCGCAGGTGCCCTTGACCACATCTTCCTCCGCACCCCTTCGGAAGCAGCCCACACCACGGAGGTGCGCTACGATTCCGGTTTCCCGTCTGACCATCTGCCCGTGACTGCCACCCTCCATGACCTCCCACCGGCGCCCCAATTGGTGTGCCCGTCGAAAAAGGGCCGCTTCCCCATCCCGCGGGAGCCCCTCGCCAGCCAACTCCGCACCCTTAACGACACCTTTCGAGCCGAGCTCACCCCGCCGCCCCCGGGCGCGCCAAGCGCACAGCCTCGCTATACCGAGGTGACCTCAGCGCTATACACCGCGGCTACGGCGGCCTTCGGGCGCCCCGTCCCCAGCCAGCCAGTGCTGTACGCGTCCACGTCACCGACCTTCGGCGCTACACCCTCGCCCACCCGGATTGGGCGTCCCAGTCGTCGCATCTTGTTGAGGTCGCCCGCCTCAAAGAGCAAATCCGGGCGGCCTGGGATGTCATCCTTCTGGAGAAAGATGTAGGGCTGGCGCCCCTACCGGCCGCCCCCGGCCAACCCACCAAAGTGGACTGCCGCCGCACTTTGGGAGCGCGATATATACCCCCGGCGGATCCTGGCTACGTGAAAGGCGTCCCAGTGCCGCTCCATCAGCAAGCCGCCGTTGCGGTGGAACAGCTGCGCCAGAGGCACCTTGCCCCTCTTGAGGCACTCTCGTTCGCGCGCGTCCAGGCCATCACGGGATGGACAGGCAGCCCGCTCGGCCCGCCGCCTACCGCTACCATCGCCAACCTACGCGCCATCATCCACCGGGCGGCGGCCACCGTACCGTACCACGATTTGCTGGAGTACCGGCTGTTCGAACAGTTGGAGGACGCCCAGTTTACGGTGATCGTGGACTTGATCAATTGCATTCTCAGTGGGGTGCCCATGCCCCAGGCGCACTCTGCGGATTTCATCAACCTTCCGAAGAAGACGCCACACGGCCCCATCGCAAACGGCAGGCCCCTCACCAATCTGGCCACGATATGGAAGCTGACGGCCGCCCTCATTAAAGACCACTACCAGCCCCGCCTAGTTCAGGGCGGCATCCTCCCGCCCTACCAGTTCGGGATGTCCCCACACTGCTCCTCCGTGGAGCTCCTCCGCGTCCTCCACAATGTATGGTGGGACCGCTGGAGACGACGCCTCGAGGCGTGGGTCCTGTCGGACGATGTCCGCCATGCGTACGGCTCCATCAACCACACCACCGAGTACGCCGTCCTGACCGCGGCAGGGATCTCCCCAGCCGACGCCGCGACCCTTCAGCACCATGACCGCGCCCTCGAGATGCACATGGGAGGGGCTACCGGGCGTTCCCCGTCCTCCACCCGCCTGGGCGCCGGCACGGGGCAGGGATGCCCCGTGTCCGGCATGAAGTACTGCATATATGGCGAAGTTTGAGGACATGAAGCCTGCCGTTCCGTCCCCCCCACCGACACCCCCGCGGGCCCGCTGAACCGGGTTGTCTTGATGGATGATACCCAATGGCTACCCGGCGACCGCGGCCGCCTGCTCGCCCTCGCCAGCGGCATTGAACGGGCCGGTCGCCTCACCAACCGCCACTCCGACCCGACCAAAACGGTCTTGGTCGGCACGGACATGCGCGATGGCTGGGTCCACTTCCTCAGAAACACAGTGTACCTCAACGGCAACCCGGTGCGTTGTGCCACAAGCCAGGACTAGGTCCGCGTCCTTGGCCGCCACGCCCTCCCCCACTTTTTCCACCCAGTCGACTCCCGGCGCCTGTTCTCAGGCACCCGCGCCGCATGCCGAGCGCCCCGCGCCCCGAGGCTGCCCGCCAACTACCCCCTCACCATGTTCGTCGCCAAGTGCCATGGGACAGTCAACTGGTTCACTAGTGTCCGCCCCCCCTCCTACGGAGCCATGCGCGTGCTGGACGCTATGGCCGCCTCGGCCATGCGCGCCACCGCTGGGTGGGCCCTCTCCGCCTCTGCCCACTTCCTCCGCGAGATCCCCGAAGGAGGGATCGGCGTCTCCCCAGCTCCGGTCATCGGGTTCGCTAACTTTTTCAGCGTCTACATCCGGCACCTGAACCACCCCAACCACCTGGTCCGCCGGTCCACGCGCCACGGGCTCCTGACTGCCCTCTGGCGGTTCCACCCCTCCGAGCCCTGCCTCACCTCAGAGCTCGGGCTCCGGTGTGCTGCTCACCCCACGGACCATGACCTGTTTGTCGCCCTGTGCCACCAATGCGACATCTCCATCCACTTACCCCCCGACGGCCATCTGCCAGACCACACTCCCCATGTGATGGCCCTGTCGTCCCCTGGACTCCAGGTCCAGGACACCCATGCGTGGATGCTTGCAGGCCTTCGCAGTGCGGAAGACGCGCAACAAAAGGGATGGCCCCGGGTATCACCTCGCCCCACTCCACCAGTCGGCACGGCTCGCCCGGTTGGGCGTTGCCACGCGGTGACTGCAACCGTCCCCACGTTCTCCTGGCTCCCCGGGAACTATGGGATCCTCCACGACGCGTCGTGGTGCCCGAAGACCTGGCGCTGCGGCGAGGCTGTGGCGGTGTTCTGCCCCGTCACCCTCCCCTCTAACTCCTGCCCGCCCCTAGGGACCACATCCTCTCCTGCTCGCTTGACCCGCTCCTCCGCGCCCACTACCATCGGTGGCTTGCAACCCGGCTCTCCCAAAGGTGCCGTGCCTGGCGCGACTGTACGCCCACTGCTTGGGGTACCCTCGTCCTTTGGGGCGACGAGGCCTTCATGCTGGCTGTGGAAGGCTCCCGAGCCCACCACACCATCGCCACCTACACTATCGGCCGTCTCGGAGCCATCTCCCCGCCGCACAGGGATGCCCTGCAGCACAGGGGTCTGCGTCCAGCGCATCTCCGCCGCCTTCTGTGCGACGTCATCATCACTACCGTCGTCCTACACAAACGGCACACGGTGCCTGTCCTGCCTCTTGATGGCCACTTCTCCCCCCTGACGGGGGTCCCCGTGAACCAATCCCTCGCCGGCCGCCCTTCACGGGCGTGGTATCACGTGGCCAACTGGGCCCCAACGCCTGGGTCGCCCAGGTGGCCAGCCTGGGACGTCTTCCTGGGCCTATGGCTGTCGGAAGACCTCCTCCTGGCCCCCAAGATGAAGACCGCCAATTCCACCCGGGACAAGTGCAGCCCGTACCGAGTCCTGTATGTGTACAAAGAGACGAACCAGAATTCCGCCGGCCGTACGACGGGACATAGGACTGGAGACCTATGATGTGATCATCTTGGACAGTCTCGGCCGGCACGGGCTTGCCCCCCATCTCCCGGATCAGCGCCGCCTCTGGGCCAGCCATTACGGTGGCAATGGACGGAGTCTGAAGGCCGGTCTCCGTGGAAAGGTGATCCCCTCATGGTGTGCCGCACTACATTCGGCGTTCTCGGCCATCCTTACTGCGGCTTCCCAAGGCCCCCGCACGGTCTTCAAAGACATGCAGGTGGCCCTGGGCCGGCCCGCCCCGTGGCCCTTTCCCCGCCCGTGACCCGTCCTTGACCTCCCGCGCCCGGACCGTTCCGGTACAGCGCGCAGTCGTGCCAGACCGAGCTCCTTGTCTGGCGACGTCTTCAGCCGGGGGTGATGCCCCGGGAGACCTACATCGTCCGTGCCCGTTGATGTGGGAACGCTGACTCGGGTGGATCCAGGACGGGTCGGAGCGGTTGGTGGCCGGGACCGGAGAGCAGATCGAACCGTAGCGTTGTTGTACACCGGCCCTGTGACCCAGACGGCCTGCTGGGAGGAGCGTTCTCAGGTGTGCAACGAGATTCGTCTTACTCTAGAGGAAGTAAGACAGAGGACTCCCTTGGCAGTGCCTGCGTGGGGCCCCCGAGGGACGAAGCCACGGCTCACCGTACGTGGGACCACGGCAGGCGCTCCTCCTCCTCCTCCTCCTCCACATCACATCACATCACATCACATCACATCACATCACATCACATCACATCACATCACATCACATCACATCACATCACATCACATCACATCACATCACATCACATCACATCACATCACATCACATCACATCACATCACATCACATCACATCACATCACATCACATCACATCACATCACATCACATCACATCACATCACATCACATCACATCACATCACATCAGATCACATCACATCACATCACATCACATCACATGCCATCCCATCGCGTCCCGTCGCGTCGCGTCGCGTCGCGTCGCATCCCATCCGATCCCATCCCATCCCATCCCATCCCATCCCATCCCATCCCATCCCATCCCATCCCATCCCACCCCGTCCCATCCCGTCCCATCCCATCCCGTCCCATCCCATCCAACCCATCCCATCCCATCCCATCCCATCCCATCGCATCCCATCCCATCACATCACATCACATCACATCACTTCACATCACATCACTTCACATCACTTCACACTTCACATCACGTCACGTCACGTCACGTCACGTCACGTCACGTCACGTCACGTCACGTCACGTCACGTCACGTCACGTCACGTCACGTCACATCACATCACATCACATCACATCACATCACATCACATCACATCACATCACATCACATCACATCACATCACATCACATCACATGACATCACATCACATCACATCACATCACATGACACCACAATTGCACACATGACATCACATCATATTACATCAACATCCACACCTAGCGGCAAGAAGTACCTTGGACGAGGTGAAATGCAGGGTCCCCGTTCCATGACTCCACACCCCTTCCAACCCCACCCTAAAATTAGATCCATCCCTGTGGCTTAAAGGGGGAGTGGGCTTTCCTTGGGTAGGAGGGGGGGGGCTCCCTAGCATCCATTGTGGCCATCCATGGAGGGGGAGCGGCACATAAACGGTTGAAAAGGGGGGGTTCCTTTTCTTGGGGGTACATCTTTCCACAAACGGGGGGAGGGGGGGAGGGGGATCTTTTCCAACTCTTTTTCCTTTCTACGCAAAGAAAAACATGGAAAGCAAAGCAAAGCAAAGCATGCAAGGCACGGAAGGTGTGTTTTCATTGTTTTTGGAGAGAGGGGGGTCTTCTCCAAATTATTTTACATACTAGGGGCAAATGAACACATAACCCAAAAGAAAGACAAGGCACGAATGCATCCACAACACAGGGCATAAGAGACACATAGGAATTAGTACACACTTGCATGCATACCACCAAGGCCAGGCTTATAGGCTTAGAGGTTTTACATGCATCTTCTGGGCTTCCACATATCTTTCCCCCCCAAGGCCCCGAAGCAAGGCGCACAACATGTCATGTGCAGAGGTGTGCAGACACGACAAGTGAATGCCATCCACGAATGGATGGACGCCGGTAAGTCGGATTGCACAATGCGCATGCAGCTGGCTGTCCGCTAGCCCCATGGCAGTGGGAGTTAGAGCAGCTCCGTCCTAGGCACGGAGTGTCCGTCAAGTTGCACCCGACCATCCCAGGTTTGCGGTCTGTCCCTCAACACGTTGCCTTCGTGACTGCTAGCTCCTGGTTCCCCTCCCATCGTTGCGGGGTGCTTTTGCACTCGTGTGCCTCGACACCCTTGCATGGGTTGTGTACCCCGTGTCCATCCCGGGTCACCTAGACTATTCATACACAGCGGAAGGGTACACGTCTTGGGTGCTGTGTCGCGTCAAAAGCGCGCTGCTCACCTCCGCCCACGCTGCCTGTGCTACTGCGCGCACTCTGCGCAAGGGGGGAAATTTTACAGATTCCAAGTCATTCATCATGGTGCTCCGTAGTCGTCATCCCAGTGAACTGGGCACGGGGCTGGTGGATCTTTTGCTAGTAGCCTGTACTCATCAACCCACTCCTTCCCCCCCACCACAGCATTTGTACTCGCACCGAGAAGGCAACTTCGTGGACCCAATCCTAGATGACGTCCATAATGCGGCTAAGGCACAAACAAGCATTGCGACAGCCTTACCCCTACACTGCAGGCTTGCAACCACCTCAACCTAGCTTCTGCCACGAAGGGGTGCAATGGCACGGTGCCGGTAGTGTCCATAGTCGTCGGTTACCTCAGGTCTGTGCTAGGCAACAAGAGGATGAATATGCTCTCGGAGTGGCGGCCTACACCTGCGTCCAGTGTTACGTCCGGTTCTCTTTCATGGGGTGAACACATATGCATGGTGACCTTCCGTTGAGGCCTGGAGATTGCAATTTCGGTACACCGTGCGTTCTGTGGTGGCAAAGTCACGGCAGCTCACTTTCGAGGCAACTGCCAATACAGCAGGCTGTGGAATGCTTTTTGGTACACATAGATGGCCTACATCTCCGCCGGATCGTGCCAGAGTGGAGTGTTTCTTTGCCAACCTACTAGGGGGTGCAGATATAGTGTGGAGGGACATGTCTTGGTATCAAGGTAGAGTCCGCCTCTTCTTGCCCGGTATCACATATGTCATAGGTCACTTTGTCGCTTTCTAGCCGGATGGTGCCGGCATTGGAGAAGGATTTAGTGCGTCATTCAGCCACCCCAAAACACAACAGGTTCGGAAGTTCATGGTAGCATTTTGGAAAGTTGTTTGGGGCATGTCTCATGATGCTCACCCCCCTCCCCCCCAGCTGCGTGACATTGGGCATTGGGTACAGCCAGCCACACGTGTGTCGCGTAGGATACTATGTATCCAGCTCGAAATTTCCCACCTACGGGGACATGGAAGTTGCAACCGCCTGAGTCTTCGGCGGTGCCCCTGGCACGGCACCTACACCTTTTGCACTATCTCGGATATACGCCTTTCTATGTACCGCGGCGGAGCATTGCACAACATGGGGAGGGGGGACATGCTCTAGTAGTTTCACTTGAAACCGTGTTTGTCGGAGCGGGCCCAGAGGTCGCGGTTCATCCAACGAGGGCCCGTGGCCTGCAATGGCATAGACCTATCTAGTGCGGAAGGAGCTCGGGATCTATAGCAGTGTCATCGCTCGTTCGTGTTACGATACGGCACTAACATCTACCGCTACCTGGCCGGGTACACCAACAGTGATCCCGCGCCGTTGCCGGCGCGTCTTCGGAAAATGGTGGGGCGAGTGGCGCCACTACGTGCAAAGTTGTGGCCACATGTTACAATCGCACTATGTAGACGTGAGACTACAGAGGTGGCCCGGATGAAGGTGACCTACTAAGTTGCTTTGCCTCCTACTTCGGTGCATGTTGAGAATTCCCATGGCCAGAAAATACGAGGGAGTGCCCCCCCTACGCACGGCACGCACCACACACAGCCTCTTTGCTCTTTGCGTGCACATAACACAACAGAGACATACAGAGGGGCACTCGGCATCTGCCGGGGGACGAGGAACTCCTCGACAATACAACCGCAAACAGGGTTTAGACCTTCAGAGCATGTACATTAACCGAAGGGACGCCCGCGATATTGGCAACCCAATTGCCAAAAACAACGGGTTTTCTCCACAAAAAAAACGTGCCCCTTTTCACCCCCCACGACCAACGGGTGGCACACGGTGCGGGGTGGGTCCGAGCCAAGCTCCCGCCCATACAACAGTAGGTGCGAGTCTTGCCGACCCCCTAGCCACCACCACGCCTATGGTGGTATCTAGTAGGGAATACATATCACCGTTGCTGCTTGTACAACTTCTAAAAGGGTGTATACCCTCTGCGGTGATATGTAGCAGGGACTACATATCACCGTTGGTGTGTGTATACATCTTCTGCAGCGGTGTACACCCCCTGCGGTGATATGTAGTAGCAACCACATATGAAAGATGGTCTTTGTACATCTCTTTCATGGGTGTGCACCCCCTTCGATGATATGTTGTAGGGAATACTTATCACCACTGCTCGTTGTACATCTTCTACAGGGGTGTGCACCTCTTGCGGTGATATTGAGTAGGGGCTACATATCACTCGTGGTCCTTGTACATCTTCTACAGGGGTGCACACCCCCATCGGTGGTACGTAGTAAAAACTACATATTGCCGGTGCTGTTTATGGACCTTGTACATGCGTGAGCACCCCGTGCGGTGAAGTGTAGTACGGTCTACATATGATCGGTGGTCTTCATACCTCTTCTACATGGGTGCATACACCTTACGGTGATATGTAGTAGCGCCTACACATTCCTTTGTCTACAGAAGCGCCATTTTTGGGCCTCCACTCACCATACCTGCTAGTACGTTATCCCCGTAAGCTAGGAGAACGCGCAAAACGAGGATAACACTCCGGAACGCTCCGGAACGCTCCGGAACGCGGAGAACGCGGAAAACGCTTCCAGAAGCACGGGCGGAAGCACTAAACCGAAACACGATGAACGCGGATAACGCGTAAAACGCAGCACACTTATGTTGGGGGGAGCGCGTCCGCACAGTTGGGTATCCAGCCGACGCGGTTGGTCCCCCCTAGGTTTCGCACTGGTCTCCGTGGGTGGGGATGGCAGAGGCTTGGCGGCCGTGACCTTCTCGAGCCCACCACGGCCGCCTCCGCCACCCCGTCTACTGCACGCTGAAGGAGAAGTTCTCCAACGTGTCGTCCTCTACGCTCCCTCTAGCGTCCTCCGCTTCCTCCTGTTCTTCCTCCTCATCGCTATCCGCCTCCTCCCCATCCCCGCCGTCAGCTTCCGGGTCGTCCTCCCCGGGGTCCCCCTCATGAGTCTCCTGGCTAAGGGGCGGCTCGCTTTCCTCGGCGTCCTCCGTGCCCGTTGTAGTGATCTCGTGCGCGGGTGCAAAGCATTGCACATGCAACGCGGTGTCCGGGCATCCGCTACACACGTATTGTGTGCGGCCTTTGAAGCAATGTGCACATGCGCGCCGTTGGGCGCCGCCAACGGGGGACGTGGATGTTGCGTCGCGGGTGCGCATCGGTACAGTACCGGCGGCAAAGGAGGGCCCACTGCCACTCCCACATGCTATCCGTGCCACGGCACCCTTCTAGGGCGCGGCAGGTTGCAAACGCGTTGGCCGCGGAATATTGCAGCAACAAGCCTCGCACGGCTTGCGACCAGGACATCTGCCTTCCCAAGAGGCGCATCTGCAACGCCATCTGGTTGGCAGAGTCCACCCCCCGTGCCACTTGGCGGTACGCAGCAACGAGGGGGTGGATTTCCCGGCCCATGTGGTGCAGGGGCCCCCGCGCAGCGTACCACACGTTGGACAAGATCGGCACCAATTTGGGAGGCTTGCCTCCGGTTTTTGGCTGCTTGTACACCTGCAGGGCATCCTTGTGGCCGTCAACCGTGGCCACGGCCGTCTGCCCGGCCTGGATGGTGTCTCCGGCTTGCTGGAGACCGGCCGTGTCCTTTCGCACCATGGTGATAAAGGGGCGGCCCTCACCCGTAAGCCGTTGTGCGGTGGCGTGTGACCCGAAGAACGAGTCCCCTACAAGGACCGTGTAAGCCGGCAGCTGTTTGGACCACATGGCCATCAGCCGTCGGGCGTTGAGGTTGCCGGCACCACAACCGTGTCGGCGGAGGACACCACGGCGGCCAGTGTAGAGGCACACGTCCACAATGTACCCCGTACCGGCATCAGCCAAGCAATAGAGCTTGATGCCGGTGTAATGCGGTTTCCGCACAATGTACATCTTGAGGGGGCCTGCCCTAAGGCCCGTATGCGGCACTAGGGTTTCATCCCCCGTGGCCGCGCCACCCATGGTCCATGCTGCAGCCCAATGGGCACTAACCACCTCAATAAGGTCCACCACATCCGGGCGACAAGGGTTTGTGTAGATCATAGTATTGCCCCCGGGATAGCAACCGTGCTAGATAGGCATTGTATATCAATCCATCACGGTCCCAGACACCATCCACCTGCATGGGCCGCACCATGCCTAGCAATACCACGAAGGTGTTGTACCGTGGTACCAAGGGGATGAGGTCCTCCCTTTCCCGAGCTCGGAAGACGGCCTCTTGGGCATCCACAATGGGCTTCATCATGTAGTCCCATATACCATCCGTGTCTAGCTCATCCAGTTTGGACTCCCCGGGTCGTAAACCGTACTCAATTGAAGTGGCACAATTCTCCTTGCGGAGGCGACCAGCCGAGAGATTAAGGGGCATCTCCAAGGGCACTAAAATGATGTTGGTAACAATGATGAGACACACATGACACGTGAAATACGCGGAACACAGGCTGCACAGCTTCTAGAGGCATGTGGGGAGGCACGCTAACCAGAACGTACAAAACGCGGAAAACGCGTATAACACACGCAACAGCTTCCAGAAGCTTGGGGGAGGCGCACAAAACAGAGCACAGAGAACGCAGGCAACACAGAAAACAGTGGGTCATATTCTTTTTCCAATCAAACCGTGTATCCGTTAATGTATTCTCTCCCCCTTCGCGCCATGCGAGTTGGCTGGGACCTCTGGTGGTGTAATAATCCACTCACATCGCTGTGGGGCCGGTTGTGGCCGGTCCAAGGGACAGGCCACGAAGCGCCACCCCCGCGTTGCCACCAGTGGGGGGCCTGTTGGGTAACTTAGGCGTCACAAGTTGCCCACCCCCCAACTGGCGCTATGGGCCACGGAAGTCCATGTTGTAATGAGGGGAAAAGTATGTGAAAAGGGGTGTTATTTTTTGGGTACCCAAACCCCCCTGGTGGCAACATGGAAAAACAAGGTGTGTATTTCAAATATATGCTATTATTTGCATTTCTGGAAACACACAGATTTTCAAAATAAAGACATTCAATCACCAAAATATAGTGTTGTTTTACATTTAGACCACTGCATTCCAGTGTGTGTGTGTGGGGGGGGGGGGGGGCTGCCTATTTTTCTCTCCCCTTTGTTCGAGGTTGATCAAAGAACCCCCCTATAAACCACAGATGAGGGAACCCCAAACATACCTTTCATTGAAGCACACGGAAAACCATCCCAAAGCATGTACTTGTATTTCCTATTTTAACCAACCTGGCCGAAATTTCGGCCAGCTCTTCGAAAAATGTCCAAACACATGGTCCTATTTGACAGACAGGCCTAAGCTGGCCGAAATTTCGGCCAGGTCCATCGAAACCCCGAATATGATCACTGAAATGGGTACCTAAGACAGTAGACATGAGCAAGGAACACAGGAGCAGTGACATTTGAACAGGGTGTGCAACATAATATACTCAATTACAAGCAAATACTTGCCACCTGACGAATCAAAGCAGACTTTTGCAGTGCCTATGGGGAAACACAATAATAAAAGGCCGGAGAGGCTGAGGACTGCATGCTGGCCGAAATTTCGGCCAGACTTCATGCTGGCAGGCAATATAAGCAGCAGGACTGGCATTAGCGCTTGCGCAGACCAGATGCACGGGGCTTCTTAGCACCTGTGTTAGCAGGAGGCTTGGCAGGGGCTGCGGCACCAGGCTTGGCAGTGGCAAAGTTCTGTGACTGTGTGTTTCCACCCTGGGATGGTGAAAAATGATTCACAAAAGTATTCATACCTTTGCCAGTAGGGGCAACAGTGCCTGAGCAGGAAGCTGGGGTGGCCCGAGCGCACTGCGTGCCACTGGGTGAGGGGGCAGGGGCAGTTTTGGGTTTCTTCTTTGGAGTGTGTGTCTGTGGTTGCGACTCTGCCTCCCCATCTTGCTCCTCAGGATCCTCATCTACATACCTAACCCCAGAACAATCCACAAGAAAACCTGCCCCCAAGTCGTGGTACACATCCTCCCATGACTTGGGGTGGCACGTGTCGGCGTTGGTGATACCTGCTCTGATGAGCTGAACAAAGTCATCGGGCACAACAGTCTCCTCACCCAAAAGGGCACACACAACATTACAGTCCTTGGAAAACCTGGTAGACATCATGCTTGCAAAATACACAGACAGAGTCCCCAGCAAAAACCAGTTGCCTGCCCGTTCTGGGACCGGAACCAGGCTCAAAAGAAATGAGAATATTTCAACAGGCATCACAGACGACATGGGTCCTTCAGTAAAAGCCACGTAACGGGGCAGCCTGTTATAAAAGGCAGTGGCAGAACAAATGGAAACCAGATGGGACGTAGAAGTGTACAGCGGGGTCTTGCTTGACAAATTGTAAAGTGCAACATCACACTGATACATATCCTCAGCCACAGTGGCCTTCAAAGCAGCAACAGTGGCTTTCACATCGGCCGACTCATCCGCAATGAACACAGGCACACCGGACAAAAGCAGCTGCGCAACCAGGTTATGCAAACCAGCTTTATAGAGGCGGGGCACCTCAATGACACAAGCAGCAAAGGGCAGTGAACTAATGATACTGGGAACAGGGACTCCACAACGCATTGCCATCGGTTCCACACGGCTTGACTCTGCGATGAGTTTGCCTGTGCTTGACTCAACGAGGGACTCCCTAGCACACTGGATACTGACCAGACCAGTATCACATTTTTCACAAACAGGCTTAGCAACAGGCTTCTGCAACAATCCCCGCAACCCCTCATATTTGGGTTCCTTCCAAAGAGGGGCCTTAATTACTACTGACCAAGGGGGCCAGGGGTTTTCTTCAGTCCAGGTCCAACTGCCATAGGCTACCTTCGGGTGTGATGCAATAGCGCACTGCGTTTTGGCCATCTCGATAGTACCAAGTGTAGCTGCAGACAGGTGGTAGCACAGGGTGGGCTCCTATTGTGCATTAATTGAACGACACACAAGCTGGCCGAAATTCCGGCCACGTCGGTCGATTTATTCGAATACAAACCCCTGTTTGACCAAAACATATCTCTGGTGTTGTTCACAAGCCCATTGGTAACCGCCTCGGGATGAAGAATGTGCCAGGACCACATATGGGCAACGCTGTCTGCATCACAATCAATATCCTGGTCACTATCACAAGAGTCGACAGCAATGGAATCATTAGGGGCGGGGGGGGGGTACTGGGCGGGGGGGGGCCGGGGGGGGTACTGGGGGGCCTCTGGCTCGGGGCTTCGGGGGTGGCTTTGGGGGCAAGGCAATTCCACCAGGAGCAGCAGCAGCAGCAGCAGGCGGTGCACGGTTGGCAGCGCGAATAGAAGCATGTGCAGTACGCAACACCCCTTGCTCGGCAGCAGTGCGGGCAGGTGCATTTGTCTGTAAAAAATCCTCAACACCCTCAGGAACCCTGGTACGCGCAACCAGATTTTGCATTGCATGCAACAGAACCACTTTTAAACGGTCGATGGTGATTCGTGTCCTAGACATGGTACCGGGGAACGTCAAATCCTCAACTGCATCCAGTCTTCTCACCTCAACTTTATAGTCCGGAACGGGAACACAAATGGGCAGGCTCTGTGTATGGGCTGTCAAGATGAATTGTTTAAGATTGGCAGAGAACATTGCCACGGATCTCTCAGTCAGAACACCACACAAAACTTTCTCTCCCGTTTGGACAGGGGGAAGTGTCAGAAATAAATCAGACGACTGTTGGACACTAGTACAGGCAGTGTTGCGGCGACAGTGGGCTGAGAACCGACTCAGAAGTGCCTCACCCAGCTCCTCAGAGTGGATACACCCTAGGGAGGCGGAATGCCACTGACTCCAAAAGAAAAGAGCAACAGCGGTGGTTTTCACATACTCCGTGGTCAACTGTTCCTCGGGCTTTAGGATGTTCAGCATGAGCAGTAGGGACATCTCAAGTGCCTGCTTAGCTACAATACCGGAACCTGCCCCCCGTCCCTCCCAGCTGCACTCACGAACCAAAGTCCCAATGCTGAAAGCAGCTGGACAGTATGTGTACAGCAAAGCCTTCAGGGCTAATAACATACGCAAACCCTTGCGCTGAATGGGTGTCAAGTCCCGCTGGCTATTGAGCAGGGAAGTGACGCGCTCATCTAGTCTGCCTCTGTTGGACGATGTGGCTAGCATGAGTCCAAGCAACGTCTTCTCCATATGGATGACCTTGACCTTGCGAGGGAGGATAGACCCAACCTGAAGGCTGTTCCCCTGCTCCAAAAACTTAATGAACGGCAGGAACGCCCTGTAGATCATTTCAACGCAATACTTATAGCTATGCCATACTCCGTACACCAAAGGAAAACCCAACAGCAATTGTGGTACATTCCAGGGAACATAAGCAGCACCATAACACAGCTTAAGTAGGGCAAAGTGTATTTTCATGTCCACGAGCAGCGGAACACAGTGTCTGGTGCGGTGTTCCACACATGACAAATCAACCACGAGTTGCAAAAGCTCTTTGTGTGTGCCGGAGCGGAGCTCAGACAGGAAAAAGGGTCTCCAGTTGAGGGAACGAACATTTTTTCTGGCAATATCCAAAAGAGCACGAACCCAAACTCTCTGAATACCTTGGTTGGCAACATCAATACGATCAAACAATGCTCTATGTGAGCGAAAGATGTCATCAGCAACCTTTGGTACCCTGGCCTCAATTTCGGCCAGCTCCGGCAGACCCCGGTATGCAGGTAGGGCAGTAGTGTGCAAAACAGCAACAGCTGTACCGTTTAGGGCTAAGTCGGGTGAATGGGGATCAGCTCCCGACCTGTAAAGCCTCAGGTTATCAAACCATATACAAACTTGCCTACGGTGCATGGTGTTCCACAAGTTGTGTGCTGCTAGTCCAGCACGATGGTGAATGGACTCCTGCTTAGTGTTACACTGACCAAGGACTCCTACCTTACGGCGTTGGCGGCAGGACATAATACCCCATTTGTAACCAGACCCACAGTTAGAGTATAGGAGGGCCATACGGCGCAGCAGGCAGTATAGGGCATGGAACTGTGACAAAAATGTCATGTACCATCGTGGGGGCTTCTTCTCAGTGGCGGCAGCCTTCAACTGTGTCAAGGAGTGCCGGCTCCTGCGATTCTTTCGCAACAAGAGGCAGAATTGCAAAAGCTTTTGCAGAGTCCCACCACGTAATGCATTTCGCAACAGCCCTTTGGCTGTAGTAGCAAAAGCACCAGTAACTGCAGCATGTACAACATTGACAATAATAGCAGAAGACATTAATGCTGAGACAAGAAAATAGTTATGTAGGAGTGTATGGTGTAATACTCATGAACAACGACAATTGCAAGCTGGCCCAAATTTCGGCCAGGTGTGTTCAAAGGGGAAATAATTGCTTAAATGTTCAAAAATAGGAAAAGCTGGCCGAAATTTCGGACAGCCCGCCCAAAAACCAGAATATAAGTGCTTGAATAGTGAACAGACCAAAAAGCTGGCCGAAATTTCGGCCAGCCCTAAGAAAAATGAAAATAACTATGCCTATTCACCAGGAAACCAAAAAGCTGGCCAAAATTTCGGCCAGAAGGGTCAAAAACTGCATATACACATAGTTGTTTGCAATGTTACCCAAAACCTGGCCGAAATTTCGGCCAGCTTCAGAAAAACGTCAGATACAACACACTAGAAGACGGGGATACACAAGGCTAACACATCAACGCGTATTTCAACGGGTGTCACACAGCTCTGCCAACAACTTTGGTCACATACGTCAAATAACATACTCAAAGTAGAAATGTAGAATATTGTCAAATCGCGCGTATACGGGGTCCTAGAGGGTGGGCAACTTGTGACACCTAAGGGTAAGGGGTGCTGGCATTGGGCTGCCCCATGCGGGCGCCACCGGGTGGGGCTTGGACGCCTTACGGCCGACGGCCTCGTCGGCATCCGGCCAGGAGGCCGCGGACTATGTTGAAGCCGGCGTTGGCCACGTCACTGGGCTCTCGAAGTCGGATCCGACGGCCGGCATCTTCTTCTGAGGCGTTACTGCACAATGTGAACGGCAAAAAGAACGCGCATAACGCCGATAACGCGGTTAACGATTCCAGAAGCATGGCGGAAGCAAACCGACGTACAGAACGCGGATAACGCAAGACGTGCATCCAGAAGCAGGGGTGGAGGCAAAAAACCGGAACGCGCGGAACGTGGATAACGCGCGAAACGATCCCACAAGCGCGTTCGGAGGCAATGATGCAGCACGTCACGAACGAGGAAAACACAGCATAGGCCCCCCTGACACTAGAGGCACACTTGCAACGCATCGACATACCCTCTTGTACTTGGGCCACTGATCTCCCTTGCTGCGGCAGTCGCAGACCTGGGGCAGGGCCCCCTTCTTCGCGGCCTTCGGCACCTTGACGTGGTACAGCTGCACCGTGGTCAAAAAGAAACTCTTGCCCGCGTCCCAACCATCCGGCATCTTCTTCTGCTTCTTGGCCCGCTGCTCGACCCACCCGCACCAGTACCCCGCTTTGCAGGAAAGAATGCAATCAAGAGAAGGGAAGCATGGGCAACGGAAGCAAGAGGCAATGTCGAGTAAGCATGTGACGGACAAAACGAACAAGGACAACGAAGGTTGCATGTTGCGGGCACATACATGTTTGCGCTTTCAGATGGAAAACAACGAAGCTCATCTGGCCGGCGTCCTTCGGCTTCCACTTCTCCAACGACCCATCAGCCTTCAGCCACTGCTTGCAGTTGTTGGGTTACAGTGGGGTGGTCATTTTGTGAGAAGAGGGCCTCAAGGGCAACTGGGAAGACAAATAGAACGCGGCAAACGAAGCAAACGTACCTCCAGAAGCATGTGCGGAAGCACCAGAGCGGAACGCCGAAAACGCGGCCGACAGGAGGCACCTGTACAACGCTGAGAACGATGGAAGCAGAGGCAGAGGCAACATGCAAAGTGCTTCTCTCCTTGAAAATGGGTGAACCGCATGAAAACTCATGCGCGAGTCCCGGAAGCGTCGTAAAACCAAGGGTGTTTCTGCCGTCCCTTAGAAGCGCCCAATTCGTCATCTACGTCGTACACAAAGGAATATGCCCGCTGGGCGTTGTACCTCTTCCACAGGGGTGCACACCCCCTGTGGTGGTATGTAGTAGGGACTACATAGCATCATTCGTGTTTGTAGATTTTCCATACAGCTGAACACCCCCTGCCGTGGTGGGTAGTAGGGACTACATCTGGACGGTGGTCTTTATACCTGTTCTACATGGGTGTACACGCCCTGCGGTGACGTGTAGTAGGGACTACATATCGCCGCTGGTGTTTATACATCTTGTATGGGGTCGCTTGGCGCATAAAATAGACAGCGGCCTCTGAGGAGGCCCAAGTGAGACAAAAATAAATTAATTGTGAGGGGTGGAGGAGCGGCGGAAACCTCAAGCAACTGTTCGTTCCTATGCCAACTTGTATTTTGCTGGCACTCCCCTGCCATGCCCTGCCCTGTACCCTGCATCTTGCACTCAGCAAATCCAATTTGCATCCTGGCTACATAATGTTTCTGCGCCCGTCAAAAAAAATGTGGAATCTGGAATGGAAAACTAGCACGATCAGTCTCATCATTGCAGGGTGCCTACATGATGAACTCGGGGATTGGTCACAGTGCTGGCAATCCAAGCCCCAAAATCCTCACTTTCGGAGAGAAGGTTAGGTGCGCTGCAGCGAGCTGAGCTGGTTCTCGACGCACAAGCAACATACAGACATACAAGCATTCACTGTGTGTGCACATTGGTGCGGTTGGTGGGGGAGCTCAATGGCGCCACTGACTGGGCTCCCACGACTACGAGCCCCACATAATGGATTGCTGTTTGTCGTTGTCGGCAATAACTCCCAATGGTGTTGTTTTTGCGCACCTGGGGAATGTTGCGTGCCTTGCCCTTGCCTACCACAATCTTTGTGGTTGTCTGGCCCACGAACCAGCGTGCAACGGGGTCCGCTGGGTTGCACTTTGAGGGGACGTAGTGCGACTATAGCCCCCCCCCCCCCCCTTGCCAGTGCAGTCTGTGCGCAAAGCGTTGCATGATGTTCTGCTGCTCGGGCACAACAATGCTAGTTCACCCCCACAGTGCTGTGCTCCGGCCGCAGTACGATCTACAAACAAATTCGCCGTCCCCTGTGCTCGCTCCAGCCCTGCCAATACAACGCAAAGCTCGGCTGACGGCTAGGAGGTTACACCTGATCCATGGGCCCCTGGGGCCATGGATGCCCACCCGGTAACCTCCTGGCCCTTGTATTGCGTCCACATGCAGGTGGGGTGCCTGGCTGAAATCGCTTTGGGAGTATGCACGCTCCCACCATCTCAGGGCACAAAAGAGGACATCAATCACGCCCTTAACTAGGTTAGGCGGCATTGGAGGCGTCTATTGCGGTCGGAAGTGCAGCCACCCCTGCGCCCCACTCCAGAATGTTGCTGCCGTGTTGCCCGGTCCGCCTGACCATACAATTTGCCCAGGCAGTCTCCTGAGTGCCACCCTCGTCATCGATGCCACCACCATGCGCACCCACTGCACCACACCATCCGCTACCGGCACCTTCATGGGGTGGATCCTACCGGTCTGCGCGTTCACCGTTTTGCCCATCAACGTCACCTCCGTTCCCGGGTTGAGGATGCTTTTCGCCCCAATGAGGAAACCCCCCCTGCATTGCCGATTCTGTGACTGCGTGGATGTGGTGTTTGTCTTTGCCTATGCATAAGATATCATCCAGATATTGTACCACCACCACCGTGCCTCGGTCCACGTGAGGACGTCAGTGGCGATGACGTGGTGGACGAGCCCTAGCGCCTCATGCTACCCAAAGTGGACGCGCATTATCGCAAAAGACTTGCTGCCTACCCCTACCTTGATGGCCCTAGTGAGGTGGGGAGGGGGGGTGAATCGACCAATACCACTTCCCAAGATCGACCTTGGCGGCCCACCCCCCCACCACCACCCGCAGCAGGCCCGCTAGCAGCTCTCGGGTGTGCAATCGGAACCGGCGGGCCTTGCAGGCACAAACGTGGTTAAACGCTTTAATATTGAAGATCAAGGCGGCTTTGGCCTCTGATTTCGAATTAACAGACACGAAGGCGTTGGGGGCCTCCCCGGTGGTGTGTGCCAGCCCCTGCTTTTGGAGGGCAGGAATCAAAGCCATCGCCTTAGGGCGCTGGGAGTGTGGGTGTGTAGGGGCGTTGCGGCCAACCCATTTGAAGCACCGTTCGGCCCATTGGTCCGACATATGCGGCTACCTGAAACGAACCAACGGGTCCAAGGCCCCTGGAGGCCAACTCCACGGTCACTTTGCGCCCTTCCAAAGCTCGCTACAGACGTTTCTTGGGTGCCGGCATTGGGGTTTCCACAGGCCATTTGAACGGGGCGGCCTCTCCTTCCAGATCCAGGAGAAGCAGCCCTAACTAGAGCCAATGCTGGCCAACACCGGGGGTAGGCACTGGGATCGCGTCGCCCCTCCGCAACTGACCAGCCAGAGACGAGGCACGGCCCACTAGGGCCGCGTGCTTATGAACGCACCCCATCCCGCCCAAGCCGGCCGGACACTAGAAGCGGCGGCCCCCCTGGCTGTCCACCCGACGCCGGTCGCGCCGGGTTGCCCAGTTTTGTAGTCATCGGCACGGCCCTCCTGGTCGACACGGCAGGCTTCAGCGGCACCCATCAACAAAACTTGGCAATGCAAGATGGCAAGGATGGGCTTGGCATGGATCAGGGAAGGGTTCCCAAAGCAGCTTAGGCCACACTGGTGGAGGGTTTACGTACCGGCCTTGCAGACCATGCAGGCTAACCACTCTGGGCATCAGAGTACTTGGTAGGCATCTCAGGAGTCAAGTAACCCAGGGTCCCCAAAATAGCCCAACCGGTGTGGATCAACTCAGCCTCACGGTAACGCTCAAGGGTGGTTTGGTCAGCACCCAAACTAGCGGTGTCCCAACGATGGTCACTAGGTTACCAACAAGTCATGTAGATGGGGGTGGAACTCTCAGGATTCGGCCCAACCACTTGTTGCAGTACCAAGCGGCAACTCCACAGCCCGGCGGCCAGCGGCGGCGAATATGGCAGCCCAGTCCTCAACTGGCCCCTCACCGGTCCCGATGGCCTGGTCGTAGCAACCAAGCATCAAGAGCATGGCGAAAACGCCGTTCTTGACCTCCTTGACCTTCCTCTCGGCGAAGGTGTGAGGGTCGTCAGCCGAACTCGGAGGGTCGAAGGGTTCATTAGGGTGGGGCACATCAGGTCAAGCATCGGCAGGGCCCTCTTGGTCAACACGGCAGGCTTTAAAGGCACCCTTCAACAAAACGTGGCAGACCAAGATGGCAAAGATGGGCTTGGTGTGGATCGGAGATGGGTTCCCAAAGCAACTTAGGCCACCCTCCTATAGGGTCTGAGTACATGCCTTAGACCGTGCAGGCTCACCGCTCTAGACACGACAGTACTTGGTCAGGATCTCAAGAGTCAAGCAACGCAGGGTCCCCAACATAGCCGTACGGGTGTGGATCAACTCAGCCTTACCGTAGCACCCAAGGGTGGTTGGTTCGGCACCCAAACCAGCGGCGTCCCCAGCGTAGTCACCGGGGTACTCACGAGTCAGGTAGACAAGAGTGGAGCTCTCGGAGAATGGGCCCAACCACTTGTTGCGGCACCAAGCGAGCAATTGAGCAGCCTAGCGGCCAGCGGCAGCCAGCACGGCCCCAGGTGAGGGAGCGCAATGGGTGACGTGGGCGGTTTCCTCCAGGTCCCTGATGGCCTACTCCTTCATGATCTGGTCCACGAGGCCGTGCACTGCGACCGGCGCCAGAGCGGCCCCTGCGTGCCGCTTGTCCCACACTAGATGTCCCACGGACCGTTTCATGGTACTCTCTTTGGGGATGCCCATGTGAGACAAAAATACATCAACTGTGAGGGGGGGAGGAGGGGTGGGAGGGAGAAGTGGTCATTGAAGGTCAAGCAACTGTTTCTTCCTGTCACTATCGTTGCCATTGTCTCCCCCGCCCCCCGTTCGGCAAAACAAAAGTTGCTATGCGCATCTTGTGATCGCAAGCTGGCTATGCTGCCTCAAGGGTCCGCATGCTACCAAGTCAAAATTATATCAATGAAATTTGGATTCACAAAAAAATGACATGGTGACCACAGCGACCACGGCGAATGAAACTTGAATCAAACAAATGAGTATTGCAACATACATTCACACAAAACATCAACCAATGCAGAGCCCCTTCTCATATATGATGTTGTAGTTCAGAAAAGTAGGTCCCTCTGAGGATTTTGCAAGAACAAAGCCATGAGCTCTAGCGCCACGTGTCAAAAGGTCACCCTGGGTGCCTGCCGCCAATAGAGGGCATCTATTCCAGAAGGCAAACAACTGTTGGACATGGACGTTGTCATTGATTCACACTATCACAATGTGTCTTTCAAAGGGGCTGTTGGTACGAAAGAAAGTCTAAAGAAACAGGCCCTGCAGGGGTTTGTGCCTATGCACGAACGTAAAACAAACAACGCGTGCCCATAGGGTGGCTGCACACAGCTAAAAAGAATCACGGGGATGCAAAAAATCGTTCACTACAAAGGCAAACAGGGGGAGGGGGGTTGCTTTCTGGCACGAAGAGGAACTGCAACCCATTAATTAGTTGCACCCCCCTCTCGTGATGACCTACACGACCCTCCCAAACCCTCATGGACATCCCCCTTATTCTCTTCCACATTGGTCATCCCCTTTGTACCCCAGCGGACCCCCCCGGTTTATTACACCGCCTCTCGCCCCCGTCCAAGTGTAACAGCGGTCCATAAAGGTCTAGTGTCTTATGTGGGATGTTTCGTGGGCCGTTTGGTTGCTACACACAAACGTGCACATAAAGAAGGCCTGAAACATGCTCTACCTAGGTTGGATGGTCATTTTGTGTGGTCACGATATCCAAACTATCAGTTTTTGAAACTTCCATGTCTGAGCTGCCCAGGGTGAAAAGCTGCATGAGCACACTCATCTAAGCCATTATTGCTGGCAACGGTCATTTCGCGTCTTCGTTACGGGGTTTGACCGGCCCTCGGCGAGGCAAGAGGCTGCAAAAAATGTCCTTTCGTACCCTAGTAGGCATATGCTAGCACAACATCCCCACTGGCACCCCTTGCAATGGGTAGCATGGGGTAAGCAAGGTCACCCCACCGTCGCAATAACATTCAATGAATTGCACAAGCGCTCGTTCCACTCCACCCCATACAAACTGTACATGCGTCTCACTTGGAAATGTGAAATTGGGGCTTAGTGAGGGCTAAAATAGCTCATTTGGGGGTATGTGGTGTTTTTCAAGGGGTTCCATGTGGAAATTTTAGGCTTTCGGGGCTTGGGTGTGGTTTAGGGGTGTCCCCAAAAGGGATCCCCACCCCTAGTCGCAAGGCATTCGACCGGGGGGGTACTTTTTTTTCGACGCCTCGGTTGACTAAGCAACCTGACTGAGCCGTCACTCAGCCGTGACTGAGCCGGCTCACTTAGCTCTCACTTAGCTCTCACTTAGCTCCCACTGACCGCGCCAAATGGCTGACTGAAAACTCACTGAGAGCTAATTGGGAGGCTCACTCAGGGCTCAGTGAACATGCACGGGGACAAATCTTCCATCATACGGACTTACTTGGTCCTTTGTCCCTATGCACGTTCCACAATCCTCCTCACCATGTTCTCTCTCCCCTTCCTCTCCCGCGTGGCACTTGACCAAGTCATGCACCGGCGTTGGAACCCCCTTTGCTTTGTCACAGCCCTACCTACTCTCCACCTCCCAACCTTCCTTGCGGAGGTTATCATCTAGTGGGTTATTACCCACCACACACTGCAAGCCCGACATATCATTCAGCAAGGTGACCCCCCCACTATTCCTAAGCAGCCGCTGCAGTTGCACATGGCTGCCCTCCAATGCAAAGCAACTAAACATGACAATGGTCCCCGACCGTGCAACGTACACACACATGTGGTCAATCCACATCTGCGTCCACAAGGTCTTCCCCCATCCCAGGTCAAGGTGCCTACCCCCCATGGTCAGTTGGCGTTGCAGCAAGGCACGTTCGTCCACGCCACTCACAAAGTCCTCCTTCGAGGCCACCTCGGCCATGTCTCGGAAGAGTGCGGCTAGCATGGTGCAGGGGGTTCTAAACGGGGCACAGAAAGTGGCCCGCACGGTGCGCCATGGAAAGTGGGGGGCGGACAAGGCAAATGCCAAAGGACAAGTGCTCATTGAGCTCGGGGCTGCTGCGCACTTTGTCGAGGCCTGGCTCTGGGGCCCACTGTTGTAGCTGGTTGCACCGGTGATCGGGAACCATCAAGTGGGGGGCAGGCCATGGGTAGATGTGTGCACGGAGTGGTGGGAGGCGTTTGCTGCCATGCCCGAGGTGGCCTTGAAGGAGGACTTTGTGAGTGGCGTAGACCAACGTGCCTTGCTGCAACGCCAACTGACCATGGGGAGTAGGCAGCTTGACCTGGGATGGGGGAAGACCTTGTGGACGCAGATGTGGATTGACCACATGTGTGTGTACGTTGCACGGTCGGGGACCATTGTCATGTTTAGTTGCTTTGCATTGGAGGGCAGCCATGTGTAACTGAAGCGGCTGCTTAGGAATAGTGGGGGGGTCACCTTGCTGAACGATATGTCGGGCTTGCAGTGTGTGGTGGATAATCACCCACTAGATGATAACCTCCGCAAGGAAGGTTGGGAGGTGGAGAGTAGGGCCGTGACAAAGCAAAGGGGGTTCCAACGCCGGTGCATGACTTGATCACGTGCCACGCGGGAGAGGCAGGGGAGAGAGAACATGGTGAGGAGGATTGTGGAACGTGCATTGCGACAAAGGACCAAGTAAGTCCGTATGATGGAAGATTTGTCCCCGTGCATGTTCACTGAGCCCTGAGTGAGCCTCCTAATTAGCTCTCAGTGAGTACTCAGTCTGCCATTTGGCGCGGTCAGTGAGAGCCAAGTGAGAGCTAAGTGAGAGCTAAGTGAGCCGGCTCAGTCACGGCTCAGTGACGGCTTAGTCAGGTTGCTTAGTCAACCGAGCCGTCGAAAAAAAAGCCCCCCCCCCCGGGTCGAATGCCTTGCGACTAGGGGTTGGGACCCTTTTTGCCTTTGGGGACACCCCTAAACCACACCCAAGCCCCGAAAACCTAAAATTTCCAGGTGGAACCCCTTGAAAAACACCACATAGCCCCAAATGAGCTGTTTTAGCCTCCAATAAGCCCCAATTTCACATTTCCAAGTGAGCCGCATGTACACTTTGTATGGGGTGGAGTGGAACGAGCGCTTGTGCAATTCATTGAATGTTATTGTGACGGTTGGGGTGACCTTGCTTACCCCATGCTACCGAGTGCAAGGGGTGCCAGTGGGGAGGTTGTGCTAGCATATGCCTACTAGGGTACGAAAGGACATTTTTTGCAGCCTCTTGCCTCGCCGAGGGCCGGTCAAACCCCGTAACGAAGACGCGAAATGACCGTTGCCAGCAATAATGGCTTAGATGAGTGTACTCATGCAGCTTTTCACCCTGGGCAGCTCAGACATGGAAGTTTCAAAAACTGATAGTTTGGATATCGTGACCACACAAAATGACCATCCAACCTATGTAGAGCATGTTTTAGGCCTTCTTTATGTGCACGTTTGTGTGTAGCAACCAAACAGCCCATGAGACATCCCACATAAAACATCAGACCTTTGTGGACCGCTGTTACAACTGGACAACGCCCCCTCTCCCACCCGAACCCCCACCCCCCTCTCATGATAACCTACACGCCCCTCCCAAACCCTCAAGGACATCCCCCTTATTCTCCTCCACATTGGTCATCCCCTTTGTGGCCCAGCGGGACCCCCCCGGTTTATTACATCGCGGCTCGCCCCCTACTAATAATAGCACAAGCACTCATCCCAATCTACCACATACAAACCCCATGGAGTCGGGACTTGGAAACATTGTTTTGGCTCAACATCCTAAAAAAAATCAAAAAAGGTTCATGAGTACGGACACGGAAGAAAGGAGGGGTCACATTTTCAACAATTTGCACCCCCCCCCCCCCGCACACCGCCTCCCTCAAAAAAGTGGCTTTCAAGGGGGGGGGGGTGGTCTTGGGGGTGCAGTCCAAAAACTCACTGGGGGATGCATTTTTTGGTACAAAACAATAATCTTGCAATGTGATAAACTAATAATCCAACCCCTTGGGGTAGGGCACGCGAATAGGCCCAGAAACCCTGAAAATTGGGGGGTATGTGGCATTTTCTAGTTTATACGGGCACGGTTGGCTTTGTGCAACCCGTGCGAGGTGATTCATTTGCCTTGGGCAAGTGAACCTTGCGGAGAATCTACCCCAAGCAAGACATAGCCGAACGAAGGGTAAAAGCACATAAATCCCACCTTCAACATGCTTAACATACCTTGGATGGTCATTGATGTATGGTTACAATATCAAAAAAATAAGTCTTCGGAAACTTCGAGTTTGGAGCTGCCCAAGGTGTAAAACTGCAAAAGCAGTTTGGGTATCTACCCCTTGGGAGACCCCCCCCCTGTCGCCAAAAAAATAAATTAGGTGGAAAACACATAAAACGTGCCTTAAACAAGCTTTACATACCTTGGATGGGCTTTTTGTGTGGTCACAATGTCAAAAAAAAAAAACATTCAGAAATTTGTACTTTGAGCTGCCGATGGTGAAAAACTTCCTTGGAAAGTTGTGCAGAAAGCCCCCCCCCCCCCCCCGCGCGTATCCAATACCCATAGGTGAAAACCGCATAAACACTGCGCGGAATAAACCATACATCATTTGGAGGGATTAGGGTTAGGGCCACCGAGCTGGTGGAACAAGTCTTGGTTTTATAACCCTTTTTAGTGTCTAGGGTGGACCTACCAGGTTTAGCAGCAAGCAAGCAAGCAAGCAAGCAAGCAAGCAAGCAAGCAGCACGCGCGAAATGGGGAAAAATCAGAACTCCGTCGTGGTGCTTCAGATTCGGGTGAAATTTTGGTGGATGATACCTATGGGTGTGAAGTACAATCACACAAAGTTTGAGCGAGAAACTCAACGGTGGCGGCCGGGAACGGGATTCGCAAGTGGCCGACCACAGTTTCAGAAACTGCAGTTTAGGGCCAAAGGCAGCCATTTTGGGTCCAAAAAAGCCTTGGAACACATTCAAAACGGCCAAACGAAGGGAAACGGTGGGTACACTGCACGTGTGGCTTGACTTTCCCGTGTCTACGAGCTCTTTGCGTCCCTCCAACTCCACCATATGCCCCGGAAACGGCCCAAAAAGGCCCCCAGAAGCTCCAAATGTCGTCAGCCACAAACCAAGAATAGGCCATATCTTTGGCTACATGGCTCAAAATGCGATTCCGAGGGCACCTACTCCACCCGCAACCCCCCACTTTTTGTTGTTTCCAGCCCTCAGAATTGCCCAAACGGACACCTAGACCCCAATACCTAGGCCCACTAGGCTGCGGCAAGCTGCAAGCTCAAGCCCAAACAGGTGGGTGCCCAAATGGGTCAACACGGTCCAGTGGGGGCAAAAAGATGACTTTCTCAAAAATGATCCTAGACCATGTGCGACGCTAAAACAAATGTTTTAGGACCGTTTTGAACTTGTGGTGGCCCTATTTGGTCCTCCACAATCCAAAAATGCCTTGAAAATGGGCTGTTTTAGGACCAAAAATGGGTCATAAATGGATGAAAAACGCATTTTTCCAAAAATCATCCTAGACCATTCGAACCCCATCACCACGAGGCCCATTTTCAAGGCTATTTGGACTTCCAAGGGGCCAAAATACCCCAAAATGGGCTCAAAATGGGCTCAATGCATCCGTTTATGCACCCCAAATGGTCTAGGATGACGTTTTGAAAAATGCGGTTTTCACCCATTTTTGACCCATTTTTGGTCCCAAAACAGCCCACTTCCATTTATGAGAAAAGTCATTTTTCTGACCCTACTTGACCATATTGACCCATTTGGGCACCCACCTGTTTGGGCTTGAGCTTGCAGCTTGCCGCAGCCTAGTGGGCCTAAGTATGGGGGTCTGGGCGTCCATTTGGGCAATTCTGAGTGGTGGAAACCACAAAACGTGGGGGGTTGCGGCTGGAGTAGGTGCCCTCGGAATCGCATTTTGAGCCATGTAGCCAAAGATATGGCCTATTCTTGGTTTGTGGCTGACGGCATTTGGAGCTTCTGGGGGCCTTTTTGGGCCGTTTCCGGGACATATCATGGAGTTAGAGGGTCGCAAAGAGCTCGTTGACACGGGGAAGTCAAGCCGCATGTGCAATGTACCCACCGTTTCCCTTCGTTTGGCCGTTTTGAATGTGTTCCATTGCTTTTTAAGCCCAAAAATGGCTGTTTTTGGCCCTAAACTGCAGGTTTTGAAATTGAGGCCCGCCACTTGCGAATCCCGTTCGTGGCCGCCACCGTTGAGTTTCTTGCTCAAACTTTGTGTGACTGTACTTCACACCCATAGGTATCATCCACCAAAATGACACCCAAATCCGAAGCACCACGACGGAGTTCTGATTTTTCCCCATTTCGCGCGTGTTGCTTGCTTGCTGCTTGCTGCTTGCTGCTTGCTTGCTTGCTTGCTTGCTGCTAAACCTAGTAGGTCCACCCTAGACGCTAAAAAGGGTTAAAAAACCAAGACTGGTTCCACCAGCTCGGTGACCCTAATCAAGATTGAATATTGGGACCGAGCTGGTGGGGGAGGGAACAACAGCTATGACTGGTGAGGGACATCAAGACGGATTCACACATTGATGGCTCTTGAGGAAGTGAAATCAGCCTGCAAGTGAACCCCATCACCACGAGGCCCACTTTCAAGGCTTTTTGGACTTGTGAGGGGCCAAAATGCCCCAAAAGGGGCTCAAAATGGGCTCATTCCACCTGTTTGTGCACCCCGCACGTGCAAGCTGATTTCACTTTGTCAAGAGCCATCAATGTGTGAATCATTCTTGATGTCCCTCACCATTCATAGCTGATGTTCCCTGCCCCACCAGTGCGGTCCCAATATTCAGTCTTGATTAGGGTTAGGGTTACCGAGCTGGTGGAACCAGTCTTGGTTTTATAACCCTTTTTAGGGTCTAGGGTGGACCTACCAGGTTTAGCAGCAGCAGCAGCAACAGCAAGCAACAAGCAGCACGCGCAAAATGGGGAAGAATAAGATCTCTGCCGTGGTGCTTCGGATTCGGCTGAAATTTTGGCGGATGATACCTATGGGTGTGAGGAACAACCACACAAAGTATGAGCCAAAAAGTCAACGGTGGCGGCCGGGAACGGGTGTCGCAAGTGGCAGATCTCAGTTTCAAAAACTGCAGTTTAGGGCCAAAAACAGCCACTTTTGGGCCAAAGCAGCCCTGAAACCCATTCAAAACGGCCAAACAAAGGGATAGTGTGGCTACACTCAATGTGCGGCTTGACTTTCCCATGTCAACGAGCCTTTTGCGGCCCTCTAACTCCACCATATGTCCCGGAAACGGCCCAAAAAGGCCCCCAGAAGCCCCAAATTTTGTGCAGATTGGCTGGCGACATCCACAAACCAAGAACAGGGCATATATTTGGCTACATGGCTCAAAATGCGATTCCGAGGGCACCTAGTGCACCCACAACCCCCCACGTTTTGTGGTTTCCACGCCTCAGAATTGCCCAAATGGACGCCTAGACCCTCGTACCCAAGCCCAGAAGGCTGCGGCAAACTGCAAGCTCAAGCCCAAACAGGTGGGTGCCCAAATGGTTCAATATGGTCCAATGACTTGATTTCCTTAGGTTACGGCTCAATATTTCACAAATATTAATGCCGACGGCAATTTAAACTAGTATTAACATGAGGAAATGAATGCAAAAATGAACCCCCTTTGTTTTTTTCACGTGTTGCGCCATATGGTCATTTTGTGTCGTCACGATATCAAAAAAAAAAGTCTCCGAAACTTCCATTTTTGAGCTCCCCACGGTGAATAATTGCATGAGCACGTTGTGTACCGGCCCATTCACCCATGTAAGCCATCAATGGTGGTAATAATCATTTTGCGTCTTTGGCACGGGTTTTGGTCGGCCCGTCAAGGCTGGAGACTACAGAAAAACGTCCTTTCGTACCCTAGTAGGCATATATTGGCACAACATCCCCACTCGCACCCCTTACAATTTGTAGCATGGTGTCACCAAGGTCACCAAAACCGCCATCATAGCAAAAAAAGCGTAAAATGCAAAGCGCAAGCACTCATGCCACTCTACCACATACAAACCCCATGGAGTCGGGACTTGGAAACATTGTTTTGGCTCAACATCCAAAAAAAAAATCCAAAGAATTCATTATTACGGACACGGAAAAAAAGAGGGGTCACATTTTCAACAATTTGCACCCCGCCCCCACCGCCTCCCTCAAAAAAAAGTGGCTTTCAAGGGGGGGGGGTGTTGGGGGTGCCGACAAAAAACTCACTAGGGGATGCGTCTTTTGGTACAAAACAATGATCTTACAAGGTGTGAAACTAACAATCCAACCCCTTGGGGTAGGGCACGCGAATAGGCCCATAAACCCTGAAAATGGGGGGGTATGTGGCATTTTCTAGTTTATACGGGCACGGTTGGGTTTGTGCAACCTGCGCGAGGTGATTCATTTGCCTTGGGCAAGTGAACCTCGCAGAGAATCTACCCCAAGCAAGACATAGCCGAACAAAGGGTAAAAGCACATAAATCCCACCTTCAACATGCTTAACATACCTTGGATGGTCATTGATGTATGGTTACAATATCAAAAAATAAGTTTTCAGAAACTTCGAGTTTAGAGCTGCCCAAGGTGTAAAACTGCAAAAGCAGTTTGGGTACCTACGCATTGGGAGACCCCCCCCCCGTGCCCCACAAAAAAATTAGGTGGAAAACACATAAAACGTGCCTTAGACAAGCTTTACATACCTTGGATGGGCTTTTTGTGTGGTCACAAGGTCAAAAAAAAAACATTCAGAAACTTGTACTTTGAGCTGCCCATGGTGAAAAACTTCCTTGGAAAGTTGTGCACAACTCCCTTGGGACCTCCCAGCTATGTGTATAAGGTCTGATGTCTGATGTCTGATAAGGGATGTTGTGTGTGCGGTCTGTCAACGAAGATGTCTGATATTCTTATGTACTGGAGGTGGGTCTAGGGGTCCAATGCCCCCCCCCCCCGGCCATTGTCCACACCAAATTCTTCACAGGAAACCCCCCCCCACCCATCCCCCCCCCCACTATCGGGTGCTTTCCAGCCTCCCTCCCCCCCCCCCAAGGAGAAAAGGCGCCACAGAAAACACAGACCCCCCTGTTTGGAAAGCAATTGCACACCTGTTGTTGACAGTAGTGTATGTGACAACTTCAATTTGATTCTGATTTTGGTTGTTTGAGCAGACAATTTGTTTGTGTACTTTGGGAAAGGGGAAAGGGGAAAGGGGAAAGGGGAAAGGGGAAAGGGGAAAGGGGAAAGGGGAAAGGGGAAAATGTGGGACCAGGAAAAGTGGGAAAATTGAACAACCACCACACAAAAAAGCCAAATGGGAAACATCTCAAGGGATTGCATCATGACCATTGCAACCAGCATCAGTTAAATTCAGATCCACAAATAAAATGGTCGTGGTAATGCCACAGAACATCAAATCAAATGTGCAAACAGGGAAAAAGGGAAAAATCTTCGAAGACAGCACACAACAACAAAAGGGCACATGCAAATACGTGGGCATCCTCTCATTCATCGATGAGTCCATCCATGTCATCCACTGGCTGCGAGCAACTGGGCTGGGAGCTGCTTGGTGGTGCCGCAGAACGGGTGACACGGTCCGTGTCCGGCACAAAGGCATCCCATTCTTCCAATAATGGCAACGCATGCTGCGTAGCAAGGCCCTGCAGTTCCTGCCGATCGCTGTTACCTGCCACCTTCACACCAAGCACATCCAGACAGTTCAACAGCGCCCCCTTTGACCAATCACGCAGCCTGCCATTCTGCGTGGCCATCACCAATTTCGCCTGCATCCTGGCCACACCACGCCTCTTATTTGGCTTCCGTGGTGTGGCCAATTCGTCTGCACTATTGTTCTCCCCCTCATCACAGACATCATCCACAACATTCACCACCACGTTCCCACAAGGACGTGGACTTGCGCAAAAGCATGCATGGCACACCAGACATGTATTGCACCAGATGCGAACCTCCTTCTTGCATGTGGCACACTCCATACCTCTGCGAAAAGTGATGAAGTCATGGTTGCCAGCATGCGAGTCAGGGGTCCCATCAGGTGCAACAATGCTGACCACATCTGCCTGGTGCCGTTCTATACCCTTTCCTGAGGGTGCCGTTGAGCTCAGTGGTGTACCCGGCCCTCCAAAGAAGGGCAGGCTGTCACCATCATCAGCCACTGCTTCATTACCTTGCAGACATTGAAGCATTGCAGCCTCCACAGATTCTCTGTCCCCTACCTTCTTTGAAACCCTTTGTCTTGGGCGCAGATCGAAGCGTGCATGGGCAGCCAGGTGGCGTGCCACTGCAACGCCTTGTCCCTTTGCCCATTCCCGTAAAGGGGGCAAGTTGGAATGCAATGCCATGCACATGCTCAGGACATGTGTCTCCACAGTGACGTGCATACTACTGCAGAACCTCCCACGCAAAGAGATGGCACGCTCTACTGCAGCTTCAGCGGGGCAATATGTTCGCAATAATGCGAGAACGCGCCACACATTCCCCCACTGCGCATGTGCCCTTTCAGGTGCCAGTGCCTCCCACATCTTGGACATTTGCACAGTTGCAAAGTGCTGCACCATGTGCTCCTTAAGGCCTTCCCACTCTACCAAGGCACGGTCACAGTTCACATTGGCTGCACCCAACTCTTCTTGGTGTGAAGTCATGAACTGACGCAACTGCTCCACCCCATATGCAGCACGCTCATTGACCGGGAGGGCAACGAAACGGCCATGGTCCAACAAGACTGCGCACTCCAACACCCCCCTGGGGTCAATGGTTGCCTGCCCCTCCTTGATGCCTGCAAGCAACACATCGGTCACTGCACGCGCCTGAACGCCTGGAAAAGGAGGGGTTGTTGCACACTTCTGCCCACCTGAATCAAACTGGACCAACTGCACACCACGCCACGCACCAGTTACAGTCTGCTCCTTGAATTGCAACCACCCTGGACCCTCCTCGCGAGCCACCCTCTGCAACCGGGCTTCTAGCATACCCGTTGCAGTGGCTAAGTGTGCACCAGTGGGCGCACGTAGTTGTGCCACACTGTTAAAACACCGCATGCCATGCAGGATGTCCCCGTAGACCACCCCCCATGCAAGCAAACTGGCATCGTGGCAGTCCTCCCACACATCCTCCTCCTTGGTAGAATGCTGCACCTTGGAATCCAAGTGTCGTGCCACCCAAGGGACATTGGCCAAAAAAGCAGTGTTGCGCCGTGCATGCGCTTGTGACCACCTGATGCGATGACTTGTGGGGATGAGCTGCAAGCCACTACGTTTATCCTGCACATGCCTTTGCACACACTTTTGCAACTCCTTCCACTGCCGTGCCCCATTGTACAAGCCTCGTTGCCGATTGACGGCCCCCAAGTAATCAACATGGGTTGGGCCAGCAGCCTCCAGTGCAAGACCCAACTTGCGCTGCAACACATGGCACGGCTCACCCAAGGGTGTCATCAACACTAACCACTTCCCAATCAAGGCGAACACATTGCTCTCAATGTGTGAGACATCAACAACCTGCCGCGCACTGGCACCCCGCACACCAAGGTTAGAAGCCCCGTCCACTGCAAAGGTCACTACCCTCTTTGCCCACCAATCACGGTCAGGAATCCAGGACATCAGGACGCATTCTAGCTGCGTTGCAACCTCATGCGCATCACCACAGGCCACATCCACCACACCAAGGAACACCTCACACATGCCCCCAGGGCCAGTCCCCGGGAAAATGAGCAGAATGGCATACTCATTGATGCGATGCCTCTGCCTATCCGAGCCGTCAAGCAACACTGCAATGAACGTTGCCAGGAATAGGGCATGCGTTACCTCATCCTGCATGGCATCATGCATTGCGGCAATAGCCTTCTCAACTATCCACCGCCGTGATGCATGGTGCCGAGGGGCGGATGTCAGAGAACAGTGCAGAAGGATGCGCTCACTTATAGCACGGATGGAAGTGCACATGCGTAACCCTATATACACCTCAACCAACCGTGACAGAATGGCTGCCTCAGCATCCGACACTGCCACACCAATGTCCATGGCTTCCCCCCTGACGAACACAACGGTCGCTCCCACCACCACAGCTGTGGCAGCAGCAGTGGGGCACAATGCGCGATACCGCTCTGCACAATGCAGCTTGAAACTGTCCTCAGCCAATCGGTGGTGGTGCCCTGGCCTATGCAGATTCTTTCGGTTTGATGTTGTGCCACGTGATAACCCCAAGTGGCTTTCCAACACCTCCTTCCGCCACGTTTTTGGGCCGGAGGTCTTCATGCGCATCCCTACAGCATATGTTCCCAATACCAGGGCTTCACTTTTCTTAGGGGGACGCGCCACCCCAGGAATGCCACACACATTTGCCCACGCACAACACACACACTCAACACCCCCACTTGTCGTGAACTGATACTGCCAATGGGCGGCTACAAACATTTGTAGTGTCTTTGGACCACTGTCCAGTTGCATGGGAGTGGCCTGCATCAACACGCACAATGCGTCCTTCCCCGATGCGGCCAATGCAACAGACCTCAACCTGTCTTGCTCGACTGATTGTGCCACGGAGGATTGTGACATGCCATGCTCTGCATGCCGCGCATCCCACTCTTTTGCATGCCGTGCTCTCAGTTGCATCTGGTGTGCTTCAACACGCACTCTCAGATGCCTTGCCACTCGCACCTTGCGCTTCTGCAGCAACTGTGCCACTGCCTCAACAAATTCTGAGGACGTCTGTAGCGGCGCCGAGGCAGCCACACACATCTCATTAGGCATGCTCGGGGCATGCGTACTCATGTCCCCTACCCTTGAAGCAGTTGGGGAAGGGGGGGGTGCGCCTTGTGCCAGCGCCATGGCTGGCACAGAGGCGTCCATAGGCACGCTCTGGGCATGCATAGGCCTGTTCCTAATGTACCCCACCCTTGATGCACCCTGTGTTGAAGGAGGGGTGGGGGGGGACGCACCTGGTGCCAGCGCCATGGCTGGCACCGAGGTGTCAGTAGGTACGCTCCGGGCATCCCGTGTCTGACCAGGGGCCGGCGGTCCTGTCCGTTGGGAGGCACGCTGCGACATGTCTGGTACAACCAAATCTGTCTGTTTCCGCTTGTATAGCACAAACGTCGCCTTTCGCGGGTCGGGGGGGGGATTCATGGCCTTCACCGTGGTGTCGTTACACAACCACCACCTGTCGTTGAAAAGAACATGCACCACAAAGTGACCCTCCTCCCTCGTCGCTCCAATGTGCAACACCATGGCATGCAAGGACCATTGCCACCCCAGGCAATCGAGAAACTCATGGTCCACAACCAACTTGTACTCCTGCTGGTTGTGGACATGTAACCCCACGACCTCGTTGTATACCACCGATGTATACATTGGTGCCTCCCTCAGGTCACCCCCACACGGACACGGGGGGGGGTTGTCAGGTAACCCAACCGGTCTCCCCTTCATTCCCTCCTTCACACGCTGGCGCACACTCTGTCCCTGGTTCGTCACATGCAATATCTGCGCTGGCATGGCTGTCTCCCCCCCCTCCCGCAGAACCTTCACCCCACAGGCACCACAGTATTGCCAGAACTGCTCGTACGACAAACAACATGACAGAGCAACCACCCCAGCGGCCGTGAGCTTGGGCACCATGTACTTCCAACACTCGGGCATCTCCGCCTGCCGCATCCATTGGAATTTTGGTGCAGGGGCTTTGCACTTGCATCGCCCGCTGCATCGGCACACCGTCTCACACATGGCATCCTCCATTGCCAGCCTCTCAGCAATGTCCTGTGGATTGTATGCACCACCTCCTCCATGTGCCACAACACCCTACCACAATGGTCCCCAGACACCTTCCTCGTCCAGGCATCCTGCGTGTCCTGCGTGTCCTGCATGTCCACCCGACGCCACCAACAGACACTGCAGCGTGGTACCCAACCAACACCAGTTGTACCCATGTGGATTCTCGATTCCCCATGGTCGCCGCGGTGCTCCACCAAGTGGCCCACTATGCACCTGCATGTAAGCGGAAAGCGGTCTCATCGAGGAATGCACGGTCCCGCGGCGGGAGTGTCCACCAGTCACCACGGGAATACAACACCACCAACCTCCTCTCCCCGTGCCAAGAACAAGTGCCATGCCATGCACCCGTACGCACGAGAACCGGTTGCTGGCATACATCGTACGTGGCGCCAACCCGTGTAACACCATCCAAGCATTCCATACTACATCTCCGTCCACCCCGACCATTACATACACCACCTACCTCCACCCATATGTGTCCCCGTGTGTGCTGGCCGGTGGAAAACACTGCCGACCAAGGGGACGCGTCATGCACATGCTGATGCGGATTTGTGAGCACATTGCAAGACAATTGCATGGTGGTCCATGTGAACCAATCAGGCAACATCTGCCTTGCCATCTTGTTCACCAGGGTCACTAGTGGCTTGTAGTTGCGTGTCTGTTGCACTAGACGAGTGCGGCGGCAGTCTGTTGCATTGGTGTGGCCCTTCATACCACCAACCCCTAGTTGCAAATGCCACACTCTAACCCCCCCAACCGGCCCACGCTTGTATGCCAAGATGCCCATCATCCCGTGCAACATGCAAAAGGGGGCTACCTGCAGCGAATGGTCAAAGACTGCACCCCGGAAATGACCACCTCCTTTGACACCATCTCGTTCCGCCTCGGCAATAACCACCACCGTCGCCCGGTGGCACTGCTCCTCCATATCCCCACAGTCATGGTAGTGCAGCGGATGCTCCCGTCCAGGCACCCAAACAGTAGCGGATGTCAACGCGCTGTCAATCCCAAACCCTGACGTCACAATGCTGTACCTGTCTGATCGCAGCAACACCACACTACCGTCCACGTGCTTCGCCAAGGCAGCAAAGTGGTCAGCCATTCCCCCTTGGGGCCGGCCACGCCATGTGTCCTTCTCAAGATCCCGGTTCACAGATAGTGAAGACTCTTGAATTGAAAGCCCACACATGTCGCGAAACACGGCGATGGCCCTTGCCCGCAGCGATGCGCCGTCCAACGGGGTGTTGCTGGTGATAGCATGCAGGCTTTGGGCCACGGCATAGTAGAAACATGCCCCGGCAACGTATTGGTCGGGAAGAATGCGAAGCTTCAAGGACCTTGCCGTTGGTAGGACTCTGCCAACCTCGGCCTTGCTGGGCTTTTTGTCCACGTGGTCCAATGCCATAGCATCTGGATCTATCGGCGCTGTCTTTGTGCCTTGCTCTTTCGTGCCACGTTTCACGGCAGCCCCATTACTTGGTGGGGGAACCCCTGGGCGCTTCTTGCTCCGTGGGCTCTGTCCCACAGAACTGGGGTGTGCAACCGGGGTGGTCGCTGACTCTGCACTGGACTGACTGCAAGCCCTCACTGTCGCCAATGAACTAGGGTGTTCAACCGGGGTGTACCCTGAATCCGCACTAGACTGACTGCAGGCCTTCACTGTCGCCACAGTGCCTGTGGTAGAAGGACTGCAGTCCACAGCAGCTGGCTCCTTGGGTTTCTGTGCAAGTGGTACAGGAGACTCCTCCAAGGAACTCGCCACCCCTCCATCACTAGCCACCGGTGTCAGACACACAGGGTGGGGGGCCGGGGAGTGTGACTCACCGGCGGGGCAGACCTGGGACCAGGGGTCCGGTGTTCCACGTTCAACACATGCCGCGTTCGCACCACCTGGGGGGGGGGGGGGCAGGTGGACTTAACACCTCACCAGTCTCCACCCTAGGTGCACCTGCCGGGGGACCACGCCCTTGTGCCAGGGCGGACGAAGTGGGAGTCACAGACTCATCGCCTGAGGGGTCTCTTGCCATGCGCACCGCCGCTCCACCCTCCTGCGCTACGGCAGAGGACGTGGAGTCACTTGGGTCACCTCGGGGGTGCCCTTCTTGACTTAAAGGTTGGGTGCATGGTCGCTATACACCGGCCGCCTCCATCTCCTCCATGCGCACCGCCGCTCCAACCCCCTGCGCTACGGCAGAGGACGTGGAGTCACTTGGGTCACCTCGGGGGTGCCCTCCTGGACTTAATCGTTGGGTGTATGCTGGCTGTACACCGGCCGCCTCCATCTCCTCCACTAGTACCTGCAGCATCTCAAGCCCTGCATCATCCCTCCATGCGTTGTCCATAACCCGTACGGCTGCATGCAGACGACCGGGATGACTGTCTGGCACCTCTGGGCTAAAGGGGCTGCAACGCAGCAAGAGCTCGTTGCAGTCTTGCATAGGCACCCGCATGCTGTTCGCGAAGTGGCGGCCCAGCGTGTATGCTGCCACCAGGCTGTCCTCAGTCAATGGTTCTCGGCGCTGCTCTTGCAGCCCTTGGCATGCAATCGTGAGGCAGCGGGCTGCCCCATGGGCGGCTTGCAACAACGCCTGGTCAAAGCGCTCTTGCCGTGTCTGGGTGACAGTGACACACGCACGTGGGACTGCAGCCTCAGGCAGCAACGAGTTGCGCCGACCGCTAGCGCGCGCCTTGGGGCTTGGCAACAGGTCGCTCACCAGTGGTTTGGGCCCACTTGTCGCTTGGGGCCACAGATATGGGCCAGGCGTCACATGGCGAATAGCCTTGTCATAGAAGTAACCCATGGTAGGGGTGGGATACGCCACGTCCCCAGTCCAGAACGGCCACTCGTCGACTAGAGGTAGGGCACGCACCAGTTCACACCAAACCTCCCTTTGCTCTGCTGCCTTCACACTTGACGGCCACCCGGCAATAGCACCGGCCTTACGACTGCCTGGCCGGCCAGTGTTCCGTTTCGCAAGTCGTTCCCACAGGTGTGTGGCAACATCCCGGTAGTGCACGAGGCTCCCCCCATCATGCATGGTGGGCTTGGCAAACCCATGCTCGGTGTACATGAACCGGCACAATGCCCTGCAACCATGCAGATTCACCACATCAAGGTCACACGAGGCCATGCGGTCCCTCAACCGTCGCCATAGGCGCCCGGCCACCTCCGGTGTGGCCTCCCACCCCAATTGTCCTGTGGCCAGCATTAGGCCATACTTCATTCTTGCTGGCTCCAGCAAGTGCTCGGGTGGCCATTCAGCAGGCTGGTCCATTGCTTGGCTCGTGCACCACGACTGTTAGTGGTTTGGGTGACCTTCGAGGCTTGCAGGGTCCACAACCGTGACCACTATGGGGCTCCCACAACTCGGGGGGGCAATCAAGGGCAGGTCCTTGATACTCAAAGTGCCAGCCGGGCTGGTCCTCAGGCTCACCGGCTGGTCCAGGAGACGCCGTTGCTGGTGGGTTTGTTGTCGAGAGCGCTAGGGCTATGACAACAAACGAAGTGCTGCTGCTCAGAGGCACGCAGTGGCTACGTCCAGGCTTAGTCGCGAAGCGCAATGGCTTGGACTGAAACCGAAAGCTGAGGCTCAAAGGCGCACAGTAGGCGATCAAGGTTCAGTCGCGAAGCGCAATGGCTCGGACCGAGCCAGGTAGCTGTGGCTCAAAGGCGCACAGTAGGCGAACTGGCAGAACGCGAACTCGCACAGGGAAAGGTGTAATGAGGCAAAAACAAACTACAAGGAGAAAAAGTACAGATCAGACCACAGAACCTGGACGCGGCGTACCCCCGAAATGTTTTGGAGGTGAGATATTCGACCCCTTCCATCAAATATTTGGCGGTGTAGACCCTCCAAATATTTGACGGAACCCCATCACTAGGGGTACCGTCAAATATTTCGTGGGTGTACAGTCCCCAAATATTTGACGGAACCCCTTCCGTCAAATATTTGGGGGCTGTAGACCCACCAAATATTTGACGGAGCCCCTTCCGTCAAATATTTGGGGGCTGTAGACCCACCAAATATTTGACGGAACCCCTTCCGTCAAATATTTGGGGGGTGTAGACCCACCAAATGTTTGACGGAACCCCTGTACTCCCACCAAATATTTGACGGAACCCCTTCCGTCAAATATTTGTGGGGTGTAAACCCTGCAAATATTTGACGGAACCCCTTCCGTCAAATATTTGGGGGCTGTAGACCCTCCAAATATTTGACGGAACGCCTTCCGTCAAATATTTGGGGGGTGTAGACCCACCAAATATTTGACGGAGCCCCTTCCGTCAAATATTTGGGGGCTGTAGACCCACCAAATATTTGACGGAGCCCCTTCCGTCAAATATTTGGGGGCTGTAGACCCTCCAAATATTTGACGGAACCCCTTCCGTCAAATATTCGGGGGCTGTAGACCCACCAAATATTTGACGGAACCCCTGTACTCCCACCAAATATTTGACGGAACCCCTTCCGTCAAATATTTGGGGGGTGTAGACCCTCGAAATATTTGACGGAACCCCTTCCGTCAAATATTTGGGGGCTGTAGACCCTCCAAATATTTGCCGGAAGGGGTTCCGTCAAATATTTGGGGGGTGTAGACCCACCAAATATTTGACGGAAGGGGTTCCGTCAAATATTTGGGGGCTGTAGACCCACCAAATATTTGACGGAGCCCCTTCCGTCAAATATTTGGGGGCTGTACACCCACCAAATATTTGACGGAAGGGGTTCCGTCAAATATTTGGGGGGTGTAGACCCACCAAATATTTGACGGAACCCCTGTACTCCCACCAAATATTTGACGGAACCCCTTCCGTCAAATATTTGTGGGGTGTAAACCCTGCAAATATTTGACGGAACCCCTTCCGTCAAATATTTGGGGGCTGTAGACCCTCCAAATATTTGACGGCACCCCTTCCGTCAAATATTTGGGGGCTGTACACCCACCAAATATTTGACGGAAGGGGTTCCGTCAAATATTTGGGGGGTGTAGACCCACCAAATGTTTGACGGAACCCCTGTACTCCCACCAAATATTTGACGGAACCCCTTCCGTCAAATATTTGTGGGGTGTAAACCCTGCAAATATTTGACGGAACCCCTTCCGTCAAATATTTGGGGGGTGTAGACCCTCCAAATATTTGACGGAACCCCTGTACTCCCACCAAATATTTGACGGAACCCCTTCCGTCAAATATTTGTGGGGTGTAAACCCTGCAAATATTTGACGGAACCCCTTCCGTCAAATATTTGGGGGCTGTAGACCCACCAAATATTTGACGGAACGCCTTCCGTCAAATATTTGGGGGCTGTAGACCCACCAAATATTTGACGGAACCCCTGTACTCCCACCAAATATTTGACGGAACCCCTTCCGTCAAATATTTGTGGGGTGTAAACCCTGCAAATATTTGACGGAACCCCTTCCGTCAAATACTTGGGGGGTGTAGACCCTCCAAATATTTGACGGAACCCCTGTACTCCCACCAAATATTTGACGGAACCCCTTCCGTCAAATATTTGTGGGGTGTAAACCCTGCAAATATTTGACGGAACCCCTTCCGTCAAATATTTGGGGGCTGTAGACCCACCAAATATTTGACGGAACGCCTTCCGTCAAATATTTGGGGGCTGTAGACCCACCAAATATTTGACGGAACGCCTTCCGTCAAATATTTGGGGGCTGTAGACCCACCAAATATTTGACGGAACCCCTTCCGTCAAATATTCGGGGGCTGTAGACCCACCAAATATTTGACGGAACCCCTGTACTCCCACCAAATATTTGACGGAACCCCTTCCGTCAAATATTTGGGGGGTGTAGACCCTCCAAATATTTGACGGAACCCCTTCCGTCAAATATTTGGGGGCTGTACACCCACCAAATATTTGACGGAAGGGGTTCCGTCAAATATTTGGGGGGTGTAGACCCACCAAATGTTTGACGGAACCCCTGTACTCCCACCAAATATTTGACGGAACCCCTTCCGTCAAATATTTGTGGGGTGTAGACCCTCCAAATATTTGACGGAACCCCTTCCGTCAAATATTTGGGGGCTGTACACCCACCAAATATTTGACGGAAGGGGTTCCGTCAAATATTTGGGGGATGTAGACCCACCAAATGTTTGACGGAACCCCTGTACTCCCACCAAATATTTGACGGAACCCCTTCCGTCAAATATTTGTGGGGTGTAAACCCTGCAAATATTTGACGGAACCCCTTCCATCAAATATTTGGGGGCTGTAGACCCTCCAAATATTTGACGGAACCCCTGTACTCCCACCAAATATTTGACGGAGCCCCTTCCGTCAAATATTTGGGGGGTGTAGACCCTCCAAATATTTGACGGAGCCCCTTCCGTCAAATATTTGGGGGCTGTAGACCCTCCAAATATTTGACGGAACCCCTTCCGTCAAATATTTGGGGGCTGTAGACCCTCCAAATATTTGACGGAACCCCTTCCGTCAAATATTTGGGGGCTGTACACCCACCAAATATTTGACGGAAGGGGTTCCGTCAAATATTTGGGGGGTGTAGACCCACCAAATGTTTGACGGAACCCCTGTACTCCCACCAAATATTTGACGGAACCCCTTCCGTCAAATATTTGTGGGGTGTAAACCCTGCAAATATTTGACGGAACCCCTTCCGTCAAATATTTGGGGGCTGTAGACCCTCCAAATATTTGACGGAACCCCTGTACTCCCACCAAATATTTGACGGAGCCCCTTCCGTCAAATATTTGGGGGGTGTAGACCCTCCAAATATTTGACGGAGCCCCTTCCGTCAAATATTTGGGGGCTGTAGACCCTCCAAATATTTGACGGAACCCCTTCCGTCAAATATTTGGGGGCTGTACACCCACCAAATATTTGACGGAAGGGGTTCCGTCAAATATTTGGGGGGTGTAGACCCACCAAATGTTTAACGGAACCCCTGTACTCCCACCAAATATTTGACGGAACGCCTTCCGTCAAATATTTGTGGGGTGTAAGCCCGCCAAATATTTGACGGAACCCCTTCCGTCAAATATTTGGGGGCTGTGGACCCACCAAATATTTGACGGAACGCCTTCCGTCAAATATTTGCGGGGTGTAGACCCTGCAAATATTTGACGGAACCCCTTCCGTCAAATATTCGGGGGCTGTAGACCCACCAAATATTTGACGGAACCCCTGTACTCCCACCAAATATTTGACGGAACCCCTTCCGTCAAATACTTGGGGGGTGTAGACCCTGCAAATATTTGACGGAACCCCTTCCGTCAAATATTTGGGGGCTGTACACCCACCAAATATTTGACGGAAGGGGTTCCGTCAAATATTTGGGGGGTGTAGACCCACCAAATGTTTGACGGAACCCCTGTACTCCCACCAAATATTTGACGGAACCCCTTCCGTCAAATATTTGGGGGGTGTAGACCCTGCAAATATTTGACGGAACCCCTTCCGTCAAATATTTGGGGGCTGTACACCCACCAAATATTTGACGGAAGGGGTTCCGTCAAATATTTGGGGGGTGTAGACCCACCAAATGTTTGACGGAACCCCTGTACTCCCACCAAATATTTGACGGAACCCCTTCCGTCAAATATTTGTGGGGTGTAAACCCTGCAAATCGTGCGGTACGCCCCTACTGTCTCCTTGTTGCTGTACTTTTGCTTCCAGAAGAGGGGCCTTCCCACCAGGTGCTGCACGAGTCGCTGCTCCCACACGTCAAGCTTGGATGTGTGGGTTACCCTCACCAGCCCCCCCCAGTCCCCCTCTCCCCTGTCCCCTTGTCCGTCGTCCTCAACCAAGACGTACGGGAGCGCCCATTCGGTGAAGTCAGGCAGGATGACCCCCAAAAGGCGGGGTTGCACAATGTTCCCCTGTGCATCCCTCAGAGAAACAGACACCTCATCCTTCCGATTGTTGGCCATGATGCGCTCAAAGTCCAGCAACTGATCCGCACTGCCTGGTTGATACCCCCATGGGTCCCGTGCCCTCTTGTGCCTCCTCCATGGCTTCCACAGCCAGTGCCCCACCACCCCCCCAGCCAACCGGTAGATTGTGCCATGCACAATCTTCTCCACAGTTGCGGCCTCCCTCAGAACCCGTGCCAGCTCAAGAGTGTCGCTCACAGTCCCAGAGGCTGCTTCCCACTTCATCGCGTGCAGTGCCTCGAGCCATACACCAGGGGTGGGGTGGGTGGTCCACCGTGCAAAGTGCCCGAAGAGGTGCAGCTCCGACTGCGCCCTGCTGGTCAGGGTGTTTGACCGCCAGATGTCGTGCATGATCCCTGGTGTCTTGGACACCAGGGAGGCCAGGATCACTGGGGCTTGCAGCCCCTGGAACCTATCGAGGGTCGCAACCGTGCTGAGGAGGTTTACATGATGGGTCTGCCACTTGCGGCCAACAGACGCCACGCAGTGTTTCAGCCACACCATCTGTGCGTAGTGAGTCGTCACTACCGCTACCGACTGTGCTGGGTAGGTCCCTTTCCTGGCAGCATACTCCAAAAAATGGCACACCAGCAGACCCTCCTCCATGCTCAGGCCCCCCTGGTTCAGCAACACCGGATCCATTCGCAGGGTGGCCCATGCTTCCTGTACGTCGTGCCACATTCTACCTAGGTCCTGTGCCCCCAAAGTCTGCTCCAACTCCCCCCACCAAGTGGGCCTAGCGAGGTCCACAATGCGGATGGGGTTGTTCAGGATGGGGTCGGGGAGGGGGTGCTCAGATGAGTGGTAGTGGCCAACTGCCCCCCCCGTAAACAAGGCACGCATGACCATGGCCAGCGGCTGGGTCATCCGGTACTGTTGTACCAGGATACTGGCCCGGCAGCGCGTGCGGTACAAAAAGAATTGCAAGGTGCTGGTGGTGCAAAACCGATGTGAATCATGCCAATGCACTTCCGGGCCAGGACCGTCCATTACAACCCCGTTGAACTTGAAGGTGTCCGTCCGTGGCCATGCCACTCTCTGGGGGACTACGTCAAGCCCCTCAGCCTCACACCAACTTGCCAAAAGCTGGACGTGGCTGTAGGGCCGCAACTGCCCTGGGTCACCACACAGCAAACATTGGCTGCCCATGGCGGCCAAGTCCAGGCCTACAGGGATGCTGTGCCTCGACGCCTCATCCACGAAGCTGAACGCGAACCTGGTTTTTTCCTGCCCTTTCCCAAGCAGCATCTTGTGCCGGTTAGCAACCATCCCAGCCGTGGCAAACAGAACACGGCAGGAGTTGAGGGCACATTTGAGGGTAGGCCTGCAACCTGGGGTCTTGCCCAAGGTCTTCTGCACCTCCTCCTGGTCGAAGGGTGCTAGGCCTGTTGGGGCAGTAGCCCGTTGGGCTCGGAGGCGCAACCAGCGGGCTGGGTGCTCGCCAAGCACCTTCTCGCGAAACACACGGTCCTTGTAACACTCCTCGTGAACGCGTACCAACAACATGTCGACTTGTGCGTTCGTGGGTGCAGTCACCAACACGCATGCGCGGGGTTGGGTATCTGACTCAGGTCCCCCCACCTTCCTGCCCATGTTCCACGTACTCCGGTCAGCAGGTTCAGGGTTCTGGGCGACCAGGAGGCCTTGCTGCCATAGCACGGCCTTGATGCATGCCACCAAAGTCTCCGACTTCCCTGTGCCAGCACCACCAGTCAATGCCGTGATGCCTGACTCATCCAACACCTGCCGCACAGCCAACGCCTGTGAGGGATTCAGCCCGTGCTGTTGGACAAGGTGCTTCAGGATGTCCTGGTCCTCGGTCGACAGGGGAGGCGTGTCCCTCGGTTCGGCCCGCATGTTTGCCAGCAGTTGGGGCCACGCTTCTCC
>OZ038384.1:40026298-40257003 GCA_964036045.1 Eutreptiella sp. 'Long Island Sound 2002'
TAAATGTGACCCTCGGTGGCGCGCCCCTGCCCTCCCTGTGTGAGCGGGTTTTGGCAACAGGTGAACGCATATGCCAAAAAAAAAAATCGCAGTGACCTGCGTCTCCCGCAGGTGCCGGTGCTCCGTCTCCTCTTGCTGCACGATTGCCTCATGGGTCCGCAGGGTCTGCTGTCGCTGCTCCGCCAGCTCCTGCTCTTCCCTTCGAATGCGCTGCCAATTCGCAAGGTGGTCCTCCACGACTGCCTCGGGGAAGTCCAACAGCAAGACATACACCCCGTCCCGATCAATGCCGCGAAATGCCGCGTGCGCCGCGGGGAAGGGCCGCGGGGGGCTGGCCATCAGGTCGTCGGCCATCCGGAACACCTGCGGGAATATCACCGGGTTGTGGCGCGAGAAGAATCGCCGGAAATCGCGGCTGGTAGTCAGCTGCATAAGGGCCCCCCGCAGGGCCTTGAGGTACGCCAGCACAAACGCGAAATACCACGCCGGCGGCCTTGCGAACACGTGATCAAACACCCAGGCCCACTCCACTGGAGAGAGCACGCGCGACAGCGTCGCCTGCAGCAGCCCCCAGATGTACTGCCTCGGGGAGCATTGTACGTGCTGCAGGTGGTCCCACAGCGGCGGATCATACTGGGCCAGCATCGCGGACATCCACACGTTCACCGGGGCGCCCGTGTTGGGGAGGAGTCGGAAGTACTCCACGCCCCAATTCGCGAGAAACGTGAGCGCGGCCTCGAAAGCGCTGATGGGCTCGGGCCCGAGGGAGGTCGCGGTTGCGTGGACCAGCAGCGGCAGCTCTTTGACGGCCACCAGCCCTTCGCAGTGCCAGTTCAGCGCGGATAGCACCTTCTCCATCAGCCCCCTGTCCTTGAGCTTGGGGTACGCCTCCAACTGCCAGGCTGTCGCAGGGTGGGGTCCCTTCAGCACCAGCGCCTCAAAGGCCTGCGTGTTGTGCGGCAGCTGCAGCAGGGCCCTCCAGACCTCCGTGCGGCAGGTCTTCGGATATTGCCGGTAGCCCTGCAGCAGCTTCCGCAGTTCGTCCCCCTTCCGCCGGCTGTTGGGGTTGCCCAATATCGCCCGCACTCTCCTCAGGAAGTCTCTGTCAGTGGGCGCAGCGGCCCAAGACATTCCGACGCCGTCCCGGCCGTCCGCCCCACTCTCGGTGCCCCCAGTGCCTTCATCCCCCAACCCCAGCCCAACGCCGTGGCCGTCGCCGCTGCCGGTACCAGGGCCACTGGGGCTGCGCGTCAAGATCCCATCCCAACTCCCGCCGGAGATGGTGCTGTGGCTTGTGCCAAACCGCTCGCGGCTGCGGCTGCGGCTGCAACTGAGGCCCTGGGCACACCGCGCGGCGCGCGGTAGCCCGTAATCCTCCACCACGTCCGCAACCGGAACCGGCGGGCTCAGGGTGACGGCGGAAGACGGGGGGACCGTGGCACTGCTGGCCACCGACCAGCTGCTGCGCCGGCCAGAGGCGCGGCGGCGCTGCCCTGCCCCGTCCGGCCCAGTGGGGGACGTGCTGGACCCGGACGTCGGCACCGGACTCCATCCGGGACTCGGCGTGGGACTGCGGCTGTGCTGCAGTCTCGGGCTCTGTACGTGGTCATCCCAGTGCCCCACGGTCACTGGGGTGCAGGTGCGGGACCGGCTGCTGCCCGGACCTCCGTGGGAGTGCTCTCGCGAACTCGCGCTCTGTCGGCTGCCTTGGCTCTGCCGACGGGAACCGCTTTCACAACTCCCAATATCGAAACCCTCGTCCGGATGCTGTGCGACCTGAGTCGCAACTCCGTGGCGGTCCGGCACCACAGGGTCGGTCGCCGCGACCTGCGACTGCCGATCTGCGCTGGTGCTCGGCGCCCTACCTTCGCTTGGACCTGCTGCCTGCGGCCCAGGGCTGTCGCGGTGGGTCCCGGATCGATCGGGAGCCAGCGCCACGGGGCCTTGTCCAGGGCTCATTCGCCCGCCCTGCCCATCATCGATACTGACCCGGCAGTGCCGCTCAGGGGATCGAGCTGCGGGGGGGGCACACGCCGGATCGTCGGCGGCAACACATGGGACCGCCATCGGCGCCATTGCGCTTCCGTCAACTTCCGCTGGTTCTCTCAGAACCGTCGCTGTCACCACCAACGCGTCCTCTTCCTCCACGACCTCTGGCGGCCCCTTGGAAACGTACACTCTCCCACCGCGGGGTAGCTCCTGCGGCGCCGCACCGGTCTGGTCTTGGATCTGCCTGAAAGCCTTCTGCCACGATGCAGTGCTCGGAGCGGTCTCCACAGGAGCCAATCCGTCGACCGCATCATACCACAAAGTGGCTTCAGTGGAGGCTGACTTGACAGGCGTGGGCTTGCACCCAGACAGCGTTGAAGGCAACCGGTAGAGGACCACACTGTGGTCGGCACAGGCCAGAGCTATGTGGCAACCATCCCAAGAGCACACCGCCATACCCCTGATGTCTGCTGCCGGACGCATAGACAGTAATACCTGGTAATGCACCAGATCAACCAGCAACACCTGGCCACTGCCGGTGTGGACGACGGCGACTGGGTCCCCGTTCTGCAACATGGTGCAGTGCAGCGTCTGGACCGCCAGGGTGCTGCAGGGGAGGTTCACCACCTTGAGCACATGGAATCCTGGCAGCGTCAGCACCACCAGGCAGCACGGCGGCGTGGCATGTGGGTCCGGGCGCCAACCATTGTTCGGCGCAGCAGCCACCGGATCTGGGGACAGCCCCAGAACAAGCAGGTCTTGGGGAACACTCACGGCCATTGCCTGAAGTCGCCCTTGGGGCCTGCTACTGTTGTGTGCCGCGTTCGGAAGGCTGAACCGTTGCAGGCGCTTGAAGTCCGCTACGCTGTAGACATCCAGTGCACGTTCCCGACCACTGATGATGTACTGCTCCGTCAGCAGCATCTGCCGGACCGTGTCCTGGGGGGTTTTCCTCCGCAGGACATAGCGCACGATGTAATTGGGGACGGGGCGAGGGTTATTGTGTGCTGCCCACACCAGCACCAGGTCCTGTGAGACGCTGCAGAGCAGGCCCCGATTATCCGGGGAAAAGTGCAGCCACCGCACGAGGGTCTCATGCTGGTGCTGCAGCGTGGTCACCTCGGCCCCGGCCTCCACATCAACGATTACAATGTGGCCGTTGTCAAGAGCAATCGCCAGTTCATTGTTGCGCACGGGATTGACCGCACAACACTGGCCACCAGATTTCACTTGGCAGATGTTGAAATACCGTTTGGCGCGGGGATGGAATGCGTAGACGAAGCCGTGCAAGTCCACGGCGAGGATACTGCCGTGCAGGTCGAAACAGAGGCAGGTGACGGGCACCTTGTTGGCATTTTCGGCATGGAACACAATACCTTGTCCCGCAGCCGTGTGAAGAATGCCACTGCGGCAATGCGCTGAAAATCTGGTGGTCATGTCGGCCGCATCAAAAACACACCGGACGCCAAGCTGCAAAAAGACGGGATGGATGCGACCTTCAGGACTCATTGGTTTAGGATGTGGGGGGGGGGGGGGGGGGGTAGCACAAGGCCTTGTGTTGGGGGGGGGGGGGTTATGGGGTTTGGGGAATGCACCAGGGACCGGGGCGGTGGTCAAACTTTTGTGCCTCTCTAAACAACACTACTAATTGGGCCACTGATTTTTTGGTGCATTCCAAAAAAGGGAAGGGACTAAAGGTTGTTTGGTTGGCATTAGGAAAGGAGGATGGGTACTTGGTGCTTGATTGACCCTGGAGTCTTTTTGATTTTTTTTGTGACTCCTCCTTGTTCGGCTGCTTTTTTTTTCTTTTTGGGGGCCTTCATACGTTGGTGTAATCTTTTTTGCCGAACTGCCCCATTGGGTCAACCATTTGGTCCGGACAAGTTGAAATTTTGTCTTTTGGACCTTGTGCAGGTTTTTCTTATCTTTTGTGGGGGCTTCCTTCACTGTTCACTCATTATAACGTTTCCCCCGCCCGGCATTGCCCCTCTTTTAGCGCCGTACAAGTACAGGGGGGTTGGGGTGGGAGGCACATGTTAATTTGGTTGTTAGTTTGGAGTGTGTGGGTCAGAGATAAGGGTGGAAGGATTAGGGTACATACATTGGGTCAGGGGATTAGTTTGCATTTTATGTCATGCATGTATGCATGCCCGCATGCCCATGCTCTTGCCCAAGCGCATGCCCAAACACTTACATGGAGGGCCACTCACTGCCCTCCCTCTCCCTCAACTCCCATGCATCATGCTGCTGCCCATGCAGCCACTAGCTTCGCTCCCATCCTCCTCGTCCTCCTCTTCCTCCTCCTCCTGCCCCACCCCCTCCCCCATAGCACGCCAAAGCCACACCTTCCTAGGCAGGCCACTTGAAAAAATCCAAAAATCTGGTCACCTTAGCCACAAGATCCGTCTCAGAAACACGGGTGTCGATGTGACTCTTTAGGGCTTGCAAGAAGTCGGTGGTTTGGGTGGAAAATTCAGATTGGATGCTGTGCAAAGGGACACCCAAAAAGCGTGGCACAAGAGCAGACTGATCAAAATCCTTTTGAAACTCAGTCCACCTTGGGCCCTCCCACCTTTCAGCCCTTTCCAATGCCTCTAGGCACTTCCCCACGGGCAAATCTTCAAAGGCTACGCACGGCCTCCTTAACTGCATGATCTGTGACATACCAGCACACGCCCCTACGACATCAAGCATGAAATGCAGTGCAGCCACGACCACGTGTAGCTGGTGATCAAGTACCACACGATCTGTTGCTTGACCTGATCATCGGGGTCCCTAGGCTTCTTTGCATGCAGTGCACAAACCACCATAGGGTAACTCCTTCGCATGCTTTGGAGTGCACCATACACAAAGGCAACCCAACGACGGTCCTGCAACGTACCAAACTTCAGAACAACAGTCCCTAATTGTGCAGCTATGCCACGCAACGCTTTCAAACACGCCGATGAGGAGTTGTAGTATGCAGCCAACTGTTGCAAGCTGTCACTGAGCACATCCAAAAATACATGCACCTTCTTCAAGGCATCCTTGAACGCCAAATCTGGCCGATGGCAGTTGGCATGCATGGCTGCGAAGTAAGCATGCCCCGTTACTTCCCGCTGCAGCTCGCGAAGGAGGCCAACTAGACAAGCGTTGGTTCCCACCCTAACATTTGCACCATCAGTGCAAAGCCAAACCAGGCGGCGCACCCAAACCTCCAAGGGAAGAGCGGCTTGCTCAAAAGCCGCCTTGTAGGCCCTCAGAATTGAGTTTGCATCCCCCCCCCCCCTCCAATGTAGTGAAAAAAGGTGAGAGCAAAAGGGGGGGCTGGGGAGAACGCTTTGGCCCCCTCCGTGCGCACATCAGCAGCAACATGCTGCAAAATACCAATTACGGACACAGGGCAGCGATATGTGTTGATGATGCTTGCACCATTCAACTCAGCAGCTTCAGCATCACCAGTCACATCGCGAAGCATCGTGAAACGGCGCGGTATACTAGATGAAAGAGGGCCCTGATGGCCTGCCTCATGGGAAGTGGTAGAGTGTGAGTCACGTTCCTAACCTTACTGCCCAATTCCCAGAGAGCCACAAAGATAGCATGTGTCCCACATTGTTGATGTATGTGAACCTTGGACCACTTGACGCTTTTCATTCCTGAAATCCACTTAGGCTGGGCTCCAAGCTGGGGGTGGGCACAGCAGGCTTCACAATGCATCAATCCATGCTCGTACTTAAGTCAAAGGCGGCCAGACTGCCATGAAGTGTGGAATGTACGAACCTCTGCACGAGGGAGGGTAGGCTCAAGAGCGGACCGAGCACAATGGAGACATGCACCATCATTAATGCACGTGACATGCACATAGCATCACATGCACTCTTGAGTGTTAGTGTCTCCTAGAGGCTTTGCACACCCCCGACATGCACATGCAAAACACCAACGGTTAACCCCCTCACCCTCCTCCACCCGTCTGGCCACCACGACAGTGAAGCATTGCTCATGGACCCCCCGTCCACAATGTGAGCATGTAGTTGTCACCCCGCATAATCGACCACGGCAGCTGGAACAATACGATGAAATCAGCACTTGAATGTAGGAGGCGACTGATGGTGTGTGGCACGTGGTCGGCGCGGGCTTGGGCGGCGGTTTGGCGGCCGCGGCACCGGTGGGGGCTTGAAACGAGAACTCAAAACCGTTGCGAGGCTTTGAATTCCTGGCCGCATGCTCAATCTGCACTTGCTATAGACTTGAGGGGGCACCTTCGGATTTCACGTAGCAGAGCGCGTTTGCGGTTGTAGGAAATTCTTGCCACACCGCATAGCCACCTTGCTTCCGTACCCACATTACATGACAAAGCCAACACCAAGAAGAGGAAGGGGGAGCCTCCGCGTCGCGTGCTACTTTTCCAACGGGTTTGCCCAAAAAGGGTTGGCTTCTACACACGTCCCAAAATGCCCCTTAACGAGATAACACTTGGGTAGTAGACCTACGAAAACATCCCTCCTCCCCTTTATATTGCACAAGCAAAAGGGCATCTCCACATATTCATCTCCTGAGTTTCATCAAAGGGGTGTGGGTGGGGGTGTGGGGGTGGGAATCCTTGTCCTCAACAACGGTTGAGGGAGGATAAATGGGGGCAAGACGCACTATGTAACCACACGCGTCCGCCCTTGCAACCACCACAACCTTGAGCCGGGCTAGATCTCGAGGGTGGGATCTTCAGCACGCAACAAACGACATTTGTATAGCGCCTCATCTTGCGGAATTTGGCACTCACAACATGAACGGTTTGATGAAAGTAGCGAAACCTCCGCGGCGCTGCGTCAGGTGCTCCACGGAATTTACACAATTTACATTCAACAATGGACACAATTCTAGGCTAGAAATATCTGTAAGTGTAGGCAATAGCAAGCAAAGTATGTGAATTCCGTAATTTACACGAAATTTACAAAATTTACAAGAATTTGCACCACTTTTGGAGGAATTTAGAAAAATTTACATAATTTACAGCGTAAATTGCCTCCGACACCCGGCACCACACCCAAACATAAACGGCTTGCCGCCAACTTCCTCAGAGGACAATTTTGGTAACCCTCAGTGCTCACTGGTGGCACTTCTTTGTTGCCTGCAGTACTTGAACGTTGCAATCCCAATCACTCTGGGAATTTAGAAGTGGGATTTGCCCACCTCACACTGGATGTTGCCACAGAAGTCGGGTGGGTATGGCTTGGGGTCAGCAGGGGACTATCTAGGTACACTCCGGAGCATACAACTCCCTTCTCAAGCAACAGGAGTCAGGTGTACAGACAGACGAGTATCAGGAGTTTTTGTGATGGGTGCTGGAGCAAGTGCCACAATTCTGCACCCGAACACATAAACTGAGAGACTTTGCATGGTACCGCATACCAGAGGCATCTTGGCTGCTGATCACCACATCCTCAGCGGCATACAGTGTGTTTTCAAAGTATTTGCCAGGAACAGTGACCCACTGGCAGATGATGTCTATTCCCCTGTGGAATTCTACATTTTTCACAGTTTGTGCACAATCCTGCCCTTTGGAAAATGGACCGAAGTCATTCTATTGCCCAGCTTTGGCCAGAAAAGGCATTATGCCGGTCAAAGATGTGTTTGCACACAGGCAGACTGCGGTGGGGAATAATTGCCAAGATTCCACAGTCATGTAGAGAAAAATACAAGCAATTGTGTTGCAGCTTACTTGGATTGCAGCTTATGACAACAATCATTGCACCTCACATACCCGTTGCCAGCCCCAAGGGATTGGCGATTGGGGGCAGCACAGCTCAGGTCTCAGCATCTAAATGTAGAAGAGCGCCAACCCTCCACTGTATAGCGAACCCTGATGGTGCCACACAAGCCATTTCACTTTGTTTTGCGAGCGCTGTGGCACAAGCTCCCTGTGGCTGGGCGCCTGCATCAGTTCCGGCTATGCCAATCTGCGGAATGATCCCTGTGTGGCGCCCCAGAAGATCATGAAAATGTACTGCAAAGATTACCATTTCTGGATGATGTCTTTGATATAATAATCCGACATGTGTGGGGTCTGGTACTGTCTCGTAACATCTAGCACGAGCCCTCGCGCTTGTGCCTTGAACACCCGCTGCTTTCCATAACCTCCCCACAGGGGTGGCTGCTTTGGTCAGCCTTGTATGCTCGCTGGCAGCTCAGGTGTGAGGCGATTAATACTGACCGCCATGATCTGCACACAGCTGTCTTGCAGCGTAAGTATAGTGCGCTTTAGCTATGACGCGGACTTCCGTCCTCGGTGTTGGACGATGCCATGATAACACATAAATGCGAATCAGTGGTCAAAACTCTGCGTTTTCGTTAGGCAGCCACTCTGCAACTTTTCAGACCCAAGGGACAGTATCGTCTGCTGCCCTTTGGCCCATTTCATCGTAGGGGCAGAAAAGGGTCACATGGTCTTAGGCCCCAACACGAGAGATCAAATGTGACACACGGGTGGGTCATGGGTGTGCTAGCCCCCATCAGTCACAGAGTCTTGGCCCGGGCCTCGGGCCTAAGCACCCAGCGCAAACACAACGGTTCATCAGACCGCCGACCTCGCAGCTTGACGCAGAGTTGAGCGCTATTGTACACTTGTTGGGAGTTATTCCCCAGGCCTCTATGTCAACGTCTTTTGTCAGACACCGCAATGCTTCGATATGTTGCATTCTCATGTTCAGCCGCCAATAGGCATGTCACTTCAATCAAGAGGAAGGCATTGCAGAGCATCCAAGAAATCATACACGTTCGACAGGGCCCGGTTCAGTGGGGCCAGGTGCCCGCCAAATTTTCTTCAACGGTTTGGAATGACATGCATTGCCGAATCAGAAATCTCACCTAGTTAATTCGGGTACCGTCTCCGTCACTTTCACCCTCCTCATGGGGAATCGGATCCGGTGGACAGGGACCCGGAGGAAGCACAGACAGGGGTAAAATATCCAATGACCAGGCCACCCAGAGAACGGAAGCCTAGCCCTCCTTCACAGGAAGCCAAGTGAAATAGTCACCGGTCAGTGTGATATCCTCTGAGTATTCATCGGCGCTCCCTTCGGAGCGCTGCACAGTGCTCACGCATCCGAGACCAGTAGGCCAGCTGACGCCAGATTCACACGTGCCCTTGTCCTCTGACACGCCCACAGTGTCACAAGGGAGGACACCCCAGCAGAATATTTCTGAAGAGGTGAGGGGCAAACGGCGGCGAAGGCGAGGCCGGTCTACGATCGCCATGTGCTTCCTCAGCTTTGCGGAGTAACAAATAGCATGTGACAGGATTGTGGGCTGGGCAGCACTTGCTTGGGCATGTCGTATTTGCAGATGCAGGTGACATGTAACATTTTGCTCTGGGTTCTGGTTCACATATGCACTACCATGCATGGTTCAGACCAGGTGGGACAGGGGCGCATTCTATCCTCGAAGTGAGTATGGCATGACGCTGTACATAGTCTAGGAGAGGAAGCTGTGCATCAGTGTGCTAGTGCAACAGCCTACCAGCGAGGCATCAGAACACCGAACACTTGGTTTTGCTGATGACCTTAAGCCTGTTGAGCCTCGCAGTTTCAGCATTCCACAGGTTGAGCTTGAATTGAATGCTACTGGGCGGCGCACACACGCACATACACACAGTGCGGGAAGGATGGTGGGGCCCACACAAGATGCCACAACAGTAGAATTTTTGTATTGCACGCATCAAAAATTGACTACAAGACATTGAGGTGGACAGTGTAGAGGAGGAGAGAGACCTGAAAGCAAGATGTGTTTGTATCCATGCATTGGCATGGGCAACTTTTCTAACTTTGACTTCCGCCAGGGGAAAAAATGCTGTAGCCACATGTCTTCGAATGGGATATCCCCATGTGTATATTGCTCAAATCTTCTCCTCCACAAAGAGGCAGGCATGACAGGTACTGGTTTTTCCCATAAGTGATGCTAGGGGTGCCCTGCACTTGTCAACAAGGGACACAATCCCCAACCACGTCCCCGAATATTTTACTTCGCAACAAATGCGGATGCCTTGCAGGCGATGTACCACTTGGTTCTGTACACTGCATGGAGGGGGTTCAATGCTTTGTAGCTGTACCGAAATGAAAAATAGGGTATCATCTGCAAACAAAAAGGGAGTGATTGACAGACAGTACAACGCAACCTTCCTCATCAAGACCGCCGTAAGCAATGAAAAGATCGTTGGGGAGAGAGTGTTCCCTTGTTTGATTCTCAACCCTGGGTTGAGCACATCTTCCATGAGAGTGTTGCCCACCAGGAAACGGATTGATCCCTGTAGAAACTGAAGGAGATTAGAGCACTAGGTCTCTGGGTAGCCCAATAGCACCAAAAACAGAGACAACATTCTTACTAAAATCAATGCTGAGCAATGCCCCCTACCTGCCTGATCGCCATATTTTTGCAGTTTCCAGAGATGTGTGTTCATTTTGTGCCCTTTGATAAATTCTACCTAAGATGAGGGAACAACAAACTCTACAATTCCCCCTAATACAACATTGAGGAGGCTTGGAAACTATTGAACCTCATAGTCCAACAATGTAATTGGTGTATGCTTGTCCACTGCCATGCAATCAAGTTGTTTCGGAATATGGCCCATCATCCCGAGAATCCAAGATTCTGGAAGACCCCCTATGGAACCTACCGGTGTACCATTTGGAGCTTAGCTAGTGCAATGTGGTCCTTCAACTGCTCCAAAGAAAATAGGGGCGCCAGGTAATGGCCTAGCGCAAAGCCGATGAGGGCTCTAGCTCCCGCAACACCAATAAAACCATTTTCAAAGTGGGCTCCCTCCATAAAAGTTAGGATACATTGCAGAACCTGTGACAAGCATGTTGTGCGCTCCTTTGTGGTTGCTAGTGTGGGCCACACAACAAAGCATGGATTGTGAGTCCCTAACCCCAACTCGAGGGGCCACGCAACAAAGCATGGATTGAGAGTCCCCAACCCCAACTCGAGGGGCCACGCAACAAAGCGTGGATTGAAGGCCCCTGTCCCCAACTCGAGGGGCCACACAACAAAGCATGGATTGTGAGTCCCTAACCCCAACGCGAAGGGCCACGCAACGAAGCGTGAATTGAGAGTCCCTGTCCCCAACTCGAGGGGCCACACAACAAAGCGTGGATTGTGAGTCCCTAACCCCAAATCGAGGGGCCCCGCAACAAAGCGTGGATTGTGAGTCCCTAACCCCAACTCGAGGGGCGACGGAACAAAGCGTGGATTGAAGGTGGCTAACCCCAACTCCAGGGGCCACGCAACAAAGCGTGGATTGTGAGTCCCTAACCCCAACTCGAGGGGCCATGCAACAAAGCGTGGATTGAGAGTCCCTCACCCCAACTTGAGGGGCCACGCAACAAAGCGTGGATTGTGAGTCCCTAACCTGAACTCAAGGGCCCACGCAACGAAGCGTGGATTGCGAGTCCCTAACCCCAACTAGGAGGGGCCACGCAGCAAAGCGTGGATTGTGAGTCCCTAACCCCAACTCGAGGGGCCACGGAACAAAGCGTGGATTGAAGGTGGCTAACCCCAACTCGAGGGGCCACGCAACAAAGCGTGGATTGTGAGTCCCTAACCCCAACTCGAGGGGCCATGCAACAAAGTGTGGATTGAGAGTCCCTCACCCCAACGCGAGGGGCCACGCAACAAAGCGTGGATTGTGAGTCCCTAACCCCGACTCGAGGGGCCATGCAACAAAGCGTGGATTGAGAGTCCCTCACCCCAACTTGAGGGGCCACGCAACAAAGCGTGGATTGAAGGCCCCTGTCCCCAACTCGAGGGGCCACACAACAAAGCATGGATTGTGAGTCCCTAACCCCAACGCGAAGGGCCACGCAACGAAGCGTGAATTGAGAGTCCCTGTCCCCAACTCGAGGGGCCACACAACAAAGCGTGGATTGTGAGTCCCTAACCCCAAATCGAGGGGCCATGCAACAAAGCGTGGATTGTGAGTCCCTAACCCCAACTCGAGGGGCGTCGGAACAAAGCGTGGATTGAAGGTGGCTAACCCCAACTCGAGGGGCCACGCAACAAAGCGTGGATTGTGAGTCCCTAACCCCAACTCGAGGGGCCATGCAACAAAGCGTGGATTGAGAGTCCCTCACCCCAACTTGAGGGGCCACGCAACAAAGCGTGGATTGTGACTCCCTAACCTGAACTCAAGGTCCCACGCAACGAAGCGTGGATTGCGAGTCCCTAACCCCAACTAGGAGGGGCCACGCAGCAAAGCGTGGATTGTGAGTCCCTAACCCCAACTCGAGGGGCCACGGAACAAAGCGTGGATTGAAGGTGGCTAACCCCAACTCGAGGGGCCACGCAACAAAGCGTGGATTGTGAGTCCCTAACCCCAACTCGAGGGGCCATGCAACAAAGTGTGGATCGAGAGTCCCTCACCCCAACTTGAGGGGCCACGCAACAAAGCGTGGATTGTGAGTCCCTAACCCCGACTCGAGGGGCCACGCAACAAAGCGTGGATTGAGAGTCCCTCACCCCAACTTGAGGGGCCACGCAACAAAGCGTGGATTGTGAGTCCCTAACCTGAACTCAAGGGCCCACGCAACGAAGCGTGGATTGCGAGTCCCTAACCCCAACTAGGAGGGGCCACGCAGCAAAGCGTGGATTGTGAGTCCCTAACCCCAACTCGAGGGGCCACGCAACAAAGCGTGGATTGAAGGTGGCTAACACCAACTCGAGGGGCCACGCAACAAAGCGTGGATTTTGAGTCCCTAACGCCAACTCGAGGGGCCACACAACGAAGTGTGGATTGCGAGTCCCTAACCCCAACTCGAGGGGCCACGCAACAAAGCGTGGATGGAAGGTGCCTAATCCCAACTCGAGGGGCCACGCAACAAAGCGTGGATTGTGAGTCCCTAACCCCAACTCGAGGGGCCGCGCAACGAAGCAAGAATTGAGAGTCCCTCACCCCACCGCGAGGGGCCACACAACAAAGCGTGGATTGTGAGTCCCTAACCCCAACTCGAGGGGCCACGCAACGAAGTGTGGATTGTGAGTCCCTAACCCCAACGCGAGGGGCCACGCAACGAAGCGTGAATTGAAAGTCCCTGACTCCAACTCGAGGGGCCATGCAACAAAGCGTGGATTGAAAGTCCCTCACCCCAACTCGAGGGGCCACACAACAAAGCGTGGATTGTGAGTCCCTAACCCCAACTCGAGGGGCCACGCAACGAAGCGTGAATTGAGAGTCCCTTACCCCAACGCGAGGAGCCGCACAACAAAGCGTCCATTGTGAGTCCCTAACCCCAACTCGAGGGGCCACGCAACGAAGTGTGGATTGTGAGTCCCTAACCCCAACTTGAGGGGCCATGCAACAAAGCGTGGATTGAGACTCCCTCACCCCAACTTGAGGGGCCACGCAACAAAGCGTGGATTGTGAGTCCCTAACCCCAAATCGAGGGGCCCCGCAACAAAGCGTGGATTGAGAGTGCCTCACCCCAACTTGAGGGGCCACGCAACAAAGCGTGGATTGTGAGTCCCCAACCCCAACTGGGGGGGCCACGCAACAAAACATGGATTGCGAGTCCCTAACCCCAACTCGAGGGGCCACACAACAAGGCGTGAATTGCGAGTCCCTAACCCCAACTCGAGGGGCCACGCAACAAAGCGTGGATTGTGAGTCCCTAACCCCAACTCGAGGGGCCACACAACAAAGCGTGGATTGCGAGTCCCTAACCCCAACTCGAGGGGCCACGCAACAAAGCGTGGATTGTGAGTCCCTAACCCCAACTCGAGGGGCCACGCAACGAAGCGTGGATTGTGAGTCCCTCACCGCAACGCGAGGGGCCACACAACAAAGCGTGGATTGTGAGTCCCTAACCCCAACTCGAGGGGCCATGTAACAAAGCGTGGATTGTGAGTCCCTAACCCCAACTCGAGGGGCCATGCAACAAAGCGTGGATTGAGAGTCCCTCACCCCAACGCGAGGGGCCACACAACAAAGCGTGGATTGTGAGTCCCTAACCCCAACACGAGGGGACACGCAACGAAGCGTGAATTGAGAGTCCCTCACCCCAACTCGAGGGGCCATGCAAAAAAAGCGTGGATTGTGAGTCCCAAACCCCAACTCGAGGGGCCATGCAACAAAGCGTGGATTGTGAGTCCCTAACCTGAACTCGAGGGGCCACGCAACGAAGTGTGCATTGTGAGTCCCTAACCCCAACTCGAGGGGCCACGCAACGAAGCGTGAATTGAGAGTCCCTCACCCCACTTCGAGGGGCCATGCAACAAAGCGTGGATTGTGAGTCCCAAACCCCAACTCGAGGGGCCACGCAACGAAGCGTGAATTGGGAGTCCCTCACCCAAAGTGAGGGGCCACAAAACAAAGCGTGGATTGTGAGTCCCTAACCCCAACTCGAGGGGCCACGCAACGAAGCGTGGATTGTGAGTCCCTCACCCCAACTCGAGGGGCCATGCAACAAAGCGTGGATTGAAAGTCCCTCACCCCAACTTGAGGGGCCACGCAACAAAGCGTGGATTGTGAGTCCCTAACCCCAACTCGAGGGGCCATGCAACAAAGCGTGGATTGTGAGTCCCTAACCCCAACTCGAGGGGCCACGCAACAAAGCGTGGATTGTGAGTCCCCAACCCCAACTCGGGGGGCCACCCAACAAAACATGGATTGTGAGTCCCTAACCCCAACTCGAGGGGCCACACAACAAAGCGTGAATTGCGAGTCCCTAACCCCAACTCGAGGGGCCACGCAACAAAGCGTGGATTGAAGGTGGCTAACCCCAACTCGAGGGGCCACGCAACAAAGCGTGGATTGTGAGTCCCTAACCCCAACTCGAGGGGCCATGCAACAAAGCGTGGATTGAGAGTCCCTCACCCCAACTTGAGGGGCCACGCAACAAAGCGTGGATTGTGAGTCCCTAACCTGAACTCAAGGGCCCACGCAACGAAGCGTGGATTGTGAGTCCCCAACCCCAACTCGGGGGGCCACGCAACAAAACATGGATTGTGAGTCCCTAACCCCAACTCGAGGGGCCACTCAACAAAGCGTGAATTGCGAGTCCCTAACCCCAACTCGAGGGGCCACGCAACAAAGCGTGGATTGAAGGTGCCTAATCCCAACTCGAGGGGCCACGCAACAAAGCGTGGATTGAGAGTCCCTCACCCCAACGCGAGGGGCCACACAACAAAGCGTGGATTGTGAGTCCCTAACCCCAACTCGAGGGGCCACGCAACAAAGCGTGAATTGAGAGTCCCTCACCCCAACTCGAGGGGCCATGCAACAAAGCGTGGATTGAAAGTCCCTCACCCCAACTCGAGGGGCCACGCAACAAAGCGTGGATTGTGAGTCCCAAACCCCAACTCGAGGGGCCACGCAACGAAGCGTGAATTGGGAGTCCCTCACCCCAACGCGAGGGGCCACACAACAAAGCGTGGATTGTGAGTCCCTAACCCCAACTCCAGGGGCCAGGCAACGAAGTGTGGATTGTGAGTCCCTAACCCCAAATCGAGGGGCCACGCAACGAAGCGTGAATTGAGAGTCCCTCACCCCAACTCGAGGGGCCATGCAACACAGCGTGGATTGTGAGTCCCTAACCCCAACTTGAGGGGCCACGCAACAAAGCGTGGATTGTGAGTCCCCAACCCCAACTCGGGGGGCCACGCAACAAAACATGGATTGTGAGTCCCTAACCCCAACTCGAGGGGCCACACAACAAAGCGTGAATTGCGAGTCCCTAACCCCAACTCGAGGGGCCACGCAACAAAGCGTGGATTGAAGGTGGCTAACCCCAACTCGAGGGGCCACGCAACAAAACATGGATTGTGAGTCCCTAACCCCAACTCGAGGGGCCACGCAACAAAGCGTGGATTGCGAGTCCCTAACCCCAACTCGAGGGGCCACGCAACAAAGCGTGGATTGAAGGTGCCTAATCCCAACTCGAGGGGCCACGCAACAAAGCGTGGATTGAGACTCCCTCACCCCAACGCGAGGGGCCACACAACAAAGCGTGGATTGTGAGTCCCTAACCCCAACTCGAGGGGCCACGCAACAAAGCGTGAATTGAGAGTCCCTCACCCCAACTCGAGGGGCCATGCAACAAAGCGTAGATTGAAAGTCCCTCACCCCAACTCGAGGGGCCACGCAACAAAGCGTGGATTGTGAGTCCCAAACCCCAACTCGACGGGCCACGCAACGAAGCGTGAATTGGGAGTCCCTCACCCCAACGCGAGGGGCCACACAACAAATCGTGGATTGTGAGTCCCTAACCCCGACTCGAGGGGCCACGCAACGAAGTGTGGATTGTGAGTCCCTAACCCCAACTCGAGGGGCCATGCAACAAAGCGTGGATTGAGAGTCCCTCACCCCAACTTGAGGGGCCACGCAACAAAGCGTGGATTGTGAGTCCCTAACCCCAACTCGAGGGGCCACGCAACGAAGCGTGGATTGTGAGTCCCCAACCCCAACTCGGGGGGCCACGCAACAAAACATGGATTGTGAGTCCCTAACCCCAACTCGAGGGGCCACACAACAAAGCGTGAATTGCGAGTCCCTAACCCCAACTCGAGGGGCCACGCAACGAAGCGTAAATTGAGAGTCCCTCACCCCAACTCGAGGGGCCACGCAACAAAGCGTGGATTGTGAGTCCCTAACCCCAACTCGAGGGGCCACGCAACGAAGTGCGGATTGCGAGTCCCTAACCCCAACTCGAGGGGCCACGCAACAAAGCGTGGACTGAAGGTGGCTAGGCCCAACTCGAGGGGCCACGCAACAAAGAGTGGATTGAGAGTCCCTGACCCCAACGCGAGGGGCCACGCAACACACCGTGGATTGTGAGTCCCTAACCCCAACTCGAGGGGCCATGCAACAAAGCGTGGATTGTGATTCCCTCACCCCAACTTAAGGGGCCACGCAACAAAGCGTGGATTGCGAGTCCCTAACCCCAACTCGAGGGGCCACGCAACAAAGTGTGGATTGAGAGTCCCTAACCCCAACTCGAGAGGCGACGCAAAAAAACATGGATTGCGAGTCCCTAACCCCAACTCGAGGGGCCACACAACAAAGCGTGGATTGACGGTGGCTAACCCCAACTCGAGGGGCCACGCAAAGAAGGGTGGATTGTGAGTCCCGAACCCCAACTCGAGGGGCCACGCAACAAAGCGTGGATTGCGAGTCCCCAACCCCAACTTGAGGGGCCACGCAACAAAGCGTGGATTGAAGGTGGCTAACCCCAACTTGAGGGGCCACACAACGAAGCGTGGATTGTGAGTCCCTAACCCCAACTCGAGGGGGGACACAACGAAGTGTGGTTTGCGAGTCCCTAACCCCAACTCGAGGGGCCACGCAACAAAACATGGATTGTGAGTCCCTAACCCCAACTCGAGGGGCCACACAACAAAGCGTGGATTGCGAGTCCCTAACCCCAACTCGAGGGACCACGCTACAAAGCGTGGATTGAAGGTGGCTAACCCCAACTCGAGGGGCCACGCAACAAAGCGTGGATTGTGAGTCCCTAACCCCAACTCGAGGGGCCACACAACAAAGCGTGGATTGTGAGTCCCTAACCCCAACTCGAGGGGCCACGCAACAAAGCGTGGATTGAGAGTCCCTAACCCCAACGCGAGGGGCCACACAACAAAGCGTGGATAGTGACTCCCTAACCCCAACTCGAGGGGCCACGCAACGAAGTGTGGATTGTGAGTCCCTAACCCCAACTCGAGGGGCCACGCAACGAAGCGTGGATTGAGAGTCCCTCACCCCAACTCGAGGGGCCACGCAACAAAGCGTGGATTTTGAGTCCCTAACCCCAACTCGAGGGGACACGCAACAAAGCGTGGATTGTGAGTCCCAAACCCCAACTCGAGGGGCCACACAACGAAGCGTGAATTGAGAGTCCCTCACCCCAACGCGGTGGGCCACACAACAAAGCGTGGATTGTGAGTCCCTAACCCCAACTCGAGGGGCCACGCAACGAAGTGTGGATTGTGAGTCCCTAACCCCAACTCGAGGGGCCATGCAACAAAGCGTGGATTGAGAGTCCCTCACCCCAACTTGAGGGGCCACGCAACAAAGCGTGGATTGTGAGTCCCTAACCCCAACTCGAGGGGCCATGCAACAAAGCGTGGATTGAGAGTCCCTCACCCCAACTTGAGGGGCCACGCAACAAAGCGTGGATTGTGAGTCCCTAACCCCAACTCGAGGGGCCATGCAACAAAGCGTGGATTGTGAGTCCCTAACCCCAACTCCGGGGGCCACGCAACAAAACATGGATTGCGAGTCCCTAACCCCAACTTGAGGGGCCACACAACAAAGCGTGGATTGCGAGTCCCTAACCCCAACTCGAGGGGCCACGCAACAAAGCGTGGATTGCGAGTCCCTAACCCCAACTCGAGGGGCCACGCAACAAAGCGTGGATTGAAGGTGCCTAATCCCAACTCGAGGGGCCACGCAACAAAGCGTGGATTGAGACTCCCTCACCCCAACGCGAGGGGCCACACAACAAAGCGTGGATTGTGAGTCCCTAACCCCAACTCGAGGGGCCACGCAACAAAGCGTGAATTGAGAGTCCCTCACCCCAACTCGAGGGGCCATGCAACAAAGCGTAGATTGAAAGTCCCTCACCCCAACTCGAGGGGCCACGCAACAAAGCGTGGATTGTGAGTCCCAAACCCCAACTCGAGGGGCCACGCAACGAAGCGTGAATTGGGAGTCCCTCACCCCAACGCGAGGGGCCACACAACAAAGCGTGGATTGTGAGTCCCTAACCCCAACTCGAGGGGCCACGCAACGAAGTGTGGATTGTGAGTCCCTAACCCCAACTCGAGGGGCCATGCAACAAAGCGTGGATTGAGAGTCCCTCACCCCAACTTGAGGGGCCACGCAACAAAGCGTGGATTGTGAGTCCCTCACCCCAACTCGAGGGGCCAGGCAACGAAGTGTGGATTGTGAGTCCCTAACCCCAAATCGAGGGGCCACGCAACGAAGCGTGAATTGAGAGTCCCTCACCCCAACTCGAGGGGCCATGCAACAAAGCGTGGATTGTGAGTCCCTAACCCCAACTTGAGTGGCCACGCAACAAAGCGTGGATTGTGAGTCCCCAACCCCAACTCGGGGGGCCACGCAACAAAACATGGATTGTGAGTCCCTAACCCCAACTCGAGGGGCCACACAACAAAGCGTGAATTGCGAGTCCCTAACCCCAACTCGAGGGGCCACGCAACAAAGCGTGGATTGAAGGTGGCTAACCCCAACTCGAGGGGCCACGCAACAAAACATGGATTGTGAGTCCCTAACCCCAACTCGAGGGGCCACGCAACAAAGCGTGGATTGAAGGTGCCTAATCCCAACTCGAGGGGCCACGCAACAAAGCGTGGATTGAGACTCCCTCACCCCAACGCGAGGGGCCACACAACAAAGCGTGGATTGTGAGTCCCTAACCCCAACTCGAGGGGCCACGCAACAAAGCGTGAATTGAGAGTCCCTCACCCCAACTCGAGGGGCCATGCAACAAAGCGTAGATTGAAAGTCCCTCACCCCAACTCGAGGGGCCACGCAACAAAGCGTGGATTGTGAGTCCCAAACCCCAACTCGACGGGCCACGCAACGAAGCGTGAATTGGGAGTCCCTCACCCCAACGCGAGGGGCCACACAACAAAGCGTGGATTGTGAGTCCCTAACCCCAACTCGAGGGGCCACGCAACGAAGTGTGGATTGTGAGTCCCTAACCCCAACTCGAGGGGCCATGCAACAAAGCGTGGATTGAGAGTCCCTCACCCCAACTTGAGGGGCCACGCAACAAAGCGTGGATTGTGAGTCCCTAACCCCAACTCGAGGGGCCACGCAACGAAGCGTGGATTGTGAGTCCCCAACCCCAACTCGGGGGGCCACGCAACAAAACATGGATTGTGAGTCCCTAACCCCAACTCGAGGGGCCACACAACGAAGCGTAAATTGAGAGTCCCTCACCCCAACTCGAGGGGCCACGCAACAAAGCGTGGATTGTGAGTCCCTAACCCCAACTCGAGGGGCCACGCAACGAAGTGCGGATTGCGAGTCCCTAACCCCAACTCGAGGGGCCACGCAACAAAGCGTGGACTGAAGGTGGCTAGGCCCAACTCGAGGGGCCACGCAACAAAGAGTGGATTGAGAGTCCCTGACCCCAACGCGAGGGGCCACGCAACACACCGTGGATTGTGAGTCCCTAACCCCAACTCGAGGGGCCATGCAACAAAGCGTGGATTGTGATTCCCTCACCCCAACTTAAGGGGCCACGCAACAAAGCGTGGATTGCGAGTCCCTAACCCCAACTCGAGGGGCCACGCAACAAAGTGTGGATTGAGAGTCCCTAACCCCAACTCGAGAGGCGACGCAAAAAAACATGGATTGCGAGTCCCTAACCCCAACTCGAGGGGCCACACAACAAAGCGTGGATTGACGGTGGCTAACCCCAACTCGAGGGGCCACGCAAAGAAGGGTGGATTGTGAGTCCCGAACCCCAACTCGAGGGGCCACGCAACAAAGCGTGGATTGCGAGTCCCCAACCCCAACTTGAGGGGCCACGCAACAAAGCGTGGATTGAAGGTGGCTAACCCCAACTTGAGGGGCCACACAACGAAGCGTGGATTGTGAGTCCCTAACCCCAACTCGAGGGGGGACACAACGAAGTGTGGTTTGCGAGTCCCTAACCCCAACTCGAGGGGCCACGCAACAAAACATGGATTGTGAGTCCCTAACCCCAACTCGAGGGGCCACACAACAAAGCGTGGATTGCGAGTCCCTAACCCCAACTCGAGGGACCACGCTACAAAGCGTGGATTGAAGGTGGCTAACCCCAACTCGAGGGGCCACGCAACAAAGCGTGGATTGTGAGTCCCTAACCCCAACTCGAGGGGCCACACAACAAAGCGTGGATTGTGAGTCCCTAACCCCAACTCGAGGGGCCACGCAACAAAGCGTGGATTGAGAGTCCCTAACCCCAACGCGAGGGGCCACACAACAAAGCGTGGATAGTGACTCCCTAACCCCAACTCGAGGGGCCACGCAACGAAGTGTGGATTGTGAGTCCCTAACCCCAACTCGAGGGGCCACGCAACGAAGCGTGGATTGAGAGTCCCTCACCCCAACTCGAGGGGCCACGCAACAAAGCGTGGATTTTGAGTCCCTAACCCCAACTCGAGGGGACACGCAACAAAGCGTGGATTGTGAGTCCCAAACCCCAACTCGAGGGGCCACACAACGAAGCGTGAATTGAGAGTCCCTCACCCCAACGCGGTGGGCCACACAACAAAGCGTGGATTGTGAGTCCCTAACCCCAACTCGAGGGGCCACGCAACGAAGTGTGGATTGTGAGTCCCTAACCCCAACTCGAGGGGCCATGCAACAAAGCGTGGATTGAGAGTCCCTCACCCCAACTTGAGGGGCCACGCAACAAAGCGTGGATTGTGAGTCCCTAACCCCAACTCGAGGGGCCATGCAACAAAGCGTGGATTGAGAGTCCCTCACCCCAACTTGAGGGGCCACGCAACAAAGCGTGGATTGTGAGTCCCTAACCCCAACTCGAGGGGCCATGCAACAAAGCGTGGATTGTGAGTCCCTAACCCCAACTCCGGGGGCCACGCAACAAAACATGGATTGCGAGTCCCTAACCCCAACTTGAGGGGCCACACAACAAAGCGTGGATTGCGAGTCCCTAACCCCAACTCGAGGGGCCACGCAACAAAGCGTGGATTGCGAGTCCCTAACCCCAACTCGAGGGGCCACGCAACAAAGCGTGGATTGAAGGTGCCTAATCCCAACTCGAGGGGCCACGCAACAAAGCGTGGATTGAGACTCCCTCACCCCAACGCGAGGGGCCACACAACAAAGCGTGGATTGTGAGTCCCTAACCCCAACTCGAGGGGCCACGCAACAAAGCGTGAATTGAGAGTCCCTCACCCCAACTCGAGGGGCCATGCAACAAAGCGTAGATTGAAAGTCCCTCACCCCAACTCGAGGGGCCACGCAACAAAGCGTGGATTGTGAGTCCCAAACCCCAACTCGAGGGGCCACGCAACGAAGCGTGAATTGGGAGTCCCTCACCCCAACGCGAGGGGCCACACAACAAAGCGTGGATTGTGAGTCCCTAACCCCAACTCGAGGGGCCACGCAACGAAGTGTGGATTGTGAGTCCCTAACCCCAACTCCAGGGGCCATGCAACAAAGCGTGGATTGAGAGTCCCTCACCCCAACTTGAGGGGCCACGCAACAAAGCGTGGATTGTGAGTCCCTCACCCCAACTCGAGGGGCCACGCAACGAAGCGTGGGTTGTGAGTCCCCAACCCCAACTCGGGGGGCCACGCAACAAAACATGGATTGTGAGTCCCTAACCCCAACTCGAGGGGCCATGCAACAAAGCGTGGATTGTGAGTCCCTAACCCCAACTCGAGGGGCCTCGCAACGAAGCGTGAATTGAGAGTCCCTCACCCCAACTCGAGGGGCCACGCAACAAAGCGTGGATTGTGAGTCCCTAACCCCAACTCGAGGGGCCACGCAAAGAAGTGCGGATTGCGAGTCCCTAACCCCAACTCGAGGGGCCACGCAACAAAGCGTGGACTGAAGGTGGCTAGGCCCAACTCGAGGGGCCACGCAACAAAGCGTGGATTGAGAGTCCCTGACCCCAACGCGAGGGGCCACGCAACACAGCGTGGATTGTGAGTCCCTAACCCCAACTCGAGGGGCCATGCAACAAAGCGTGGATTGTGATTCCCTCACCCCAACTTAAGGGGCCACGCAACAAAGCGTGGATTGCGAGTCCCTAACCCCAACTCAAGGGGCCACGCAACAAAGTGTGGATTGAGAGTCCCTAACCCCAACTCGAGAGGCGACGCAAAAAAACATGGATTGCGAGTCCCTAACCCCAACTCGAGGGGCCACACAACAAAGCGTGGATTGACGGTGGCTAACCCCAACTCGAGGGGCCACGCAAAGAAGGGTGGATTGTGAGTCCCGAACCCCAACTCGAGGGGCCACGCAACAAAGCGTGGATTGCGAGTCCCCAACCCCAACTTGAGGGGCCACGCAACAAAGCGTGGATTGAAGGTGGCTAACCCCAACTTGAGGGGCCACACAACGAAGCGTGGATTGTGAGTCCCTAACCCCAACTCGAGGGGGGACACAACGAAGTGTGGTTTGCGAGTCCCTAACCCCAACTCGAGGGGCCACGCAACAAAACATGGATTGTGAGTCCCTAACCCCAACTCGAGGGGCCACACAACAAAGCGTGGATTGCGAGTCCCTAACCCCAACTCGAGGGACCACGCTACAAAGCGTGGATTGAAGGTGGCTAACCCCAACTCGAGGGGCCACGCAACAAAGCGTGGATTGTGAGTCCCTAACCCCAACTCGAGGGGCCACACAACGAAGTGTGGATTGCGAGTCCCTAACCCCAACTCGAGGGGCCACGCAACAAAGCGTGGATTGAGAGTCCCTCACCCCAACGCGAGGGGCCACACAACAAAGCGTGGATAGTGACTCCCTAACCCCAACTCGAGGGGCCACGCAACGAAGTGTGGATTGTGAGTCCCTAACCCCAACTCGAGGGGCCACGCAACGAAGCGTGGATTGAGAGTCCCTCACCCCAACTTGAGGGGCCACACAACAAAGCGTGGATTGCGAGTCCCTAACCCCAACTCGAGGGGACACGCAACAAAGCGTGGATTGTGAGTCCCTAACCCCAACTCGAGGGGCCACACAACGAAGCGTGAATTGAGAGTCCCTCACCCCAACGCGGTGGGCCACACAACAAAGCGTGGATTGTGAGTCCCTAACCCCAACTCGAGGGGCCACACAACGAAGTGTGGATTGCGAGTCCCTAACCCCAACTCGAGGGGCCACGCAACAAAGCGTGGATTGTGAGTCCCTAACCCCAACTCGAGGGGCCACACAACGAAGTGTGGATTGCGAGTCCCTAACCCCAACTCGAGGGGCCACGCAACGAAGTGTGGATTGTGAGTCCCTAACCCCAACTCGAGGGGCCATGCAACAAAGCGTGGATTGAGAGTCCCTCACCCCAACTTGAGGGGCCACGCAACAAAGCGTGGATTGTGAGTCCCTAACCCCAACTCGAGGGGCCATGCAACAAAGCGTGGATTGAGAGTCCCTCACCCCAACTTGAGGGGCCACGCAACAAAGCGTGGATTGTGAGTCCCTAACCCCAACTCGAGGGGCCATGCAACAAAGCGTGGATTGTGAGTCCCTAACCCCAACTCCGGGGGCCACGCAACAAAACATGGATTGCGAGTCCCTAACCCCAACTTGAGGGGCCACACAACAAAGCGTGGATTGCGAGTCCCTAACCCCAACTCGAGGGGCCACGCAACAAAGCGTGAATTGAGAGTACCTCACCCCAACTCGAGGGGCCACGCAACGAAGCGTGGATTGTGAGTCCCTAACCCCAACTCGAGGGGCCACGCAACGAAGTGTGGATGGTGAGTCCCTAACCCCAACTCGAGGGGCCACGCAACGAAGCGTGGATTGTGAGTCCCCAACCCCAACTCGAGGGGCCACGCAACAAAGCGTGGATTTTGAGTCCCTAACCCCAACTCGAGGGGCCACGCAACAAAGCGTGGATTGTGAGTCCCAAATCCCAACTCGAGGGGCCACACAACGAAGCGTGAATTGAGAGTCCCTCACCCCAACGCGGTGGGCCACACAACAAAGCGTGGATTGTGAGTCCCTAACCCCAACGCGAGGGGCCACGCAACGAAGTGTGGATTGTGAGTCCCTAACCCCAACTCGAGGGGCCACGCAACGAAGTGTGGATGGTGAGTCCCTAACCTCAACTCGAGGGGCCACGCAACGAAGCGTGGATTGTGAGTCCCTAACCCCAACTCGAGGGGCCACGCAACAAAGCGTGGATTGAAGGTGGCTAACCCCAACGCGAGGGGCCACGCAACGAAGTGTGGATTGTGAGTCCCTCACCCCAACTCGAGGGGCCATGCAACAAAGCGCGGATTGAGAGTCCCTCACCCCAACTTGAGGGGCCACACAACAAAGCGTGGATTGTGAGTCCCTAACCCCAACTCGAGGGGCCACGCAACGAGGCGTGGATTGAGAGTCCCTCACCCCAACGCGAGGGGCCACGCAACAAAGCATGGATTGTGAGTCCCTAACCTGAACTCGAGGGCCCACGCGACGAAGCGTGGATTGTGAGTCCCTAACCCCAACTCGAGGGGCCACGCAACAAAGCGTGGATTGCAAGTCCCTAACCCCAACTGAAGGGGCCACACAACAAAGCGTGGATTGAAGGTGGCTAACCCCAACTCGAGGTGCCACGCAACGAAGCGTGAATTGAGAGTCCCTCACCCCAACTTGAGGGGCCACGCAACAAAGCGTGGATTGAGAGTCCCTCACCCCAACTTGAGGGGCCACGCAACAAAGCGTGGATTGTGAGTCCCTAACCCCAACTCGAGGGGCCATGCAACAAAGCGTGGATTGAGAGTCCCTGACCCCAACTTGAGGGGCCACACAACAAAGCGTGGATTGTGAGACCCTAACCCCAACTCGAGGGGCCATGCAACAAAGCGTGGATTGAGAGTCCCTCACCCCAACTTGAGGGGCCACGCAACAAAGCGTGGATTTTGAGTCCCTAACCCCAACTTGAGGGGCCACGCAACAAAGCGTGGATTGTGAGTCCCCAACCCCAACTCGAGGGCCCACGCAACAAAGCGTGGATTGTGAGTCCCTAACCCCAACTCGAGGGGCCACGCAAAAAAACATGGATAGCGAGTCCCTAACCCCAACTCGAGGGGCCACACAACAAAGCGTGGATTGCGAGGCCCTAACCCCAACTCGAGGGGCCACGCAACGAAGAGTGGATTGAAGTTCCCTCACCCCAACTCGAGGGGCCACGCAACGAAGTGTGGATTGTGAGTCCCTAACCCCAACTCGAGGGGCCACGCAACGAAGCGTGAATTGAGAGTCCCTCACCCCAACGCGAGGGGCCACGCAACAAAACATGGATTGTGAGTCCCTAACCCCAACTCGAGGGGCCACGCAACGAAGCGTGAATTGAGAGTCCCTCACCCCAACGCGAGGGGCCACGCAACAAAGCGTGGATTGTGAGTCCCTAACCCCAACTCGAGGGGCCATGCAACGAAGCGTGAATTGCCAGTCCCTCACCCCAACTCGAGGGGCCACGCAACTAAGTGTGGATTGTGAGTCCCTTACCCCAACTCGAGGGGCCACGCAACAAAGCGTGGATTGAAGGTGGCTAACCCCAACTCGAGGGGCCACGCAACGAAGCGTGAATTGGGAGTCCCTCACCCCAACTTGAGGGGGCACGCAACAAAGCGTGGATTGAGACTCCCTCACCCCAACTCGAGGGGCCACGCAACAAAGCGTGGATTGTGAGTCCCTAACCCCAACTCGAGGGGCCATACAACAAAGCGTGGATTGGAAGTCCCTCACCCCAACTCGAGGAGCCACGCAACAAAGCGTGGATTGTGAGTCCCTAACCTGAACTCGAGGGCCCACGTAACGAAGCGTGGATTGTGAGTCCCTAACCCCGACTCGAGGGGCCACGCAACGAAGCGTCGATTGAAGGTGGCTAACCCCAACTCGAGGGGCCACGCAACGAAGTGTGGATTGTGAGTCTCTAACCCCAACTTGAGGGGCCACACAACAAAGCGTGGATTGCGAGTCCCTAACCCCAACTCGAGGGGCCACGAAACGAAGCGTGAATTGAGAGTCCCTCACCCCAACGCGAGGGGCCACGCAACTAAGTGTGGATTGTGAGTCCCTTACCCCAACTCGAGGGGCCACGCAACAAAGCGTGGATTGCCAGTCCCTAACCCCAACTCGAGGGGCCACGCAACGAAGCGTGAATTGCGAGTCCCTCACCCCAACGCGAGGGGCCACACAACAAAGCGTGGATTGTGAGTCCCTAACCCCAACTCCAGGGGCCACGCAACGAAGCGTAAATTGAGAGTCCCTCACCCCAACTTGAGGGGCCACACAACAAAGCGTGGATTGTGGGTCCCTAACCCCAACTCGAGGGGCCACGCAACGAGGCGTGGATTGAGAGTCCCTCACCCCAACGCGAGGGGCCACGCAACAAAGCATGGATTGTGAGTCCCTAACCTGAACTCGAGGGCCCACGCGACGAAGCGTGGATTGTGAGTGCCTAAGCCCAACTCGAGGGGCCACGCAAAAAAACATGGATTGCGAGTCCCTAACCCCAACTCGAGGGGCCACACAACAAAGCGTGGATTGCAAGTCCCTAACCCCAACTGAAGGGGCCACACAACAAAGCGTGGATTGAAGGTGGCTAACCCCAACTCGAGGTGCCACGCAACGAAGCGTGAATTGAGAGTCCCTCACCCCAACTTGAGGGGCCACGCAACAAAGCGTGGATTGAGAGTCCCTCACCCCAACTTGAGGGGCCACGCAACAAAGCGTGGATTGTGAGTCCCTAACCCCAACTCGAGGGGCCATGCAACAAAGCGTGGATTGAGAGTCCCTCACCCCAACTTGAGGGGCCACACAACAAAGCGTGGATTGTGAGACCCTAACCCCACCTCGAGGGGCCATGCAACAAAGCGTGGATTGAGAGTCCCTCACCCCAACTTGAGGGGCCACGCAACAAAGCGTGGATTGTGAGTCCCTAACCCCAACTTGAGGGGCCACGCAACAAAGCGTGGATTGTGAGTCCCCAACCCCAACTCGAGGGCCCACGCAACAAAGCGTGGATTGTGAGTCCCTAACCCCAACTGGAGGGGCCACGCAAAAAAACATGGATTGCGAGTCCCTAACCCCAACTCGAGGGGCCACACAACAAAGCGTGGATTGCGAGGCCCTAACCCCAACTCGAGGGGCCACGCAACGAAGCGTGGATTGAAGGTGGCTAACCCCAACTCGAGGGGCCACGCAACGAAGTGTGGATGGTGAGTCCCTAACCCCAACTCGAGGGGCCACGCAACGAAGCGTGAATTGAGAGTCCCTCACCCCAACGCGAGGGGCCACGCAACAAAACATGGATTGTGAGTCCCTAACCCCAACTCGAGGGGCCACGCAACGAAGCGTGGATTGAAGTTCCCTCACCCCAACTCGAGGGGCCACGCAACGAAGTGTGGATTGTGAGTCCCTAACCCCAACTCGAGGGGCCACGCAACGAAGCGTGAATTGAGAGTCCCTCACCCCAACGCGAGGGGCCACGCAACAAAACATGGATTGTGAGTCCCTAACCCCAACTCGAGGGGCCACGCAACGAAGCGTGAATTGAGAGTCCCTCACCCCAACGCGAGGGGCCACGCAACAAAGCGTGGATTGTGAGTCCCTAACCCCAACTCGAGGGGCCATGCAACGAAGCGTGAATTGCCAGTCCCTCACCCCAACTCGAGGGGCCACGCAACTAAGTGTGGATTGTGAGTCCCTTACCCCAACTCGAGGGGCCACGCAACAAAGCGTGGATTGAAGGTGGCTAACCCCAACTCGAGGGGCCACGCAACGAAGCGTGAATTGGGAGTCCCTCACCCCAACTTGAGGGGGCACGCAACAAAGCGTGGATTGAGACTCCCTCACCCCAACTCGAGGGGCCACGCAACAAAGCGTGGATTGTGAGTCCCTAACCCCAACTCGAGGGGCCATACAACAAAGCGTGGATTGAGAGTCCCTCACCCCAACTCGAGGAGCCACGCAACAAAGCGTGGATTGTGAGTCCCTAACCTGAACTCGAGGGCCCACGTAACGAAGCGTGGATTGTGAGTCCCTAACCCCGACTCGAGGGGCCACGCAACGAAGCGTCGATTGAAGGTGGCTAACCCCAACTCGAGGGGCCACGCAACGAAGTGTGGATTGTGAGTCTCTAACCCCAACTTGAGGGGCCACACAACAAAGCGTGGATTGCGAGTCCCTAACCCCAACTCGAGGGGCCACGAAACGAAGCGTGAATTGAGAGTCCCTCACCCCAACGCGAGGGGCCACGCAACTAAGTGTGGATTGTGAGTCCCTTACCCCAACTCGAGGGGCCACGCAACAAAGCGTGGATTGCCAGTCCCTAACCCCAACTCGAGGGGCCACGCAACGAAGCGTGAATTGCGAGTCCCTCACCCCAACGCGAGGGGCCACACAACAAAGCGTGGATTGTGAGTCCCTAACCCCAACTCCAGGGGCCACGCAACGAAGCGTGAATTGAGAGTCCCTCACCCCAACTTGAGGGGCCACACAACAAAGCGTGGATTGTGAGTCCCTAACCCCAACTCGAGGGGCCACGCAACGAGGCGTGGATTGAGAGTCCCTCACCCCAACGCGAGGGGCCACGCAACAAAGCATGGATTGTGAGTCCCTAACCTGAACTCGAGGGCCCACGCGACGAAGCGTGGATTGTGAGTGCCTAAGCCCAACTCGAGGGGCCACGCAAAAAAACATGGATTGCGAGTCCCTAACCCCAACTCGAGGGGCCACACAACAAAGCGTGGATTGCAAGTCCCTAACCCCAACTGAAGGGGCCACACAACAAAGCGTGGATTGAAGGTGGGTAACCCCAACTCGAGGTGCCACGCAACGAAGCGTGAATTGAGAGTCCCTCACCCCAACTTGAGGGGCCACGCAACAAAGCGTGGATTGAGAGTCCCTCACCCCAACTTGAGGGGCCACGCAACAAAGCGTGGATTGTGAGTCCCTAACCCCAACTCGAGGGGCCATGCAACAAAGCGTGGATTGAGAGTCCCTCACCCCAACTTGAGGGGCCACACAACAAAGCGTGGATTGTGAGACCCTAACCCCACCTCGAGGGGCCATGCAACAAAGCGTGGATTGAGAGTCCCTCACCCCAACTTGAGGGGCCACGCAACAAAGCGTGGATTGTGAGTCCCTAACCCCAACTTGAGGGGCCACGCAACAAAGCGTGGATTGTGAGTCCCCAACCCCAACTCGAGGGCCCACGCAACAAAGCGTGGATTGTGAGTCCCTAACCCCAACTCGAGGGGCCACGCAAAAAAACATGGATTGCGAGTCCCTAACCCCAACTCGAGGGGCCACACAACAAAGCGTGGATTGCGAGTCCCTAACCCCAACTCGAGGGGCCACGCAACGAAGCGTGGATTGAGAGTCCCTCACCCCAACGCGAGGGGCCACGCAACAAAACATGGATTGTGAGTCCCTAACCCCAACTCGAGGGGCCACGCAACGAAGCGTGAATTGAGAGTCCCTCACCCCAACGCGAGGGGCCACGCAACAAAACATGGATTGTGAGTCCCTAACCCCAACTCGAGGGGCCATGCAACGAAGCGTGAATTGCCAGTCCCTCACCCCAACTCGAGGGGCCACGCAACTAAGTGTGGATTGTGAGTCCCTTACCCCAACTCGAGGGGCCACGCAACAAAGCGTGGATTGAAGGTGGCTAACCCCAACTCGAGGGGCCACGCAACGAAGCGTGAATTGGGAGTCCCTCACCCCAACTTGAGGGGCCACGCAACAAAGCGTGGATTGAGACTCCCTCACCCCAACTCGAGGGGCCACGCAACAAAGCGTGGATTGTGAGTCCCTAACCCCAACTCGAGGGGCCATACAACAAAGCGTGGATTGAGAGTCCCTCACCCCAACTCGAGGAGCCACGCAACAAAGCGTGGATTGTGAGTCCCTAACCTGAACTCGAGGGCCCACGTAACGAAGCGTGGATTGTGAGTCCCTAACCCCGACTCGAGGGGCCACGCAACGAAGCGTCGATTGAAGGTGGCTAACCCCAACTCGAGGGGCCACGCAACGAAGTGTGGATTGTGAGTCTCTAACCCCAACTTGAGGGGCCACACAACAAAGCGTGGATTGCGAGTCCCTAACCCCAACTCGAGGGGCCACGAAACGAAGCGTGAATTGAGAGTCCCTCACCCCAACGCGAGGGGCCACGCAACTAAGTGTGGATTGTGAGTCCCTTACCCCAACTCGAGGGGCCACGCAACAAAGCGTGGATTGCCAGTCCCTAACCCCAACTCGAGGGGCCACGCAACGAAGCGTGAATTGCGAGTCCCTCACCCCATCGCGAGGGGCCACACAACAAAGCGTGGATTGTGAGTCCCTAACCCCAACTCGAGGGGCCACGCAACGAAGCGTAAATTGAGAGTCCCTCACCCCAACTCGAGGGGCCACGCAACTAAGTGTGGATTGTGAGTCCCTTACCCCAACTCGAGGGGCCACACAACAAAGCGTGGATTGAAGGTGGGTAACCCCAACTCGAGGGGCCACGCAACAAAGCGTGGATTGAGAGTCCCTCACCCCAACTCGAGGAGCCAGGCAACAAAGCGTGGATTGTGAGTCCCTAACCTGAACTCGAGGGCCCACGCAACGAAGCGTGGATTGTGAGTCCCTAACCCCAACTCGAGGGGCCACGCAACAAAGCGTGGATTGAGAGTCCCTCACCCCAACTCGAGGAGCCAGGCAACAAAGCGTGGATTGTGAGTCCCTAACCTGAACTCGAGGGCCCACGCAACAAAGCGTGGATTGTGAGTCCCTAACCCCGACTCGAGGGGCCACGCAACGAAGCGTCGATTGAAGGTGGCTAACCCCAACTCGAGGGGCCACGCACCGAAGTGTGGATTGTGAGTCTCTAACCCCAACGCGAGGGGCCACACAACAAAGCGTGGATTGCGAGTCCCTAACCCCAACTCGAGGGGGCACGAAACGAAGCGTGAATTGAGAGTCCCTCACCCCAACGCGAGGAGCCACGCAACAAAGCGTGGATTGTGAGTCCCTAACCCCAACTCGAGGGGCCACGCAACGAAGCGTGAATTGAGAGTCCCTCACCCCAACGCGAGGGGCCACGCAAAAAGGCGTTGATCGTGAGTCCCTAACCCCAACTCGAGGGGCCACGCAACGAAGCGTGAATTGAGAGTCCCTCACCCCAACTCGAGGGGCCACGCAACTAAGTGTGGATTGTGAGTCCCTTACCCCAACTCGAGGGGCCACGCAACAAAGCGTGGTGTGTGAGTCCCTAACCCCAACTTGAGGGGCCACACAACAAAGCGTGGATTGCGAGTCCCTAACCCCAACTCGAGGGGCCACGCAACAAAGCGTGGATTGTGAGTCCCTAACCCCAACTCGAGGGGCCACGCAACAAAGCTAGGATTGAGAGTCCCTCACCCCAACTCGAGGGGCCACGCAACAAAGCGTGGATTGTGAGTCCCTAACCCCAACTCGAGGGGCCACGCAACAAAGCGTGAATAGAGAGTCCCTCACCCCAACGCGAGGGGCCACACAACAAAGCGTGGATTGTGAGTCCCTAACCCCAACTCGAGGGGCCACGCAACAAAGCGTGGATTGTGAGTCCCTAACCCGAACTCGAGAAACCACGCAACAAACCGTGGACTGTTAGTCCCTAACCTGAGCTCGAGGGCTCACGCAACGAAGCGTGGATTGTGAGTCCCTAACCCCAACTCGGGGGGCCACGCAACAAAGCGTGGATTGTGAGTCCCTAACCCCAACTTGAGGGGCCACACAACAAAGCGTGGATTGCGAGTCCCTAACCCCAACTCGAGGGGCCACGCAACGAAGTGTGGATTGTGAGTCCCTAACCCCAACTCGAGGGGCCACGCAACAAAGCGTGGATTGAGACTCCCTCACCCCAACTTGAGGGGCCACACAACAAAGCGTGTATTGTGAGTCCCTAACCCCAACTCGAGGGGCCATGCAACAAAGCGTGGATTGAGAGTCCCTCACCCCAACTTGAGGGGCCACACAACAAAGCGTGGATTGTGAGTCCCTAACCCCAACTCGAGGGGCCACGCAACAAAGCGTGGATTGTGAGTCCCTAACCCCAACTTGAGGGGCCACGCAACAAAGCGTGGATTGTGAGTCCCTAACCTGAACTCGAGGGCCCACGCAACAAAGCGTGCATTGTGAGTCCCTAACCCCAACTCGAGGGGCCACGCAACAAAGCGTGGATTGAAGGTGGCTAACCCCAACTCGAGGGGCCACGCAACGAAGTGTGGATTGAGAGTCCCTCACCCCAACGCGAGGGGCCACGCAACAAAGCGTGGATTGTGAGTCCCTAACCCCAACTCGAGGGGCCACGCAGCGAAGCGTGAATTGAGAGTCCCTCACCCCAACGCGAGGGGCCACGCAACAAAGCGTGGATTGTGAGTCCCTAACCCCAACTCGAGGAGCCACGCAACGAAGCGTGAATTGAGAGTCCCTCACCCCAACTCGAGGGGCCACGCTACTAAGTGTGCATTGTGAGTCCCTTACCCCAACTCGAGGGGCCACGCAACAAAGCGTGGATTGAAGGTGGCTAACCCCAACTCGAGGGGCCACGCAACGAAGCGTGAATTGGGAGTCCCTCACCCCAACTTGAGGGGGCACGCAACAAAGCGTGGATTGAGACTCCCTCACCCCAACTTGAGGGGCCACGCAACAAAGCTTGGATTGTGAGTCCCTAACCCCGACTCGAGGGGCCACACAACAAAGCGTGGATTGCGAGTCCCTCACCCCAACTCGAGGGGCCACGCAACAAAGCGTCGATTGAAGGTGGCTAACCCCAACTCGAGGGGCCACGCAACGAAGTGTGAATTGAGAGTCCCTCACCCCAACTTGAGGGGCCACACAACAAAGCGTGGATTGCGAGTCCCTAACCCCAACTCGAGGGGCCACGAAACGAAGCATGAATTGAGAGTCCCTCACCCCAACGCGAGGGGCCACGCAACAAAGCGTGGATTGTGAGTCCCTAACCCCAACTCGAGGGGCCACACAACGAAGCGTGAATTGCGAGTCCCTCACCCCAACGCGAGGGGCCACGCAACAAAGCGTGGATTGTGAGTCCCTAACCCCAACTCGAGGGGCCACGCAACGAAGCGTGAATTGAGAGTCCCTCACCCCAACTCGAGGGGCCACGCAACGAAGCGTGAATTGCGAGTCCCTTACCCCAACTCGAGGGGCCACGCAACAAAGCGTGGATTGAAGGTGGCTAACCCCAACTCGAGGGGCCATGCAACAAAGCGTGGATTGAGAGTCCCTCACCCCAACTCGAGGGGCCACGCAACAAAGCGTGGATTGTGAGTCCCTAACCCCAACTCGAGGGGCCACGCAACGAAGCGTGAATTGAGAGTCCCTCACCCCAACGCGAGGGGCCAGACAACAAAGCGTGGATTGTGAGTCCCTAACCCCAACTCGAGGGGCCACGCAACAAAGCGTGGATTGTGAGTCCCTAACCCGAACTCGAGGGACCACGCAACAAAGCGTGGATTGTTAGTCCCTAACCTGAGCTCGAGGGCCCACGCAACGAAGCGTGGATTGTGAGTCCCTAACCCCAACTCGGGGGGCCACGCAACAAAACATGGATTGCGAATCCCTAACCCCAACTCCAGGGGCCACGCAACAAAGCGTGGATTGTGAGTCCCTAACACCAACTTGAGGGGCCACGCAACAAAGCGTGGATTGCGAGTTCCTAACCCCAACTCGAGGGGCCACGCAACAAAGCGTGGATTGAGAGTCCCTCACCCCAACTCGAGGGGCCACGCAACAAAGCGTGGATTGTGAGTCCCTAACCCCAACTCGAGGGGCCACGCAACGAAGCGTGAACTGAGAGTCCCTCACCCCAACTCGAGGGGCCACGCAACGAAGTGTGGATTGTGAGTCCCTTACCCCAACTCGAGGGGCCACGCAACAAAGCGTGGATTGTGAGTCCCTAACCACAACTTGAGGGGCCACACAACAAAGCGTGGATTGAGAGTCCCTCACCCCAACTCGAGGGGCCACGCAACAAAGCGTGGATTGTGAGTCCCTAACCCCAACGCGAGGGGCCACGCAACAAAGCTAGGATTGAGAGTCCCTCACCCCAACTTGAGGGGCCACGCAACAAAGCGTGGATTGTGAGTCCCTAACCCCAACTTGAGGGACCATGCAACAAAGCGTGGATTGAGAGTCCCTCACCCCAACGCGAGGGGCCACGCAACAAAGCATGGATTGTGAGTCCCTAACCCCAACTCGAGGGGCCACGCAACAAAGCGTGGATTGAAGGTGGCTAACCCCAACTCGAGGGGCCACGCAATGAAGCGTGAATTGAGAGTCCCTCACCCCAACTTGAGGGGCCACGCAACAAAGCGTGGATTGAGAGTCCCTCACCCCAACTTGAGGGCCCACGCAACAAAGCGTGGATTGTGAGTCCCTAACCCCAACTCGAGGGGCCACGCAACAAAACATGGATTGCCAGTCCCTAACCCCAACTCGAGGGGCCACACAACAAAGCGTGGATTGTGAGTCCCTAACCCCAACTCGAGGGGCCACGCAGCAAAGCGTGGATTGAAGGTGCCTAACCCCAACTCGAGGGGCCACACAACAAAGCGTGGATTGTGAGTCCCTAACCCCAACTCGAGGGGCCACATAACAAAGCGTGGATTGCGAGTCCCTAACCCCAACTCGAGGGGCCACGCAACAAAGCGTGGATTGAAGGTGCCTAACGCCAACTCGAAGGGCCAAGCAACAAAGCGTGGATTGCGAGTCCCTAACCCCAACTCGAGGGGCCACGCAACGAAGCGTGGATTGTGAGTCCCTAACCCCAACTTGAGGGGCCACGCAACAAAGCGTGGATTGAAGGTGGCTAACCCCAACTCGAGGGGCCACGCAACAAAGCGTGGATTGCGAGTCCCTAACCCCAACTCGAGGGGCCACGCAACAAAGCGTGGATTGAAGGTGCCTAACCCCAACTCGAAGGGCCACGCAACAAAGCGTGGATTGCGAGTCCCTAACCCCAACTCGAGGGGCCACGCAACGAAGTGTGGATTGTGAGTCCCTCACCCCAACTCGAGGGGCCATGCAACAAAGCGTGGATTGAGAGTCCCTCACCCCAACTTGAGGGGCCACGCAACAAAGCGTGGATTGTGAGTCCCTAACCCCAACTCGAGGGGCCATGCAACAAAGCGTGGATTGAGAGTCCCTCACCCCAACTTGAGGGGCCACGCAACAAAGCGTGGATTGTGAGTCCCTAACCTGAACTCGAGGGCCTACGCAACGAAGCGTGGATTGTGAGTCCCTAACCCCAACTCGAGGGGCCACGCAACAAAACATGGATTGCGAGTCCCTAACCCCAACTCGAGGGGCCACACAACAAAGCGTGGATTGTGAGTCCCTAACCCCAACTCGAGGGGCCACGCAACAAAGCGTGGATTGAAGGTGCCTAACCCCAACTCGAGGGGCCACGCAACAAAGCGTGGATTGTGAGTCCCTAACCCCAACTCGAGGGGCCACACAACAAAGCGTGGATTGCGAGTCCCTAACCCCAACTCGAGGGGGCACGAAACGAAGCGTGAATTGAGAGTCCCTCACCCCAACGCGAGGAGCCACGCAACAAAGCGTGGATTGTGAGTCCCTAACCCCAACTCGAGGGGCCACGCAACGAAGCGTGAATTGAGAGTCCCTCACCCCAACGCGAGGGGCCACGCAACAAAGCGTTGATCGTGAGTCCCTAACCCCAACTCGAGGGGCCACGCAACGAAGCGTGAATTGAGAGTCCCTCACCCCAACTCGAGGGGCCACGCAACTAAGTGTGGATTGTGAGTCCCTTACCCCAACTCGAGGGGCCACGCAACAAAGCGTGGATTGTGAGTCCCTAACCCCAACTTGAGGGGCCACACAACAAAGCGTGGATTGCGAGTCCCTAACCCCAACTCGAGGGGCCACGCAACAAAGCGTGGATTGTGAGTCCCTAACCCCAACTCGAGGGGCCACGCAACAAAGCTAGGAGTGAGAGTCCCTCACCCCAACTCGAGGGGCCACGCAACAAAGCGTGGATTGTGAGTCCCTAACCCCAACTCGAGGGGCCACGCAACAAAGCGTGAATTGAGAGTCCCTCACCCCAACGCGAGGGGCCACACAACAAAGCGTGGATTGTGAGTCCCTAACCCCAACTCGAGGGGCCACGCAACAAAGCGTGGATTGTGAGTCCCTAACCCGAACTCGAGAAACCACGCAACAAAGTGTGGACTGTTAGTCCCTAACCTGAGCTCGAGGGCCCACGCAACGAAGCGTGGATTGTGAGTCCCTAACCCCAACTCGGGGGGCCACGCAACAAAGCGTGGATTGTGAGTCCCTAACCCCAACTTGAGGGGCCACACAACAAAGCGTGGATTGCGAGTCCCTAACCCCAACTCGAGGGGCCACGCAACGAAGTGTGGATTGTGAGTCCCTAACCCCAACTCGAGGGGCCACGCAACAAAGCGTGGATTGAGACTCCCTCACCCCAACTTGAGGGGCCACGCAACAAAGCGTGTATTGTGAGTCCCTAACCCCAACTCGTGGGGCCATGCAACAAAGCGTGGATTGAGAGTCCCTCACCCCAACTTGAGGGGCCACAGAACAAAGCGTGGATTGTGAGTCCCTAACCCCAACTTGAGGGGCCACGCAACAAAGCGTGGATTGTGAGTCCCTAACCCCAACTCGAGGGGCCATGCAACAAAGCGTGGATTGAGAGTCCCTCACCCCAACGCGAGGGGCCACGCAACAAATCGTGGATTGTGAGTCCCTAACCCCAACTTGAGGGGCCACGCAACAAAGCGTGGATTGTGAGTCCCTAACCTGAACTCGAGGGCCCACGCAACAAAGCGTGCATTGTGAGTCCCTAACCCCAACTCGAGGGGCCACGCAACAAAGCGTGGATTGAAGGTGGCTAACCCCAACTCGAGGGGCCACGCAACGAAGTGTGGATTGAGAGTCCCTCACCCCAACGCGAGGGGCCACGCAACAAAGCGTGGATTGTGAGTCCCTAACCCCAACTCGAGGGGCCACGCAACGAAGCGTGAATTGAGAGTCCCTCACCCCAACGCGAGGGGCCACGCAACAAAGCGTGGATTGTGAGTCCCTAACCCCAACTCGAGGAGCCACGCAACGAAGCGTGAATTGAGAGTCCCTCACCCCAACTCGAGGGGCCACGCAACTAAGTGTGCATTGTGAGTCCCTTACCCCAACTCGAGGGGCCACGCAACAAAGCGTGGATTGAAGGTGGCTAACCCCAACTCGAGGGGCCACGCAACGAAGCGTGAATTGGGAATCCCTCACCCCAACTTGAGGGGGCACGCAACAAAGCGTGGATTGAGACTCCCTCACCCCAACGCGAGGGGCCACGCAACAAAGCTTGGATTGTGAGTCCCTAACCCCGACTCGAGGGGCCACACAACAAAGCGTGGATTGCGAGTCCCTCACCCCAACTCGAGGGGCCACGCAACAAAGCGTCGATTGAAGGTGGCTAACCCCAACTCGAGGGTCCACGCAACGAAGTGTGAATTGAGAGTCCCTCACCCCAACTTGAGGGGCCACACAACAAAGCGTGGATTGCGAGTCCCTAACCCCAACTCGAGGGGCCACGAAACGAAGCATGAATTGAGAGTCCCTCACCCCAACGCGAGGGGCCACGCAACAAAGCGTGGATTGTGAGTCCCTAACCCCAACTCGAGGGGCCACACAACGAAGCGTGAATTGCGAGTCCCTCACCCCAACGCGAGGGGCCACGCAACAAAGCGTGGATTGTGAGTCCCTAACCCCAACTCGAGGGGCCACGCAACGAAGCGTGAATTGAGAGTCCCTCACCCCAACTCGAGGGGCCACGCAACGAAGCGTGAATTGCGAGTCCCTTACCCCAACTCGAGGGGCCACGCAACAAAGCGTGGATTGAAGGTGGCTAACCCCAACTCGAGGGGCCATGCAACAAAGCGTGGATTGAGAGTCCCTCACCCCAACTCGAGGGGCCACGCAACAAAGCGTGGATTGTGAGTCCCTAACCCCAACTCGAGGGGCCACGCAACGAAGCCTGAATTGAGAGTCCCTCACCCCAACGCGAGGGGCCAGACAACAAAGCGTGGATTGTGAGTCCCTAACCCCAACTCGAGGGGCCACGCAACAAAGCGTGGATTGTGAGTCCCTAACCCGAACTCGAGGGACCACGCAACAAAGCGTGGATTGTTAGTCCCTAACCTGAGCTCGAGGGCCCACGCAACGAAGCGTGGATTGTGAGTCCCTAACCCCAACTCGGGGGGCCACGCAACAAAACATGGATTGCGAGTCCCTAACCCCAACTCCAGGGGCCACGCAACAAAGCGTGGATTGTGAGTCCCTAACACCAACTTGAGGGGCCACGCAACAAAGCGTGGATTGCGAGTTCCTAACCCCAACTCGAGGGGCCACGCAACAAAGCGTGGATTGAGAGTCCCTCACCCCAACTCGAGGGGCCACGCAACAAAGCGTGGATTGTGAGTCCCTAACCCCAACTCGAGGGGCCACGCAACGAAGCGTGAACTGAGAGTCCCTCACCCCAACTCGAGGGGCCACGCAACGAAGTGTGGATTGTGAGTCCCTTACCCCAACTCGAGGGGCCACGCAACAAAGCGTGGATTGTGAGTCCCTAACCACAACTTGAGGGGCCACACAACAAAGCGTGGATTGAGAGTCCCTCACCCCAACTCGAGGGGCCACGCAACAAAGCGTGGATTGTGAGTCCCTAACCCCAACTCGAGGGGCCACGCAACAAAGCGTGGATTGAGAGTCCCTCACCCCAACTTGAGGGGCCACGCAACAAAGCGTGGATTGTGAGTCCCTAACCCCAACTTGAGGGACCATGCAACAAAGCGTGGATTGAGAGTCCCTCACCCCAACGCGAGGGGCCACGCAACAAAGCATGGATTGTGAGTCCCTAACCCCAACTCGAGGGGCCACGCAACGAAGCGTGAATTGAGAGTCCCTCACCCCAACTTGAGGGGCCACGCAACAAAGCGTGGATTGAGAGTCCCTCACCCCAACTTGAGGGCCCACGCAACAAAGCGTGGATTGTGAGTCCCTAACCCCAACTCGAGGGGCCACGCAACAAAACATGGATTGCGAGTCCCTAACCCCAACTCGAGGGGCCACACAACAAAGCGTGGATTGTGAGTCCCTAACCCCAACTCGAGGGGCCACGCAACAAAGCGTGGATTGAAGGTGCCTAACCCCAACTCGAGGGGCCACGCAACAAAGCGTGGATTGTGAGTCCCTAACCCCAACTCGAGGGGCCACACAACAAAGCGTGGATTGCGAGTCCCTAACCCCAACTCGAGGGGCCACGCAACAAAGCGTGGATTGAAGGTGCCTAACCCCAACTCGAAGGGCCACGCAACAAAGCGTGGATTGCGAGTCCCTAACCCCAACTCGAGGGGCCACGCAACGAAGCGTGGATTGTGAGTCCCTAACCCCAACTTGAGGGGCCACGCAACAAAGCGTGGATTGAAGGTGGCTAACCCCAACTCGAGGGGCCACGCAACAAAGCGTGGATTGCGAGTCCCTAACCCCAACTCGAGGGGCCACGCAACAAAGCGTGGATTGAAGGTGCCTAACCCCAACTCGAAGGGCCACGCAACAAAGCGTGGATTGCGAGTCCCTAACCCCAACTCGAGGGGCCACGCAACGAAGTGTGGATTGTGAGTCCCTCACCCCAACTCGAGGGGCCATGCAACAAAGCGTGGATTGAGAGTCCCTCACCCCAACTTGAGGGGCCACGCAACAAAGCGTGGATTGTGAGTCCCTAACCCCAACTCGAGGGGCCATGCAACAAAGCGTGGATTGAGAGTCCCTCACCCCAACTTGAGGGGCCACGCAACAAAGCGTGGATTGTGAGTCCCTAACCTGAACTCGAGGGCCTACGCAACGAAGCGTGGATTGTGAGTCCCTAACCCCAACTCGAGGGGCCACGCAACAAAACATGGATTGCGAGTCCCTAACCCCAACTCGAGGGGCCACACAACAAAGCGTGGATTGTGAGTCCCTAACCCCAACTCGAGGGGCCACGCAACAAAGCGTGGATTGAAGGTGCCTAACCCCAACTCGAGGGGCCACGCAACAAAGCGTGGATTGTGAGTCCCTAACCCCAACTCGAGGGGCCACACAACAAAGCGTGGATTGCGAGTCCCTAACCCCAACTCGAGGGGCCACGCAACAAAGCGTGGATTGAAGGTGCCTAACCCCAACTCGAAGGGCCACGCAACAAAGCGTGGATTGCGAGTCCCTAACCCCAACTCGAGGGGCCACACAACGAAGCGTGGATTGTGAGTCCCTAACCCCAACTTGAGGGGCCACGCAACAAAGCGTGGATTGAAGGTGGCTAACCCCAACTCGAGGGGCCACGCAACAAAGCGTGGATTGCGAGTCCCTAACCCCAACTCGAGGGGCCACGCAACAAAGCGTGGATTGAAGGTGCCTAACCCCAACTCGAAGGGCCACGCAACAAAGCGTGGATTGTGAGTCCCTCACCCCAACTCGAGGGGCCACACAACGAAGCGTGAATTGAGAGTCCCTCACCCCAACGCGAGGGGCCACGCAACAAAGCGTGGATTGTGAGTCCCTAACCCCAACTCGAGGGGCCACGCAACGAAGTGTGGATTGTGAATCCCTAACCCCAACTCGAGGGGCCACGCAACGAAGCGTGCATTGAGAGTCCCTCACCCCAACGCGAGGGGCCACGCAACAAAGCGTGGATTGCGAGTCTCCAACCTAACCTTGCAAAAAAAAAACCTGGGTCCTTAAGAACCGCCCTGCAAAGAGGGACAAAATCAGAAGTGGCTGACCCTGCCTTCTCGGGGGCCAGAAGAGGGCGGAAGTGCTACGTCACCCCTGCATTCTCGGGGCTCCCCAACGCCAAGCGCGGGGAAAAAATCAGAAGTGGGCCCCAGGTGGGCACATTGCCTGCAGGCATGCATTTTCATAAAAATTGTATTGTTTCTTTGCGGTAACGTCGTGTAATGTTTTTATTTTTGTGGTAAATGTGTGTAGGAAAAAATCGTCACATCGTGTAATTTTTTTTTTGCGGTAAGTCGTGTAACAAAAAATCATCACGCCGTGTAATTTTTTTTGCGGTAAATGCGTGTACAAAAAAAGCGTCTAGTCATGTAATTTTTTTTTCTGCGGTAAACGTGTGTACAAAACAAATCGTCTAGTCGTGTAATTTTTTTTTGCGGTAATGCGTGTGACGGGCTTACACGACTTACCACCAAAAAAATATTACATGACTAGACGATTTTTTTGTTACACGCATTTACCGCAAAAAAAATTAAACGAATTACAACATAGACATGAATGACGATCACATTGAGGCTCCCATTCATATTGATGCACCCGCTGATCCTCGCACTAATGTTGCAAAAGAACGGACTGTCTGCCGTCGTTTAGAGGCACAGGGCTTGTCATGCCATTCAGGGGCATAGGTCCGACCATATCTGCAGTCGTTTAGGGGTGCAGACCCTGTCATATCCGCGTTTAGGGGCAAAGGGCATGTCATGGCTGCAGTGGGGGCAATCAATCAAAAACTTTCATGAGGTCCTGCTAGTAGCAAAGCACAATTTGCCCATGTCAACCGTTGCTGTCCACCTGCAATCTGCTGTCCTGCATCGTTCTCCCACGGTCCTGGACACTTTTGAAAAAGTTCCGCCCCCGTTTGTGCAGTAACTCTTCATCCCGAACCTCACTGTTGCGCCGATGGTACTCCTTGTAGTATGCTACGTCCCGCCTGTTCTTGTCCCTGGCGCCGTAAGAATGCCCGGTGGCTTCACCACGGGTCATTTTCACCGCACTGTAGAACTCCCACGACTGCAAGGGGTAGTGATTGATGTGCAGGGCATGGCTCATGTTGGGGACAGGCTGGAAGTAGAAAGGGGGGTGCTCATAGATCCGGCCCCCGCTGTCGATGGTGAGTCCGTGCACTTTGCAGATGTGAGGGCCCTGGATCTTCTGAAGACTGGACTGCCGCACAACGGTCTTGACATTGGAGGGGAAACCCGATGCGGTTGTTGAGCCTCTCCAAGGGCAACCCTCGATCACCGACCTCGGGTGCCTCTCCCCAGCGGACCCAAATATTTTCCATGGCAGCACCACAGCCCCCACGTCCGAGTCAAGAGCTGCCAGATAATCAACGATGCGACGATATGGGGCTCGTGCATACACAAATTCGTCCAGGTCGATGATCATCATCCACTGCGTCTGAAGTAGATGTTGGAACTTGCGGTACGCAGAGGTTTGGCATATGTTCATGGGCCAAAGCCAGTGCCGGACGTTGTCGATCACAGTGCAATTCAAACTGCGTGCGATGTGTGGTCCATTGTCGGTGCTATTGTCATTGATTAAAACAAACTGGCTGACCCCTTCCAGGTGATGATGGGCGACCCATTCGTGCATAATGCGCGCCTCGTTCCGGAAAATGGCCAGGATGCCAAGCAGCTGGCACAAAGCCGCCTGGACACATAGAAACAAAAACATGACCCACATATCAAGAGCACCACACATGCGCACATCCGTGGGTGGCCACTGGCAACAAATGAGGACAGGTCAAAGCATCTTAAGCAGAGTCAGTGTGCACTCTGAACGAAAGTGCACCACATCAGCACCACATAATCATACATGAAAGCACCGATAGTGACGCCTCTCAAGGCCAGTCTCAAGTTCCTAAAGGTACCGGCGGCACGCAACATACAACAAGACGCCCTTATTGGCTTCGATTTTGGAGCGGGATTTGGTGACAATTGGTTAACACTCCCACTGATTTCCCCATTGATGTTCACATTTGTGCTGGCTTTGTAGGATGGATGTTCGTGGTGGTTGTTCCCATTATTAATGTCCATGACGGATGATCTGCACAAGCGTTCCTGGTGCATGTTGTATTTCATGGACGTTTGCACTTCTATTCTGATGGCCCCATTGTTCCATTGTTGCAGCAGTAAGTAGCACATTCCAATTTCTTTTTAACTGGAGATCAGAGTTCCACCAAGTGTCTGCGGAGCATTCAAGCAGTAGGTTAAGGGTCAGCGACAAGCCTTGGTGTGGGTTGGGGTCAGGGTTCCCTGCCCTCAGCCCTCATTTGGTACAGTGGGGTGGCGGGAGGAACGAATCCTACGCCCCCCCCCCCGTCTCCCCATAGAAACCGGTGCTAGTACCCTCGCAGACCTTCTGGAATGGGTCGTATGACCTAGTTCAAATCATGGCATTGCCTGGGTCCTCCCATGGAATCTGCATTCCTACAAATCTTCAGAGACATGCACCATGGTGACCATCGCATCCTTGGGCCGTTTAGGTACGGGTAATGTTTCTGCTACTGTGGGCGGCTTAGGTTTCCACAGACTGATGTATCGCTCTTGGACGCTTGCAGCAGATGGCATTTCTGGCTAGGATCTCTGTGGAAGTCATATGCATTGCCGCCAAGCCACGGTGCTCGCATCCCTCCCAGCACCGGAATGTAATAGACATCTATCAGTGGACTTGCGCCCGGGATCGGCCCATGATGGCCAGTTTACATGCCCTCAAGTCCTTGGGGAGGGAGAGGGGAGGCACCCCAACTTTGGAGATGTAGGTGCTGCATGTGCATCGTGTATGGCAGGCTGCATATGGCCAAGGAAGCCTCAATATACCATCGCTCCGTTTGTTCCTTATAGAGGTGATAGGACAAACGGTAGAAGGGCTCGGGCGTCTGCATCACAATCAAACAAACCAGGCGGCGGAGTTATTGGCTGCCATCACTCGGTAGCATAAATTCACTAATGAATTTGATTGTCATCGCGTATTCAGAGTGGATTTTCAAAGGGGCTACAGTGCGTGCATCAAAATGGAAGGCACGGGGTTGGTGCACAGCACTCAGCCCAGTTTCACATGCAGGGTTATGGGAAATGCAACTTCAGCTCATTGACACCCATACTGGCGCCCTTGAATGGATGTATGTCCCATGCCACCAAGGAATGAGGCGGATAAGAGGGAAGATTGGCAAACCCCTTGTATCATGATGATGCCTGCCAATTGGCCACACCTTCTGCCTGTGGCACAGATTTGGATGACGCCCTCATGCCTACAGCCGATGAAGTCAGCTCCGTGCTGTTTTTCTGGCCGCCCTTGCCCAGACCCTGCGATGACAATTTGCGCCCTTGTACCCCCACTTCCTCGGATGATACCATCTCTACAGTGACTTGGGCAACGACCCTAGATCGACCCCCAAGCAACAGAGAATACCTAGAAAATACCTGCCAGTGATCTGGATGACATTCCCTTTGGTGGCTACACCCCAGCGTGCTTTGACACACTAGGCACCACCATCACTACGCGCTCTGACGACAATGCACCACCACACTCGTGCTGCCGGCATGGGGCTCGCAAAGCTCCAAACTTGGGCAATGAAAATGCCAAAACCTCCTATGCACCCCTTTGTGTGGTGGAATCTGGAAGACCTCCCAGTGTAATAGAGGAGCACATCCCTGTGCTGGGGAAACAGGCCACTTTTTCAAAACGCACTGCCACCTGAGGCGTGTCTGCCGCCTCAGGTGTGTCTGCTTGAGGCGTAGGACAAAATCCTAAAAAAAAGGGCATAAGTTGCAGGGGGGATTCGCTTGGTGATTGTTGGTTGCCATTGGGCAAACAGGCTGTGCTACGCACACAGTAGATGGCCCCATGTGTTGGCTGGTTTGTGAACCTTCATAGCTCAAGTCACTGAACAATTGGCCAAAATGGTAGACTAGGCGAGGACTCTTGGGGTGTGCATCAGTGTGGAACACATGTCATTCCTAAACACTGAGCCTATTGAGGGGTCGGCAGTGTCCAAGGGAATGAAAGTTTGATCAATGAGACAAACCATGACCTGCGCGTGCTTATTCATTCATATAAGACATGGTGTATGGTTTCTGAATGGTCCACCAGGCACAGGTGCTGCGTTGGCTTCCAATGCCTGAGTCTGTGAACTATGGGGAGCTTGTCCCAAAGAGCTAACAATATTTGTTGCTTGTGCTGCTCCGGAATCGGCAGCGCATGCCATGACCTCCATAGGCCATTTGTGTACTGGGTTTGACAGCCGTGCTTAGGGGAGAGTACGTTGGCCACATGTCTTGTGAGCCATGGCTTCCAAAAGTAGGAACAGTGGTATGGTTGAGGGTCGTTGCCTTTAGCGGAGGACATTCGCTTGTGTGCATGCCTATAGGTGGACTTGTATGTGTGTGGTAGCATTTGTATGTCGTGGGAGAGCGGCTGTGACAAGTGCAGCACACCTTGGCAGATGAGGCCCAGACAGTACAGCGTGTGACCACGGGGGTCAGTGAAACGTCTATTATACCATAGGGTGCTATCATGGTGATCTACTGGAGGCAAGGTGGTGGCGGATGCATGCATCAAAATGGAAAAAGAGAGATAAGGCTCAAATAAGCATGAATTTGTACCAGGGGCTGGTTGCTTCGGGGAACGGGTCGAGAGCAGGGGGGGAGGGGTTTAAGGGGTATGTGCGCCTGTGAGTGACTGATAGGGTCCCCCGTGATGGGGGGACCCGTAGTCACACACATGAAATGATGTCCTGCACACCTGAATAGCTGTCCTACATCCACCAGAAACATGAAAAACCCACTACCCTGGTAAAAAAAGTGATGCGAGAATTTGACCGCGGAACCAGGGGTTGGTTCTTGCGCAAGGTGGTTCTTGGACACGGGGGGGGGGGGTACGGCAATTTGCCCAGCTGCAGTGTTGGCAGATGTTGAGGCTTTAGAGGGACTCTGTTATTTCCGGCCCACGTGATAATAGGTTGCGTGACCTGTTTTGAAAAGTCTAGGGGCTCGAACAAAAAGTGCAAAAACGTTGGTGCATGGCCAGAGTAGGAATTCTTTGGGTGACATCAGATTGCATCCTCGTGCCAAGCGGTGATGTGAGAGTATGGCTATGTTGATACCGAGTGTGTGTGTCGCAACGCCACGTGATAGATGGACTTGACACTTGCAACTACACCTTTATCAAGGGAAATGACACTAGCAGGCAGGCCGAGTAGAGGCTGAATCCACACTTCTAACAGAGCTATGTGTTGCTTGTGGTGAATATTCCAATGCTGCATGGCGAGCACTGGGAGCATGGCCTTTTGCACTGCTGGGGCAAAGGCATGTTGTGGTGTCATGTCTCCCGTTAAAACACCTAAATATCCAGCATTGTTTTTGATGTGCATTTTAGTATCGGACAACTAGTGTTTCTATGTTGGGGTCCAGTCACCATTTGGCAACAAAACTGTCCTACGGGCATTGACACTTAATTTGGTGGACTGCTCAAAATCGCGCAAGGCTCGGATGCATGAATGCACGTCAGTGTAGCTGCTTTTGTGGGCCAGGCAGAATAATCATAATGTCCTCTGCATATATATTAGTACTCTAGCGTGCGGCACTTTGCTAAGCATCGCTCTTATAACTGGCGAAATAAGCAGGGCAAGGAGAGCCGGAGAAAGAGGGCATCCTTGCCACACCCTTGACATGGGGTGGAAAGTGCTTTCATGGCATATGGCAGCGGGGAACAGAAATTGCATTGGTGCTCTAAATAGAAAAAGGAGCATTCTAACAATATGGGGTGGGAGGCACATGCATTTAAAAAAGGCTGAGGCGTAGGTGTGTGACACCAAATCAAAAGCTTTGCTAAAATCTACAGCTGCAAACAAACCATCTCCATTTGTTGCCATGTGTTGTGGACTTCCAGTGACTGTGAGTGTAGGTTGCGTGTTGGCACAAAACCTCTTTGCTCAGTTGGCGTCAGGTACATAATGAGATGACGGAGCTGAACTAGTAGTATCGTTGTGATCCATTTCAAACAAGTACTTGGAACACCAACGGGCGCAAATCGTTGGTTGGTGCTGTGCCGGCAAACTTTAGGACGGGTTCAGCAAACCCACTAGAAAGCGCTGAAAGTGCTGGCAGACATCAAGAATGCATGGAATAAAGAACTCATGAAAAATTTGATAAATATGAGGGCAGAAGCCGCCAGCCCTTGGGGCTGATCCTCGGTTGAAGGAGTCTGAGGAGTTGAAGGAGGCCGATGCCGCCAAGTCATAGCTAGCGGTTTGTACAACATATGAAAACATCTTCCCCTCAGCATTTGCTGAAAAAGGCTTTTTAGAAAAACCGGACAGGGTTTGCTCATACAAATGGCAACAATGTTCATGGTGGGACAACATCATATGGTGCTTTGTGACTGCCGCCTACAGGCAGAGTGCTTGGGTAATGGTGTCAAAGCATACCCTAACCACTTGTGTGTGCGTGTGGAGATATTCCCATTTTGCTTGGGTGGGCCATGTGACAAAGAGCTCTCATGTTGCATATGGTGTTTCCCATGGCACCTTGTTCTTGGATGGCGGTGCCGGTGGCGACTGCTCCCTCAATCACTTGTGTTTATCATTGCTGTGCAATCGGGCAATGGCATCCAATACCCACTTGTGCTCTTATGGCCCTAAAGATAAATGACAAAAGGTGGCTCATAGACTGCGTATAATGCACGATACTGTGTGCTAGAAAATTATTTTGGCGTCTAAATGGTGAACAAACAAATAGAAGCCCCATAGAGAGCCCCATCACCGTCATCCCAACACCGAGGTGGGAGAACGGGGGGGGCGGATTGCCCAGCACGCTAACGTTCCCTGCATATCCCCAATTCTAGGGGACACTTAATTTGTGGATTGTTTGGTGAGGGGGGGCAAAAACAGTCATGGTTGGGGAATGGTCCTTTGCCCGGCGTGTGCCCAACGGGCTAACGCTCCCTCTTTAACACCAGATTTACCCTCTGCTAGAGAAACCCCCCAAGTAGACCAGAGTGAACTGTAAACCATCACGTTGCATAAGGCGAAATAGGTGAAATCAACGTCAACACATGAACACATCCTTCAAATCCACAACAGACCATAACTATAGTAGAGAGAGGGTACGCATCAGTTTCAGTGTGCTCATTGAGTGCCGGATAATCATATTTACCAAAACGGGGTACCGTTTTTCAATGGCATGCACAACAACACACAAGGTACAACAAATGAGGGGGGAACATGCATGCAACTCAAATAACTGCAGCACAAGGGTCATAATGAGGGATAACAGCCAGTGCTGTCCAGCTTCGGTATGTTCTTGTACAAACTTTGTGCACGCTGCGCGCAGTGCACAATACGCCCCCACTGCATCTCTGCTTCATTACACACAGCGACATCCGTCTTTGCACAGGGGGCCTGGCCTCACTGTAGGTTCAATCTCCTGCGGTTGTCCCCCTCAGCCTCTCTGTCCCATCCGCTGGACCTCATACTGTCACCTCTACCACACCTGATCCCACTTTCCCCTCACTCCCTGTCCCACTGCTGCTACCTGTAGGTGGTCCCCAGTACTTCGGGTGTGCATGAATCTGGTGTGGTATTCCACGGTTCCCCTGCCGCCATCCTGCAAGTGCAAGCTTGGGACACCACCCTTGTGCAACATCCCGTAATGTTTTGCCATTTGCCCAAGGAGGGGGGGGGGGGGTCCGTCAGAGGATGGGTCCGTTAGAGTGCCTTTCAGGGTAAAAAAAGCGCCGAAGACCATGACGCAGAAAATTTTCTCCCAGCGTGATGCGCTGGAAATTTTTCTGACGGTACCAGAGTGGACGGGTGTAGGACAAAATTCCAATGCGTGCTGTAGGAAACAGGCCGTGGTAATGGAGGCTGGGGATATGGACTGGATATTGGTTCTAGAACAGCCCTTGTTCAGGGTTAGTGCTGGGGCTGGGCTGACGTTAAAGAACACAATACGCCAGCACAGACATTTGGAATAAAACAAACACAAGTCTCACAAACACTTTAGAGGCAAGAATTCACGCAAGTCCATCATGAATCCCCGCATGCGCACGCAAATACAGATACAGAAACACACAACACACAAACACACGCTTGCACGAGCATTGACAATGCAAAATCACCAACAAATAGCAGCAAAGGAAAATAACACATTCTGAGGGGACAGCCAGTGGGTGCCGTTCCGCTGTGCAGCAGCCAATGTAAAAAACTGGTCGTTCAAAAAAAAATCAGCGGCCAGCCCCCACCCTGGAAAGCCTCAATGTTGGTGTGCAATCAGCCCCCCCACCCCCCCAACACATGCACCTGTTTACACACCCAATCAGGCATGGCACCCACTGCTGCATGTCCGGCCGAGAAGCAGCGGTGACCTAGCCATCCCGCCCACGCATGGGCCCCCGAGACGGCACGGGTTAAGTAGCCATGCCTGAGTGACAAAGGAAGCCGAAGTACGTACGTTGTGCGCTTCTGGGGACAAGTGTTTAGGAAGTATCTTTCAACCATTGTCCCCATTTTCCATTCTTTGAGACACATTTCCCGGACTCCATGTCCATCAATTCCATTGGTGGCATATGGAGTGCTAATTTGTGGAATCCTAAGTATGCTTCGCATGTTTACAAGGTAATAGTTGCCGTTGATATGTTGGGCAACATTGTATGGATTTGCCCCTGGGCCCCTGGGACATCTGCGGATGTTTTGATTTGGGATGGGTATGGACTGTCTTGTACCCACAATGATTTCTTTGATTTTGAGGTTGGGGGTCATGACGGCGCTTACAAAAGCCAGATTCATGTAATTGTGCCATTCATTTGAAGGAAGAATGGAACTTTGACGGCCCGAAACAAGCGTACATTGATGTGCATGGGTGGTGTAGGGCATGCATTGAGCATTTTTTTCGACAGTTGTGGCATTGGGGTTTGGTTAGGAACACGGGGACAAAATTTGAAGTGGCTGCCTAAATCTTGCCCCCTCAGGGGCACTAAATTGGGCGGAATGGCTACATCAATAAATATGGCAACATCACCCCTGCCTTCTCGGGGTGCCCATGGTGGGGAGAGATTAATATGGCTACATAACCCAAGCAAAAAGTGTGGATTGGGCAAAAAGTGTGGATTAGGGCTCTGCATCAAAAGTGGCCTAAAAAGATGCCCGGCACGCGCCTAGCACGCTGACGCTCCCCATTAAGCTACAGCTTTACCCGCACTGCAGGCATGGCCAGGCGGAAGCTTGCAACCTACCCACCTGTACCTACCAATTGCGCGGGTGACTCTGGTGTCATACACTGCCTCACACAAGCAGGCAGGGGCACCTATGCCGCCTGGACACACAGGCGTACCTCATATGGCCTGCTCACTACCGTGTGTGGCAATCACAAAGCGGCAATAGGGCGATACCTGAGTTGAAGGCTAGTCATGTAATATGCCGTTTCAGCGGTCAGGGCTGAGCTGATTGATAAAGGGAGCAGCGGCCAGTGGGCATTCTTGGGCCTCGCCTGCTCCTCACAATATGTTGAGTTGGGGCCTCACTCTCTCCCTTGCAAACAGCGATGGCATCAGCAGTTGAATATGGACATTTTAGCATTTAGTGACTTTTTCTTCGGCACACTCCAGTGCCCTTCCCACACAGTACGTGTGGTGCACAAAGGCATTCCCTTTAAAGGCCTTCTAGCCAACGTAGCCTTAGATGCCCCGATCAAGCGCTGAAGTAGCGTGAGCTAGGGTGGGGTAAAAAAGGTTTGCGCGGGCGGGGCCGTTTGAGCTTCAGGGCTCAAACGTCGGGCAGCCAAAAAAGTCCGCCCCCCACCAACAGTGGTGGTACTTATGTCCGGTCAATTCCGGCTACATCCCATAGCACAAAAAAAAAGGGGATGCTGCGCCCCACGAAACCATGCTCTGAATTCCAAAACTCTTCATAGGGGGTGCGTGGTACAAAAAAAGGTTTAAAGGCCAAAGGAATGATGTCTGACATTCTGGTAAAATGCAGAAAACCCAGAAATGGTGCTGAAAAAAGATACTTGTTCATTCCTCCTTTTTGGACCGGGTGGGAGTGTCCGTAGGAGAGGTTGCGGCCACCTTTATAGCCCCCCGAGGGATGGGGGGGGGGAGCTCTAAGTGCATATTTCGCTTAGCGCACTTTACAAGGAGGTCGGGCATTGCGACTCTTGAGGAGGAGCCCTGGGCACCCCCGGTCCTCAGTTTTTTCTTTTTCCCCCTCCCCTAATTGGATCTGCCAAAAAAAGGTGTTATGGCGAAGGAGATGGTGAGTTGGGTCCAATTGTCCCCCGCCATGGGGTAGGCATCCCCCCAGACGACGAACGTCAACGGGAAGGAGCGGGCAATTGACCGCACCAAACCCGGCCGGAAGAGGATGTACTTCACCCACGAGGCGAAGGGCGATGAGATCCCGGCGGCCTTGGGCAACACCGTGGCAACGGGGTCATCCAATGCCACGGGGCCGATCAACTCCTTCCAACGGGCTTGGAAGTCCTGCTCAGTGCAAAGAGGCCGGGTGTACATGCCATCGGGGATGGTGCGGTGGTACTCCTACTTGCGGAGCGTGTAGAGTTCCGAGACACCCCTCCACGATGACTTGGGGGCAGGCAAGTTGAGCACTAGCTCACACATGGCGGTGGGGGGGAGTAAGGATGTGGCGTATGCCTCAAGGGGAAAAAATGACTGTTCTAGGGGACCGTTGAAAGATCCAGCCGTGGCTTTTTTTTTAATCATACACCACCGCCCAAAGAGTTCTCAGGATTCGGGATTGCGGTTGATTGAAGGCATTTGCCTGTTTCTAACTCGCACTTGGCAATCATCTGTTGTTCATGGTCACCGGATGACAAGGGAAGACGAAAAAAGGTTTGCGCAGGAGGGGGGAGGGGGCGTTTGAGCCCCCCGAAGGAGGGGGGGGGGGCGTCTGGAAAAGGGGCTCAAACGTTAGGACCGTTCATAGCACAAAAATTTTGGGAATTTTTTCCCCACTGAACTGAAAAATGTTCCGGACCTAACTCCTGCCGGTCCCTACGGGGTATAAAAGGGGCACGGGCAGGGCCTAGGGGGGAAGTTCCCCTAGTGCGCTCAACCGTGATGGGCAATATCTGACTGGTGTAAATTTGACCGCTTGGCCCACTCCCCCGCAGGTCTCTGGGCATCATTCCAGCAACTGCTGCCAATGAGTGGCTGACACTTCAATGTTGACATCCAGCGTAGTGGGCAAAGCATCCAATCCACCCAGCACCTAACGCAGCGGTTCTCGTGACTAGGGCGCGGAGGGTCGGCTAGGTTATGAGGAGGGTCAAGCACATAGTGGCCATAGGGCTAGGCGTGTGAGGAGAATCCAGCGGTCAAAGTGTTGTGAGGGGAGCGAAAGCACATATAATACAGCGGTTATCAGGTCAAATACAGAGGCCTGGTTTTGGAAGAATGGTCAGACACATTATACAGCGGTCATAGGGCTAGGGCTGGGCATGGGTCAAGCGGGTTTTGCACTGTCATAGGGGCTCGTTCCTCAGAGTTGTTTCGCTGGCTTCCTTGTTGAAGGCGGAGGCAGAGGCAAATCCAAAGACTTCGGCGTCACAGGCGATCGATGGATTCGCTGCTGCGGATCAGGCACAGCTCTGCCAGGAGTGCTCACCTGCAGAGTCAAAAGCACACAGCTCAGGATGTCACCGTGGCTACAAATCAGGGAACAAGGCAGTCTCAGTGACCAGGACATCAAGGCCCATGGCCCAACAACGGCTCAGCAGTTTGCTGGCCATCAACACAGGGACCCAGCCCCTGAGGCTGCACATCAGAAGCAGCAGGGCCACACATTGCCTCATCATGTCAGGACACTTCCTGTGTCTTGGAATCTGCCAGATACACACAGACACGCGCACCCTTCTCACCAGTGGAAGGCATGTCGTCCACAGAGTGACTGTGCAGCCTGTGGTTCTCGGGGGCTGCGTGGCTCACCAGTGTTTTTCATGCATTCAAGTGTTGCAACCCTGTTCCTGAGATTGGTGCAGTGCGATGCACGGTGTGCGCGGTGCGTGTGTTTTTCTCTGTGGTGTTGGGGGAACGGCGATGACCATCATCGGACTTGGCATTGGGACACGCCGAGGGCCAATGGCACGGGCGCAGGCGAGAATTGCCGCCCGTTGTTGAAAAATGCGGGGCACATGGACAACAGGGACCTGTTGTGAGTCGTGCGAGCGGCCGCACCGCGCCTGCATTCGCAGAGCTGTGCACAGTTGCCACTTGATTCGGCGGGTTGGCGATTGGGCATCACTAGCTCGTCATGTCAGGGGTTCGCCTCCAGTTGTACAGTAGTCTGCCGTTCCCCCTGCACTATCTGCTCCATCTGCACGCCACCCTGCTCCCTTACCCACACCCTCCAGCCCCCCCCAACCCCACCCTGAAAACGTATCGCTACGTTTTCACCAACCCATCTCTGGAATTTTGGTGCCCTACCCCGTAGCTACGACACACGGGCTCACCACGGGAGAGGGGAGGATTGTGGTGGGGCTCCCGAAAAATTTACTTGGGTGTGGGGCGGGCTTGGAGCCCCTTTTCCAATCCCCCCCCCTGGAGGGGGCTCCAATGGCCGGCTCTCTTTTTTCCATATTTTTCATGCATACCTCAAACCATTGGTTTCTCACATCACATAGCAAAACTGCCTTGCCACTTGTTGGAGCCATTGAGTAATTGCCGCGTAATCCCTGCCAAAATTGAAATGCAGGCTCATACTTCTGCACACCCAGTCACAATCCTAGTGCGCACATGCCACACAGGAGGAGAACAGACCTCAGCACTTTGAAATCGTTGGAGGCAAGATTTTAGGCATTTGTATTCAGGAAATAAGCCTCTTGGAGGCTCTTTCCGCAACCCCCCGCCCAAAATTTGCCCCCCCCCCCCGCAAGTAAAATTTTCACCAGCCTGAGGTGCAGAAAAAAGCACAGAGGGAAAGAAAATGTTCTCTGCACATGTCGAAAACACATGCACTGCGTGCGCCCCGCGTGCATGTTTTTCTCATTTGGGTCGGATGGCGGCACATTGGGTACATTGGGTCGCTGCACAAGTGATGGAGGGCCAGATGCGCAAGACTGCAGTGTAGTACCTTTACTGAAAAGGGGCGGGCTACCATGGGCTTTGTTCTAAGGCACCCGATCGCCTCTCAGCCAAGTCCCTGGGGTGTGGGTCCAACGTGTGTCTGTGTCGTATTGCGTCCGGTGGTCCGATCGCGTGGCATGATGGACCATTGCTGTTGAACAGGCGCGCCAGTGTTCCGCGACCGCACATGCAGGTGACCTGCCATAAGGAGGCTTTTGTGCGGAGGGGTTGGCACCAGCCTTCGAGACAAACACACAGCAGTTCAGAGGTTCAGCTGATAGATTGTTTCCCACAAAGCACCCGATCTGGCGCCTCCATTCCCTGATGTGCACCAACATGGTGGAGTGGGTTCCGCTCCACAGTGCACAACTGCAATATGTTCCACGTCAAGTACCCAAGCTGCGTACCAGAAGCACCACTAAAAGCAATGATGCCATGCATCCTACAATGCGCTACCCCATCTGTGCCAACCGCGGGGGGCTCGGTCAGCAGTGTGCATACGCCAAAGGAGTGGGAGGCACGGGACCCCTCTTCCTCTTGAGACAAAAGAGGTATGGGGGATCCCCTTGAGGCAGGGAGGGAGGGGAGTAGACAGGACTTCATAGGCCTTCAGAAGGGGGAACAGACTCACCCTTCAAAGGATCACCCTAGCAGGGGTCATGGTCTCTTTGTCCTCCCTAAGGCAAAATTTGGGCATGTGCAACACAAGCCACGCACTGCAGGGAGCATTCTTCATTGTGAAGTGTCATCATTGTTTTCCATGGCGCGCCATATGTTGGTGGGGGCGCCTGCATGATGCAACTGCCCTGCACATTAAAAGTGGCCAAAGGCCCCCAGGGGGGGGGGGCGCGGTGCCAGCCAGGGGTGAGGGGGGCCACTGATCATGTTAGGCCCAGCCCAGTGACCTTTGCTGAGTAACTGTGGCCAGAGGCCTGGAAAGGGCGGAGGGGGGGGGGGTTCGCGGTACCGGACCGAGGAGCCCCCCGGGCCGGAGCCTGATTGGGCCTTTTCCTTGACTTTGATGCTTCACCTTCTGCTCCAATTTCACATCCATGCAGTTCCCCAAAAAATCACGCTGTGCAGTCTTTCGCTTGGGTAGTCCGGAAAATCAGTCTGAAAAGGTGTGGCCCCAAGTTGGGAGCACGCCCAGTACTCTGGGTGCTTGCACAATTGGCTGGCAGCGGACTTTGGGAACCTTCTTTGCCGCGTGGGGCACGTCACGAGTGAGTCTGACCCATGCAGCACTCTCACAACATGCGCTTTTTTCGGATGAACGGCTTCTGGGTGCATCAGAGGCGGCAAGACTATGCACAGCAAATGTGTATATGGCCATGGCACGTGACTGTTGACAGAACAGGGCATCAGGCAAATGATTCCCCCCCCGTCTCTCAGAACCAGCAATGTTTTGCAGCGGAACCAGGGTGTGGTTCTTGCGCATAGACAGCAGCAGCCACGTACCGCGGAAAAAGAAATTTCCGGCGCATTGCGCAGTGGGATGTGTGCCCTTTCCTTTCTCACAGTGAAACACGTGGGCAAAAGAGTTTCCGACATAAAACCCTTCTTCCCGTGACGCACCACCCAATAGAAGGATTGGTGCAAAAGGAAGTATGTCCTTGCAAATCCCTCAAATTCGGTCCCATGTGCCTCAATTTGCGTTTCAAATGCATGTATTGCCATGCAACACACATGAAATGTGGTCCTGCAGACCTGAATAGCTGCCCTGCATCCACCACAACCATGAAAAATCCAATTCTGTGGGGGAAAAAAGTAGCCCGGGACAAATGCCTAGGGATAACATCAGTTCAGCATGCAGACCCAGGGTGTTCCAAATAGCCCTCTTCAAGGCACATGGACCTCTGGCAGGCCCGTGCCGTCCCTTCATTCGATTGTAGAAACAGTGTGGGGTGGGACAGAACTTGTGCCCTTGGACAATGGGTAGGGTGCAGCCTTCTCACCATTGCAACTGCAATGCTTCAATTTGCTTATCATTGCATGCAACTCCCAATCAGCAGTACCCAATGTACCTTGAAATAGACGGAAACATGTACAACAACAGCATTCTTCGAAGCTTCACAGACCACTGGCCATTACACGCAGAGTTTAGGGCTCCTGAACAAGTGCACACAGCAAAAGCAGCATCCACACCGGAGCACCGATGCCCTTCGGAGATATAAGCGAAGGATTGCTCATCGCCCAAGCCACAGCCCAACCGGCTGACTTCAGCTGTTTGCTACGGGGGGCCCGAGGGGCGCACACTGTGGGCGGTTGCTGAGGTACGGCTGTATGGAAGTGCATTACCTTCCGGCTCTTCCTCCTGGACTTGGAGACATCTGCACGGCAAAACGCAGCATCAGAGTTGTGGGGGAAGGGGCATTGTGCTGGTAGAGGCGGAGCGTCTCTGCTATCCCCCGGAACAATAGCCCCTACCGAGCTACAGCAGGAGCTGCAGACATGCCAACCCTAACCAGGACAAAATTTGGGAGCGAGATGGGAAGGAAACATTATGTACAAACTCAAACCAGTCAAAGCAGTTTGATAAGGACCCTTGACAAGGGACCCCATGAAAGGACCCAGGACCCAGCTACATAACCCTGCTACAAAATTCTATTGCCTTCAGCAAGGCACCTTGAAGAGGGGTGGGGAACCGCTACACACAGCAATGCCAGGGCTTTTGAGGGGCCATGGCCCTAGGTACATGGGCCTAGCAACCGCTATGTGGATCCCCCTAGCCATGAGCAAGAGCCTCCACCATAGGGAGGACAAACCAGCTAGACTTTGCCACCGTGGCCCTTTTGGCAGGAATGAGGTTAACGTAATGCTACACTTCTTTCACTTCCGGAAATTGGAAAAGAGCACCTTGGCCCCACAACACCCGCACCATGACAAGTGCCTCATCCGAAGGAGAGGGCTTACCCCAAAACTGCTAAGCCTCAAACTCAGCAAAAATGCAGGGCACGAGTGCCTCCAAACGGTCACGGGTACACAATTCCACCACACCAAGCCCAAGCTTCGGGAAAGAACCTCTCGTCTAAGCTGCTACATGCTGACTTAGGGGAATGTGGAGTCATGTAAAATGGAACTCCACACCTCCAGCGTGAGCGGAGTCTAATCCTTGGCCCCACGCGGAGGACATTGGGATACCCCGCTCCCGAGTGTCCTCCACCCCTGACTTGAAGAGTTGCATCAACCGCCTCTCCGGGAGACACATTGGGGCGGCCAGTGGCACACACCAACCCAAGTAGCGGTCCCCACCCACCACTCATCAACCCACCATCTTGGATGTGATTCTGCCGAAAACCGCCTTGTGGGTAGGCGAACCAAAGACGCGGGTGTAGAAGCTGGAGGCAAGCTTCCCTTGCCCAAAACGGTCAGGTGCAACCACCTGCAATACTGCCAACGACATTTGCTGAAGGGAAGATCCACTAGCTGATGCAGAGGCAGGTCGTCGATGATTATCTCCCTCCAACCCCGGAGAGGGCAAAGCCGGGAGGGTCTGTGAAGCAACGGATACTGAGCTACCATATGACCCCCGTGAGGGCAAATGGCCATCGCTCATCTAAACCAGTACTGAGTGTTGCCTTGAATTCGCCCATGCTGGGCTATCGAATGTTTCTTAGGTTGGTTTGGGTTAGCCCTCGCAGTTAGCACATCCCCTCTTCACCAACCCTTCACATAGGTCACAGTCACTGCCACTATCACTATGCCCACTCATATAGACGCACTCGTTCTCACCTACCGAACTAAGTTGCCTAAGCTACGGCTGTCAGAGCCTCCACTGTCCGCATCCCACATCGCTTCAGGGTCGTCATCATACTAAGACATTTCCTCTAAGCCCCAACTCTTGCCACACCTCTCATGCGGACCTCGCTTCTCTGACTTGCGGGAATGCCATCACCGCCCCTTGGTGTACACATTGGTCCGCATGCTTACGCTGCACGCCCACGTGGGGCGGAACCCACTACAGTGAGACACTGTCTCCTAGCAACTACCAACTGCACCACCACGACTCCCAAAGGCCGAGATCCCACCCACCCATGCCGCTCCCACTTGGCACATTTTCCCTTTAGCCCTGCATAGATTGTTTCCGAGTATGTGACAATGCGTAGGGGCACGCCCGGCGTCTTACTTGCCACCGGTGTGAAAACTCCATACAACTCTACACTACCTGTAAATTGTTTCCCTCCTGACGGCACTTGCTTTCTCCAATCTCAATAGTCCAGTGGGCCATACCACACACCCCTAATCCCGCATATGCTACCCCCCCGTCTCCAGCCGCCACCCGAGCAAACGTCTTAACCCTTCTCATCTATGACACCTTCTTAACTTCTCATCTATGACCTGTTGCATGTCTCGGAGAAGCAATGCCCCTTTGATCCATTTTGGCCGCCGTCGCTGCCACCGGAGGACGATTGCACCCTGCAAACCCGCTTGTTGTGCCACAAAAAACGGCCGTCCACTCAGGAACCTTTGTAACCCCGGACAGACATGCATCGCCTCTTGCCTATACGATCAGATGTTGCCCACCAGCGCAACATAGAAAGCCTTCTAGAAACAAGGTCATGTAGGCTCCGCTAGACATTCCCGGAAACGACATCGCACCGCAAACACCATGACGACAACGAAGCCGCCCACATGACAAACCCCTGGGACGGCTTAAGCAATAGCAAGGTTTCATCCAAAAGCAGATCCTGCAGAGGCATTGCTGCCCCACCGAAGACCACACTTATCCAAACGCCTTCCACACTATATCATCTGCAAACCCCATGTACTTGCAAAATGCATCCGCATGTCTGTTCATCTTAGGAGTCGCACCGACTATGCACTTTGGCCGACAATATACATGTTCTGCACGTGACCGCAACCGACAATTTGGGCCATAATGCATGCCAAATGAAAGATGTACCTCTGCCTGCCAGTCTGAGCGCATCAAGCATTGTCTGCACATCAGAGGTTTGCCGCTCTAGTTGGGGTTCCGTGCTAGAAACTCTCCCAACGCCATGTGGGCGCAGACGATTGGCACCCCCCATATCAATTGCCTTTGCAACTACAGCATTTTGCTCGCGCGTGGAGGGGGGTTGAAGGCTTGAGTCATCCTTGCACACGGGTGCAATTGAAGAACCCCCCCCCCCAAAAAAAAACTCCCATGCGGCCGCTAAGGGGCGACTCTTGGGGTAAGGGGAACCATGGTTTCCAAACGGGCACGTCCGATGAACCCTTGTCCCCACCAAGGGGCCACTCATCCAGCTGGGGCTAGCGCTACACGAGCACCTCCATAGCCAAGACATCCATAAGAGAGACGGGACAGAACTGCTGCAAGCCACGGCAAGACCACTCCATCCGCCACATTGAACGAGTCCGGCAAATTATCGTTGTGTGCGACCACCCTCTCCATGAACCATGAGTCTCACCAAGACCAGAATCTCACCAGGAGACCCAACCATCCATGGGCCACAGCCCCTCCACAAAGCCATGCATGCCATCACATGTGGGCAACATCACTCCTGCCAAGGGCCCACGCCATGGTGTGCTGCAAGCAACACACACCTTAGGAGTAGAAATGCACAAAAGCCACTATGCACGCCCATCTCTCGGCGTCGAAGCATCTCAATCACGCCATGGCCCAATAGTTCAACGCTTGTTGGACAAGTCAAGAGCCACACATGAGGCTACGGCAGCGGAGCCCCCCCGCATGCGAGCCTCCGCGTCTCACCCGCCAGAGGGGCAAGAGCGCGAGGATAGCGGGCCTTAAAATCACACATGTGCACGAGACGTGTACATCACGGCCATCATGTAGAGCTCCTCCAAGCCTGGCTAACGGCGGCACACATGTAGAACATTGCACACAATCGCAAACACAGGGCGGGACGAAGGATGGAAGCCATCCCATCTCCTCTCGGGTAGCAAGGGCGGAGAACACCACTCAAAGATACGAGAGGAGTAGCCCTTGCCGAGGCGAGGAAGATGTAGGGGCATGCTTCCGTCGAGCTGTAACACGGGTGTGTAACCCAACCGGAAGGCAAGTTTTAACAAGTGGGTAATCCTTTTATGCACTATTCTAACAACTACAAGCCCATGGTGGCCACAGTCTGCGCATGACCAAAGTATTGCAAATCACCCAAAATGGGGCTAACGTGGTAATTTTTGGCAGGGGGAAAGCATTGAGGATCCGCAGTGGCTCTGGAGAGGGATTTGCGCCATTTCACCGTTTCGGATGAAACATTTGCTGCACCTCGTTGCACAATCCATGACCCGCGTCCTCAAATATTTGGCTCATGAAGTCCCATGCAATCTCCTCGTGTACATCGCTCGATACCTGAGCCGGTGATACCAGAGACCAAATGAGCTAGGAGTCACAAACATTTTTGAAGTGAACTATAAAGATAAATTCAATAAAAAAAAACTCCCATCCACGGTGGTTCATCACATGGAACACGCGTGAGAATGTGTGACAAAAAGACGTCAGTGACGTGCCAAGGAACTAGTTTAGTTTGTCGATAGGGGGCACTAACAATTGGGCCGTGCAGCTCAAGGAATGTCACAACAATTTTGGCACATGCACGACCAAGGACTATGGAATGTCTTGCAGTTGGCAATGATTCAAAATGTCCATGTGCAAGCATGTGGGGTTGTGGGGTCACACACTCTTTGTGAACCCCTAGGGTGCAATTTTTTTGCACAAAGTGCACATCTCCTAAGTTGCCGGGATATCTATAGAAGCCGCTGCCGGCTGTGTTCTTTGGGCAACCTGAAGTTCACTGCTTGTGGTTTTCCACATTGCGTCAATGACCTCGGAATCGTCAATATGTGCCATTTGAGAAACAATCTTTCGTTCGCCTCTGAATACCGTGACAGAGCACACACATAGTTGGTCCAAGAGGCGTGCGCCATACTGGGGAAGATTGCAAAACTCCTAAGTGTCAATGCCTGGTGCCCGGTTGTTGTTTTGTCCGGGTATGAACGCAAGAGGATAGCACAATGGGCACACAGTGCCATACAGCATACATACACGGTCACCCCCCATGCTTATGAAAAAACGGCCGGTTTCATGTAAAATTCATTAAAATTTTTTCCCTCCCTAGTGTTGCTGCCACGTGGCAGCTAGCTTGCATTGGCTTACCAAGCACGCTTTTTGGAGAGAACACGGGTATTCAGCCTAGCACCTCCCCAAGCGCCCGTCCCCCTGTGGAAATATTGGTGCCTGGTGCGAGGATCTGCATGCTCTAGTCCATCTGTGGTCCATACGTATAGATCAATGTTCCAGCCTGTTACGGGTGGCTTGCCAAAAGTAAGCAACATACGCGCCGAGACTAATCCATTAATTTGCTCCTTCTCCCTTGTGCACGGGTCATAGCTCATGGGTCCTTGTCCGTGGTTACTTGTGTTTGTCCTTGGTGGTGGGTAGATGCTATGCACTCTGGAATGCCCCATCCACACTGCCTGTCATCACAACCTCTATGATTGTTCCCCGCAGAAAGGTGCCTGGCCACATGACAATGTCACCCTCATTGTTTTGGTGGCCTCACGACAAGCTGAGTTGGCTATTGCCTAGCCCCCCGTTTGTTTGCAGGGGTTTTGTGTTTGGGAGTGTCTTGCTTAGTGTGTGTGTGTGTGTGTTTGTGTGTGTGTGTGTGTGTGTGTGACACCCAAATCATTTAAATCATGCTCAAACAGCGAGGTTCAACATTCTATGACCTACTGCTAAGCGACCAAATTGCAAGTTCCGATGTTTTGATGCCTCGTCGTCCGGTTGGCAGCTTCAGGCAAATGGGTTGTGGAAACTGTACACACAGACATGCAACAAGAGCACTCCCGGCTGGAGCAATGTCCCCGGATTTGGCGCATGTGGTGACGCTGGAGGGCTGTTAGCCGCTCCTTGGTTCCCTAGTACTCCCGCCGCTTTGTTGACTGCCTTTAGCAGATAGCGGAGTTTCATGTACTGGCTCCCTGCACTTGGATGCCAGTCGGTCCGTGCTTGTCTACAACTGCAGAGATTTGAGATGTGCGCCAGAAGAGGCCATGAGTTCTATGCTCCTGCGACCACGTCCCCTTTCCTTTGGCCACACGGCTTCAGATTTCACCACTCAAAGATGGGTGAGACTTGGAGATTCTGAGTGGTATATCCAACAAAGTGTCCCTCAGCACCTCAATGATCAATGTACACTCTCCTTGGACCTCGGAGATAGCACTCGAAAAGACTCTTTGAAAACTCTCCAGCCGGTGACTGCCGAATCTTGCACCACTTGCGACCAGACATGCCTACGCTTGTAGCACCGCGTTGCGTACTACGACAAAACTGGGTTTGGACGTTTGGCCGACTTCCTACACCCGCTTCCTCTTTGTGAAGGTCTGCGGCTCTAGGAAGCTGACCCTCAAATACCGTTGGTGCGGCGGCGGGGTTGGGGGGTGGGGGGGGGGGGGGGACGGAGTGAGCTAGCCTGACTTGCAGAAATTGAGACATAGCCGAGAGGGTGGGGGTGATCGGACTGGCCGGGATGGCCTCGTGAGACAATGGCTGCCACGTTTTTAAAATGGAGTGCCAAAATTGTAGAACGTAGTCCTGGAATGTGGTCTCTGTGCCGTTATTGCCTCACACCTAATAGGTCATCGAGCGTAAATGGGTGTCCAACAGAGCCAGCCCTGTACTGTTGTGAGACAGATCATGCCATAATCTACACAGATCTTGCAGCGCTCTATCCATGCGTCTCTTGCACCACTGCTCCATACAACCGACCAACAATGGAAAAAGGCAGAGACAAGTATGGACACCCCTTTAGGACGTGAGGGTGATCATCTGTGCACATGCATAGTGGGCAGTTCGGCGCTGAAACCATGTGAAAGGAAAAAATGTGTGTTGTTACCGACAGTTCTCGCAAGAGTGCTCCTAACACGAAATTATGCAATTTGAGAGGGACGTTGAAGTGAGCCAACGTTTCCTAGACCTTGGGCGATTGTCTCTCCTCTACACGGAAAGACTGTGCTCTCGCTCTACTAACATTCTTCAAGGACCATTCGTTCGGGGCTAGAGTTCTTCGTGGTGCTCCGCCCCCTTGTTTAGTGGCAGCACGTTTTTCCAAATGAACGTTTTTCTTGGTGTACGGTTGCTCGAATGGAAGTAGGGAGCATCAAAATTACATCCACTGTTATTTGTCCCCTATTAGTGACAAAATTGCCTGACGTACACACTCCCTGACGCATCACCTTAGGGCAGCAATATGATCTCTCTCGCATCTCCCAAACGCAAGAAGCGATCTTTTTAGTGAAACGGGACGAGTGTCACAAGGGTAGGGAAAGTAGCCCAGGGCCTTTGACGCCCGTTGTTGTCATGTCCTTTTTGAAGCATGAGTACGCAATGGATGATGTGAAAGGCAATGGTGAATGTTCCTGTGGCACCTGGCGCCACGCCGCACACTGTTCCTCTACTGCAGATAGTTGCAGCGGCGCGCGGGACGTAACCCGCGGCTCTACCTCGTCAAAATGTGTTGCTATCTTGGGATGTTGGTTCCCGAACTTTTATATCTCCACGAAAAATTGTGAATGCGTCCACAACTTGTAATCGCCGGCGGTCCCCATGTCATACCCACCCGCCATGTCTAGTTGGTGGCAGCATGACACGGGGTATCCCGGTTTTTGACCTGTAGCTCCGTTTGCATCGCCATATTCGTGCATCGGATTATACCTGGCGCGGGAAAGGTGCAACAAGGGACATGCCCAAAGATGCAATGCTTGTACTTTTTTTGCTTCCGTCAATGGCGGTGTCGTCAAAAAAAGGCTTTGGCGTGTAGTTTAGCTAGACCCTGGAATTGCCTGATGACTATGGCTTGACCCGGCCACGTCCCCAAATATTTTACTTTCCTACACACCCTCAAGTGGGCAATCGGCTGCTTCATAACCGGCCATTTATGATCTTGCAACACCACACCACTATTGGACATCCCACCATATTCTTGAGACTATTTAGTTTCTCCTCTACCTCCCTCGGCGTACCAGGAATGAACACGAGCGTGGCGTCGGCATTTAGAAAGTTGTGCATCTTTGCGGGGCGTTGTTTTATCTTGTGCACGCGATGCCGTTAGGAGGGAGAATAACAAGGGGGATAAGGTGTTGCCTTGATTCATGACTGTGGTGTCCAAACCGTGGACGTGTTCTGGTTGCCCACCAATAATTGAATGCAACCTTGTGGAACACATTCCAAAATGTGAACCCATTGCTCTCGAACCCCAATCTTAAGCACGAATATGGACATCAGACAATGACTCGTGGTATCGAAGGATTTACTAACGTCTGTACTGAGCCACGCTCCCTCTTCCCCTTTCCGCCAGACTGAGTGGACGGATCACAGATGCTCCTCCATACATCGACCCTTAAGGAACTGGTTCTGTTCCGTGGGGACTCCGATATTCACCAGATTCTCCGAACAAAGTTTCAACACTCCTATGAGCCACTTCATCCTGCTGGTAAGCAACTTGATGGGGCGAACGGCGGAGGATTGAGGAATGCCATTGTCCTTCGGTATGTGGCGAGTCATACCCCGAATCCATTCCTGTGGCAATGTGCGGTCTTCTGCGGCGGTTTGCATGAGCTAGAACATAGCAGGCGCGAAATGCTCTCTACATTTGCGGCAAAAATCTGTAAAAAACCATTAGGGCCCGGCACAGGCGCCGAGTCAAAGTCTGAGAGTGCCCGTTGTACCATCTCCATGGCCAGGGCTTGCCTCAACACTTTCCCCGCGCCCCGCCATTGTGTTGGCATGTCTCCAACATACCGTTTTCTTTCCTCAATGGAAGAGTCCATTGGCCTCATGATGGTTGACCAAAAGGTGACAAATTCTTGCGCTATTTCGCCTTTGGAAAGCAACATCTTGCCGTTGGATGTTTTCAACGGTGACTTGTGGCGTTTTAAGAGAATAGTGATTGTCGTAACATTTGTTGCACTTCTGCCTCTTGGATGGCGCTCTTTTCCTTGTGCAGCACCCTCTGGAGTCTATAAAACCTTGACGTCGGTGATGCTTGTTCTTCCCCTATCTCTTGCAAGATCTCCATCGCGCTACAATTGAGGGAGTCCAACGACGATCCCCCCAGGGCTTGTAGCATTATTAGTACTCCTTTGTTCTAGCCCCCGGTGTCTGCTGTTACTTTCCGTGCTAGCTCGCGCGCTCTGCCAACCATGCTAGCTCGCGCACTTTGCCGAGCACCGTCTCCTACCATACCACCCCGGTTAGCCCCTCGGACTCCCGGAACACGACTAGCACGCCCCACTTGAAGACCGTGGACTGTAACAAGTGTGACGGGAAGTGCCATATGTTGGATGGTTAAGCCACGTTGTCGCGCACACTTCGGCTATGACTGCCATATCATTAGAACCCCCCCTTTGTGAAGTAAACACTACCTTAACAAGACTTCCCAGGGAGTGACTCATGAGGCTGCGATCCATTTTGCGGTTCTCCCTAGTTGCCCTAACCCCTGTCTTATCCTCCGGCTCCTCATACACCTAACACCACACATCTGCCACACCCATCTATGTCATGATGTGGTTTTCATGCACGTGTGCTTTAATAATGTGCTGGGATTCATTTACTTGTTGGCATGTCTTAAAAACAGTGAGGTTGTCCCATTTTGGGAAAACAATTGAATCGTGGTCCCTGGGTGTGATCACTGTCATGTGCCGGAATTAATCCCTCAGCCGTAAAATACAGCTGCCCATTACACGTTGCAGCCGGTGGTCATTGTGCACGTGGCGAGAAAAAACCAACCACTCCTGCCCCTCCATGTTTTTTTAACGCCGCCCCCATGTCCCTGAATGGGCACTTCTACGTTGAGAAAGCGGACACTAGCGTCAATTGGTCCATTCTCCACACTAAGGCCACGCCACTGCGCTCCGTGCATGAGGGATTCACCACAACACCCCATGTGTTTAGCAGCAGACCCTTTATTTTTTCTCTCACACGCACACTCTGTCGAACAAAAAGGAGACAGTGTTCTTGGATCCCGAGAAGGGAAACATTGAACCGCGAGATTGCCGCGTTCAAGTGCTTATATGAGCGAAGCCATGCGCGGCTCTTTTTGGTCTTCCGCCCCCTTGGTTATCTTCGCAATAGTATATAATATGCCATATAGATGGTCATCATGGTGAACGGTCACGGGATGACATACTTGGTCCCTGGAGAGGTGTGAGCATTCATTCCGAGTCACCCTGCCTACCCCGCCTCTGTTTTTGGTACCCTCCCTTTGAACGCGTTTTTTCCCCGAAAGAAATTGAGCGTAAATGAGCTTTTTGTGTGGGGCCGTGAACGATTTTTGTGTCTGTGACTACTCCCAACGTTTCTTCGTTGTCTCCCGCTGCCGCGTGCGCTTTCAGTTGTACTGCCTTAATGAAATGACATACACGTTCTTAATCGTAAAAACCTGATGACGCTGCCAATAGAGGCCTCGACTCCTCGTCCCTACACTCGCCATGCAGCCGGGTCGGTGTCCCCGGGTGTCCAAGAAACCCGTCTAAGGCGCTTGGGATCCGTTGTGTGTGGCGCCCCAAAAAATGGAGAACACTTCTGCCTACTTCATCAACGGCTGCACGTCATACATGATGACGGTCTCTTCCCCCAACCTCTGAGCACCGGAGGACGTCATTAACGTGTCCGTGTCCGACGCACGGTCCCCCACATTCTCCTATTTCTTGGTCGGTGCGGTCATCAATGAATTTTACTCCCCTGATGATGAGCTTTGGCATGACGTCTCGCTGCCAATCGTCGTAGTGCGACATTTCATGGAAGCCAAATTTGACTGTGTTCCGTGCCGTGACCTGCAGCGAGAACTCGTCCCGAGGGACCAATATCTTTGTTTCCGCACAAATCAACCACCACAGCTTTGCATTCACCTCGTCCTTCTTCCCTCTCAGGAAGCAATGAGAGACCATAGGAGAGACTTGAGAGACCATAGGAGAGACTCTCATCACATGTCATCGCTACAAAGAAGGGTGTGTCAGAAACATGCGTGGTGATGTCCGTCAGTTCATCGTCCTCCATGGAGTGGTATACCATGTGTGCCATGCAAAGCGCCCGCGATGGGTATGTGCCACTGTCATACCCCACTTCCTCATGTAGCGCATTACTTGGTGGTGCTGCTTGTTCCCTAGTTGTACCGCAAATAATCTGGATGGTGGTCGAATGTAGTAGTGAATGTAGTGAGCGGTGAGCCTTCTTCGGATAGTGTCATGCAGCTGATCTGCGTACTGAGACCAAACTCCCAGTCTTGTGAGGTAGCTGCGACCACCAGGTTCCGTTGGAGGGCCCTAGAATCAAGGGCTGCCGGTCTACTGGGTTCGTGAATGGACCCATCCCTCCATGGAATTTCCTTTCTCAAGGCTAGAATGCCTGCAACGCAAATGGAGTACTGCACATACAGGAGGAGGTTGAGCTGTCCGAACTTAATGAGGGCTGCAATTTTTCTTTAACACTTCCCTAGATCATGAAGCTCCTTCGTTTCCGCCACAACCGGTGCATGGAGACCCTCCTTTCCCTATAGCACCATGGCTTTGATCTATTTCACCGGGGATTGCAACAACGATTGCTCGCGAAATGTGTGTGTGTGTTTGTGTGTGTGTGTGTGTGTGTGCGAGGGGGAGTTCTTCAAATGGCGAACAAGAAAAAAATCCATCACCTTTGGATGTACTGTGCATAGAGCCTACCATGGGCCGCGTAGAGACACCAATGAGGTGGTGCATAGTCTCTCCCAATCACCGGCTCATTGGGCACCCATCGTGTTGCCCAATAGAACTTCTTCAAGTCATGAATAGACCGCGGTACCTAGAAAAAAAAACGTGTTCATTTTGTGGACTAATTTTTCACCATTGATAGTTAATTTTTTGATCAGCGTTAATATCATCCAAATGATGAAACGTTGAACTCGAAATATCAAGCAAAAAGATAATGGACAACAAAACGGCCAAAAACCCGCAGAAGTTAAGCCCATATTGTAGCTCATGCGGCCATGTCGTTGTCCCCGCACAAGGCCATCCTCATCACCCACAAATACGTAGCCCAGCGGCCCCACAACTTACCTAGATCCTCATCAACAATACGGATGTACAGGGCTGAGCAGAGGAATTTTGCCTGCTTTTGGAGTGAGGTCAAGGCATTCCCTGTTTCCGGCCACAGTGTGCGCGGCAGTGCGGTGCCTAAAATGGGGCATGGGACCTAGAGTTGCTACCGCTGCTCTAGCGACATGTCCCACACGGGGGTGTGCATCATTTGGGTGGACAATGCGGCCATCACGGTCGAGGACATGCACAGGAATCAAGGCTATGTGCCCATTGATGTGCCCATTGATAAGTTTTTACCCTGAAGTATTGGGGGGGATTAAAGAGCAAGGCCATGTTGGTCGCCTGCCATCCTTGTCTTGTTGAGTCGTATGTTTGTCAAAAATGCTACGCACTAGGTACGGGTTCGTGGGCACTATGTGCAGAGAATGAAAGGTATCTTGCTTTTCCCATGTTGGCACTGAGCAGTACCGATTGGCCTTCCCAATTGTGGCATGCGCCGCGGTCTTCGGCCGAGAGGTCAAATTTGGTATGCACACCGCACCGTCAGCTTGCACGGGCAGTGAAAGCTTAGTGGTGAGGGTTCACAAATCATTTTGCACAAGCGTTACCCTGGGGTAGTCCTCTGGACCCCGTGCATCGCGAATACCCTGCCACACAGCCACTGCACACTCGTTAAGGAACCCTCTTTCGTATTTGGAATAACATGAGCGGTTTGTACCTAGAGGGGTGTCATTAATGACATGTCTTCGAAAAACATACCACCACTGCCTCTCACCGACACTAGCCAAGAAGCCATCTGTTCCAAACTATCGGGGAATGAACCATTGTGCGAGAGATTTGTTGTGGTCATTTTGGGATGAAGGAAGGCACATTGATTGGATGACAATAGATCTGTCATATGCTTGCGCCAGCGTCGCATGAGTGCCTGGACTGCTTTGCCGGTGTTGTCCCCATGTACAAACTCGTTGGCGTGAAGCATCACGCTTCAACAAAATCATCAAAGGCGAACTTGGGACATGGTGCATCATCTAGAACCTCCACTTCACTAGTCAAGAAATTAACAAACGCCGCAAATCGTAACGTGGTCACTGCTTGCGTGATGACTAATGCGGCCTCACAACGCCATCCCTCCAAGGTTGTAGGGCGCAACTTCTGGCTCAATATTTCTACCTCCGCCTCTTTGCGCCATGTTGGAACACAGGCGAAGTCAATTTGCAGACTTTTGACGGTTCCGAGTAGCTCGGCCACAAGTGCAGTAGATTTTTGAATTGCTAAAATGGTGTCATTTAGAATCGCAATGCCTGCTTTATTTTCGTCTATGAGCACAGGTGCACGCTTCATGCATTCCCTCAGCGCCCCAGTACTCCACAACACACGAAGATATTAGCAGATGCCGTCGCATCTTTAGGAGATAGAATGCCCGGGCTGGTTTCTTGGCAGGCCGACGTGGAATGCTGATGTGCTCCACATGGGATCGAAAACACCATCTCGCTACGTACACTCGCAACTCTAGCACTCGGTCGGTGGTTTTCCTCTGTCTCCACGTTGACGAAGTGAATGGGCTAGCGCAGTGGGGCATTCATAATTTAAAGGCCCTCCTTGATGACACCGAGAACAAATTTTTGGAGCGGCCATCCGTAAGAATCACAACAACGCAATGAGAACTGGGAAGCATAAGAGTAACAGGGAGACATAATTGTACACTTGCTAGAGCCAAAATTTAGACGGCACCTACAGAATGCTACAAATCGCGGCACAGGCCAATCCATAAACACCTACCGAGCGATCGCGTGCGTGCCATGAGCAGTACACACACTAAGCAAGAAGCTCCCAAAAACAAAACCCCTGCACGCAAACGGGGCACCGGGCAACTCAGCTTTTCGTGAGGCCATCAAAGCAATGAGGGTCAGATTGTCATGTGGCTAGGAACCTTTCCACGGGAACAATCATAGAGATTCTGATGACAAGAAATGTTGATGGGGTGATCAAGAGCACGTAGCATCTGTCCACCCCTGAGGACAAACACAAGTAATCCTTGGACCCATGGGCTACAACCTGTGAAAAGGGGAGGAGGGGCCAATTGGGGGATCAAACTCGGTACATACGTTATTTGCTACTGGCAAGCAACCTGTAACTGGGCCCCACACATACACCACACACACACACACACACAAAGCAACCCCCACACACCCATCCACTACCACACACGTTCTTCCCTTTATCCTCCCCTTGCCCAGGCGGTCGATGAAGGTTCGGGGGCGTTTGCAGGTTTGCTGTGGTGTGGTTTTTGTATTGCGGTTAAGGTGAGGGAGGGTATACTTTTTCTCTTTGCAGATCTACCTTCAGTGTAGATGGATATACATAAATTTGGATTCTTGGATTTTCAAAAAAGACAAGGAAAAAGGTTGCAAGTATGCCTTCGTCCATGTGTTTTGTGGTTCCTTGTTGCTGGTGCCTCAAGAGAGATGAAGGGGCTAGTTCAGCCTTCGTTTGTTATCCCCGCCCAAGGCCCCCCCCACAAGTGCCCCCTACCAAACATGCGTTGTGTGCCGCGTGCACATTGTGATTGGCATTTGTGTGTACACACATAGGTTAATTTTTGCATCGCTTCAATTAATATTTGTGGGTCAATATTCACGTCCGTATCCATTAATATCAAATATATGAGCACAAAACATATCAGATTAATATTGATCTGTAAAAATTAACCCTCGAGCACAGAATTGAATTTTTAGATTGTTCCTTTTGTTGGGAGTTTTCTCTCTTTCTGTCGGTTGCTTGCGTGTCCGGAGGCCTGCAAAGGTGCCTGGAGGTGGGTGAAGGGGCGTGGTTGTGTGTCTAGAGGCACACATGGGGACCTCCATACACACAACCAAGACCAATGCAGCATATCCACAAGGAATGGGGGGGGGGAAGTACCACACCAACCCATTCAGCATACACGTCGATGTCGCAACAAAGGCAACGCAACTCATCTTTCTTGGTACATACGTTGTGCCCTCACCTAAACACCATCATACAAAAAATACGCATGTTGTTACAGAGTGCGTGTTCGTGGCAGCTGTGCTGCCCAGTGTGCGTGCACAACAGGCTGCATGAACAAGAACTCATGTGGCAGGCAGCGCACCTCGCGGTTTTGTCGTGCCATTATGGCTGCTTGTCCTACAAACGTGCACAGAGTTGCCATTGCAGTGTTTAGAAAAGGTGTGGAACATGCGTTCTGTGTAGCATTGTACGCCTCCTGCCTTTTCTTCCCACTCAATGTATCTTGAAAGCGAAAATAGCGGATCATGGGTGTAACGTCGTTGTGTTTTGCGCCAGGGCACGGTTGGACCGGGGTGCCAAAGAATGTATTCACGGGACTCTGTGACATGATATCTGCAGCACAGGGAAGAAGTGACATGAGTGGAATGACCAAAGAGCCCTGCTTATAGGTGCGCCAAAGGCGCGCGATTGGCCCAAAAAATTGGCCCAAACGATAAAAGGTTCCCAGGACCGTGATTCTTATGTGATTTGAATAATATGAAAATAATAATAATATGAAAATCAAAGCAACGCGCTGTCCCCATACCCAAACCTATGCCCATAACCACACCCACACCCATACCCATATCCATATCCATACCCATGCCAATTAAACAGCCATACCCATTAACACGCGCATGCTCACGCCCATACCATAACCAAACTCCAGTGGCTTAGGTGATCGAGATGCACAGAATTGAGCTGAACGGACACTTCTGAACATACACAGCCCATGGGCACCCCAGCAACCCCATAGACCAGGCATGCGCAGCAACCCAGAGCAGGTACAGTCTTCCTGGAGAAGAGGAGCACCTCTGTCCTCATTGCTGCGGGCAACGATGGTCACACAATATTTGAAATTGGGCAGCAATCCCTCCAACTTCCAGCGACACTCAGTGGTTGTGCCCATGACCTGCACCAAAGAACAAGCAGTGGGTGAACACACACCAGAGCCCCGGATCCAGCACCAGCTCCCAACCCTTTGCTTAAGGGTCAAATGTCAGGGGTTCAGGAAGGGCGGTGCTGCAGCGTACACACCAAAGCCATCCCCAGCACCAGCTAATCATTTTGAAACAAATATCAATGGGGAACAAAATTGTGGAATTGTGGCTCTGTCGGTGGTGACACAGGGCCTTCTTCCGTCTGTTTTGCAATGATCTGGAGCCCGCACAGATGGATGTGTCGCATGGTCTGGGCAGCTGGACATCAAACACGCCGTTATGTCTATTGAGCATCCCTTTTGGCCACAGGCTGAAAGTATTAGGCAATGCTACATTGCAAAGCACCAGCGCTCTTTGCCCTTGGCTTGGGCTTTGCCACAGGCGGTGCAACTGGAACCTCTGGCTGAACGGCTGAACAAACTTGTACTCAAAACCACGAATTTTTGCAGACGTTGAATCAAACCCCCAAGGTTCTTCACAACCCCTGGGATGTCCAAATTCTAACAGCAACACATGTAAGTATCATGCAACCATTGCAGCATGAGGGACATGAGCCATGCCGGAGGTACATTGGTGCCAATGGGTAATGCATCAAAACATGGTTTATAATGAGTGGTAAAATATTAGTCTCTAAAAAAATGGGCCAGCAACACATCAATTAATTGGATGAACTGTGTCAAACCACCAGGGATGATGGCAACCCCACAGGATGCATGGGAGTCCAACACCCCACCTTGAGGGGCCACATCGAAGAATAGGGGTCCACCACCCCAATCCGAGAGCCCACACCGAAGCGTGGGAGTCCATCAGCCCAACTCAAGCGCCACACCGAGGCGTGGGAGTCCATCCCCCCAACTCAAGTCCATCACCCCAACCCCAAATGCCACATACGTGCGCGGGAGTCTATGACACCCAACTCTAGGGGCCACACGGAAAGATGGAAGTCTATCACCCCAACTCCAAGGGCCACACTCAAGTAGGGGAGTCTATGACCCCAACTCCAGGGGCCACGCCGCAGCATGGGAGTCTATCAGCCCAAATCCAAAGGCCAAACCAAAGTGTAGGAGTCCATCACCCCAGCTGGAGCGGCCACACAAAAGCATTGGAGTCCATCAGCCCAACTAGAAGTGCCACATCTAGGCGTGGGAGTCCATAACACCCACCTTGAGGGGCCACGCCTTAGTGTGGAAGTCAATCACCCCAACTCGAGGAGCCACATGGAAAGATGGAAGTCTATCACCCCAACTCTAAGGGCCACACCAAAGTGTGGGAGTCTATCACCCCAACTGGAGGGGCCAAACCAAAGCCTGGGGGTCCATCACCCCAATTCGAGAGGCCACGCCGAAGCCTCGGCATCCATCACCCCAACTCGAGGGGCCACAACAAAGTGTGGGGGTCCATAACACCAGCACTAGGGGCCACACTGAAGTGTGGGAGTCTATCAACCCAACTCAAGGGGTATCAATGAACGATGAGAGTCCATAGCCCCAACTCCATGGGCCACACCGAAGCATGGGAGTCTATCACCCCAAATCCAAGGGCCATGCCAAAGTGTGGGAGTCCATCACCCCAACCCGAAGGGCCACACGAAAGCGTTGGTGTCCATCACCCCAACATGAGGGGCTACACCGAAGCATTGGAGTCCATCACCCCAACTCAAGGGGCCACGCCAAGCGTGGGAGTCTATCACCCTAACTTGAGGGGCCACACTGAGGCGTAGGAGTCCATCACCCAAACTCGAGGGGCTACACTGAAGCGTGGCCCCTCCAGTCGGGGTGATAGACTTCAAAGGCTCGGTGGCTCCTCTCAAGTTGGGGTGATGGACTCCCATGCTGCGGCGTGACCCCTCAAGTTGGGGTGATAGACTCCCACGCCTCGGCGTCGCCCCTCGATTTGGGGTGATAGATTCCCACATTTCGGTGTGGCCCCTCGAGGTGGGGTGATGGACTCCCGCGCTTCAGTGTGGCCCTTCAAGCCCCTAGGGCCAAACTGAAGCGCAGGAGTCCATCACCCCAACTCGAGGGGCCACACCATAGCATGGGAGTATATCACCCCAACTCCAGGGCCACACTGAAGCGTGGGACTCCATTGACCCAACTCAAGTGGCCACACTGAAGCGTGGGAATCCTTTAACAAGAAAATGTGGGCAGGTTCATTTTTGGTTTTTGGTGTAGGTTGCGTGCACTTGTTTTTGGATGTAGATTGCATGCACTTTTTGGGGAGGGTGTAGGTCGCGCAACAGAAAAAGCGTACGTCACGTATTCTCTTTAAAAAAAAAAAGAAATTGCACATTTTTTGTAGACATGGGTCCTGTGCACTTTGCTTGGGGTGGAGGGGTAGGTCGCGTGACAAAAAAAGCGTAGGTCGCGTGCCATAGCATTTTCAAGTCTTTTTTTCCACGCATGACCTACACCACAAAACAAATGCATACAACCTACACCAAAACAAAAAGCGACTTACCCCTGACATGTTCCCCAGTGCTGCAGGTTGGCGGGTCCGGAGGAGGCTGGCAGGGCGGGATCTGACCCAATCCGTAACCCCCCGGCCCCCTAGTGGGCCTCCCTCTGTCGACATAGCTCTTCTGGTTATGGGCCCCCTGCCCCCTCTGCCTGCGCCATCCGCATATCCGCATATGCTGTCGCCTCTGCCATACTTCCGTACCTGGTCTTGCTTTGGTCTTGCTTTCCCCACTCTCCCTGCCGCATTGCGGCTGCACAGTGGCAGGTACCGCTCGCATGCACTACGGGGGTCTGGAGACAGTCAGCTTCGGTTGTGAGGCCGGATGTTGGGTTTGGGACAGAGAAACGGCTGCAGATGGTTGGGTTGGCTCAGCCTGTGGCAGGCGTTTGGGAACTCAAGGGAGCCTCACTTTGGCCTGCACCTGCTCGTCCAACATGGAACGGGCGGTATTGAGGGAGGGAGTTGCACTTACAAAGACAGGTGTGGGAGGGGGGTTGTTGCACAGACCTCATAGACTTCGCCTTGGTCTGTGCTGAGCAGCACATCATATTCAAGGTGCTGGCCTGCGATGGCGGTCGAAGGGCGCTTCCACTTCAGAACACACGTATTTACGGTAATGGAGATGATCTGAGAAGAAGAGGAGGGCATGGACAGAGGGGAGGAACCTGGTCGGAAGTAGGGAGGAATGGTTGGAGGGGGGCTAGAAACCACCAAGGCTGGACACAACTGGCCCTCGTAAGTAATTTCCCCTTCAGTTCCTTTCCCCCGTACTGCAGGGTCTCGGGTGAGCAGCCAACACCTAACCAAGGCCGACAGGGCAGATTGTGAGGTGCTTAGTGCTTGCATTGTAGCAATCCCACCCAACGAGAGTTCGCCAACTGACAGCACTCTGTCCCCGAGACAGCCTCAAACAACCCATCCGAGGTGTGCAGTGCAAGTGCCACACGCCAAGCATCTCCTGCCCTCTGCTCCATCCCCCCCCCCCCAGTCTGTACCCAGGGCTCCCCCAGGGCTGGCACCAATTCGCATTCCTGGGGTGCATACCCTCTCATGCCATTGCAAAATGCCCCCCCTCCATAACCCCCCCCTCCCTCCCCTTTTAACGAGCATGGCATGGTAAGGGTCCCGCCCTTAACTCCAAAATGATTTCTTGGCTACTGTGCCAACCACTTGCGGCATATGCCCCCCCCCCCCCCAATCAGGCCAAATGCTCCTGGGGGGGGGGGCTATTGTGGTTGGGGGCGACTCCAAGGGACGTGTGCCATAAACGCTCAATGAGTACGCCAGTTGGTAGGTGTGTGTACATGTTTGCCTTTTCAGGAGGGAATCCTTCACTCAGGGATCGGTGGGTACATACTCTGGGGGGGAGGAGGAGGAGGAGGGACCAGCTTATGCTTGTTACCCCGCCGTGGCCAGTGTTTGGGCACGGAAACGCGGGGGACCCTCTGTGACTCCCCCTCACAGGTTAATGGATATGCACCCCCCTAGCGGTACCCCTTGGGTTGGGGGGCCACCACTGTGCCACCAGTGATCATGTGTGGACTGCTCAAGGCTATCGGGTATCTACAGATTTAACGTGGGGCCCCCGGGCGGAACATTCCAACACTGACGCAAAAGTCCCATGTTGAGGGTATTGATTGCTGGAGATATGATTTGTTAGCGGGGAAATTGTGTTGGAATGAATCCTAGGGTACGGCAGATTACGCTGAATGGTTTGAGGTAGCGATGCACAGCCGTCACAAGAGAATTGTAGGGGACCTGCTCGGGACAAAGGCAAAGGAGCACAAAGCAAGCACAATGAGAAGCGTAACAGGTGTCATTTAAACCAACAAAGTAGCCCACACAGTCTTCTTGTGCAAGCCCACCTCGAGAAGAGCCACCGTGATGTCCGCATAGCTATGCCGAGGTGGGACACCCACCAGGGAAAGAGCTCGCTGCATAACAAGCCGGAGTGCCGCTTGCCGGTGACCAACAGGCAGCTTGGTATCCAGCCATAAACTGAGATGCCAACTCGGATATCCATACTCCATAGACCAGACCACGCGACCATGAAGAGAGTAGGGGGGGGGGATCTGGGTGGGGAAGATCGAAAATGCACTCGTGGACCCGGGCAAAGAACGGGGGTGGGGTGCGACCCTGCAGAAGAGTAGCGGAAAACCAAGTATGATGTGGCTGCCAACCTACACCCTTGTGAAAACCCTATCTGTGGCACCACTGGAGGCGCTAAACCGTGCACTATCCACAGCCGTACCTGCTTCCGTGCGTAAAAACTTGCCGCCCACTTGCCGTATGTGCACTGAGTGGGCCACCGAGCCCCACACCTGGCCACATCCTTGCAAATCGTCATATCAAAAGCGCCAGTATAAGGACGGTGTAGGAGGACCTTGGGTGATCCCCCCCCCCCAGTGATAAAGTGGGGTACAAACAATGACATCGCAAACACGGTAACCACCCAACGCAGGATTGCGGGATGTGGCCATTGTATGGCCCTAGGGGCTGAAAAGCACCAGGATGAAGGTAGATGCTCCTCCGGACTAGGTTCAATCCATGACAAAAATAATTGTTCATTGCCCGAGATGTGGGCACGGTGGTCGGGCAGTGACGGGACGGTAGGCAAGTGGTGCCGGGAACGAATGGCGACTACAATACGTAACACAAAACCTAATGCATGACGCAACGCGCTGCGTGTGATACCCCTACCGAGCAGAAGCTTCTCATCTGCAGGTGTGCCTTCACCGGTGAAACCCAAATTGGCACAGGGATATGCCAACGGACCCGCCAGAGCGGCAGGACCAACAGTGATGCCAAACAAAGAATTCCCATAGAAAATCATAATGCCTGACAGTGTAACACAATTAACCAGCGTGGCACAAAGTCGAAAATGGCCATTCGGAAGAAATCCAAAAGCGGGCACTCTCGAGTATAGTGGCGCGGGGTGACTGCGGCTCCACACATGCAGCAAGTGGCAGATGCGGGGGGCAGATGCAGATGCGTGCAGGCCCTGTCTGATGGCAACTGCCCGCAGGTGAACATCCCACTTAATGGAACCAGACATAACAACTCATTCATACAGAAGCAGATAGCTAGAGGGGGGACAGTACGGAACACTCAAGGTGGACAGTACACAGGCAAGAATCTTTTTGACTAAGAAAGCTTGGAAACCTTGCACTTGTCGATTATTGTGTGTGAAAAGAACCGGGAGCTGCTGGACGTCTGGTATCCATGCATATCGGGGGATTTGGGACAGCCCGACTTCCCATGCTAAGCAGTCCACAGCATCCATCATGCGGTCCAAAAATGCGCCCATGACGTGGGAGTACAGGTGCCGAGGAGAGGCGGTGTGTTGGACTAAGGCGCGGCACGCAGTCAAAAGGGATGTGACCAAAGGGGAAGTGCTATGGTTGCGAGACCCAAGCGCCGTGATATTAGAGTTGGAATCGGTGAGGGCCACCTTTCATTGCGTGTGTACCAGCGTGCGCAAGCTCGGGCACGCAGGACTACCCGAGCAACGTACAACTCAGCTTGGAATGACTTGACGCAGAAAATGGGGATGGGAATGCGATGTAACGTGTAATGACCCGTGTGCACATCTAAGACAGCTACCATCTTGAAGAAAGACAGCATCGGATGGGGCCAAGGAGAACTCCGGGAGATGAGGCGTTGGCGCAGATATATCATCTGAGAATGGGATCGGGAAGGAGGTGGGGTTGAAATGGACAGGCCACCCTGAGCGGATGGCCTGGTCTTGAGAGTGGTAGGGTACTGCCATCTAGAGATGGGCATCCTTCACTTGCCACTAGAAGGTCGCCTGATAGAAGGGGCACTGAGGGAGAGGCATGTGTAACTGATGGAGCGAACATGCACGTCAACGGACAGGCGCTGGCACCATATAACAAACAAGGAATGGTCGTCGCTGTGAGCCGGATAGACATGTAGAATTCCTTGTTGTAGACGAGGGCATGTCCCGGTGGAATCGGGTGAGCGCTTGAAGAAGCCCGTGTCGGGTAGATGCCTTAACATGCGGGTTGGGGTGGTTCAATTGGTGCTGGTACGTGGACATGAAGGATAACACCATAGTAGGCAAAGAACTGCACAGACAAGTCCAAGCAGACGTAACTGGTTGGCGAAAAAGCTCAAGCGGATGATCCGCGCGGATGTTCCAAAAGTTGCGCAGAAGGGAGGCCACTAGCAAGTTCAAGTTCAAATAGAATGGATTGGGTTTGATTTAGATGGAATTGGATTGGACTGGATTGTGTTGGATTGGATTGGGTTGGATGAGATGGCATGGGGTTGGCTTGGATTGGCTGGGTTGGAGTGGATTGGATTGGCTGGGATTGGGATTGCATTGGACTTGGAGTGTATGGGATTGGGTTGGAATGGACTAGAATGGTGGGTGGGATCGGAACGAACCGCACTGGTATGGAATGTATTGGATTGGATTGGGTTGGATTGGATTTGATTGGAATGGAATAGACCAGAGTGCATTGGGGTTGGATCGAAGCAGGGATTGGATTGGATTGCACTGCATTGACTTGACTTAATTTGGATCGCTGCATCTTGACTGGACTGGACTTGATTGGGTTGGATGAGACCGGATTGAATTGGATTCGATTGGGTTGGATTGGATTGGATTGGATTGAACTGGATTGGGTTGGATTGGACTGGAATGAACGGGACAAGACGGAATTGGTTGGGCTGGGCAGGATCAAATGGACTTGTTGTTGATTGGATTGGATTGTGGTTGACTTGATTGGACCAGATTGGCGGGATTGGTCTCAAGTGGTTTGGACCGGACTGGATTGATTTGAGGTAACAAAGCAACAGAAGATGCAAAGAGCCGAAGCAACTTGCAAAATCCCCCGCCTTTCCCCCCTTTTCCCGTGGTTCCCCATTTCCTCCTGCCCCCCCCCCTCAATATTAAGCAGTGTTTCACACACTTTCGTGTCTTTGTTACTTTTGCCAAAAAAAGCTTTCGTGCTCACGTTCACCAGACCGCAGTTAGTCGCCCTTGCTCGCCAGGGTTTGGCGATGATGGACAACTGAGCAGAGCAAGACCTCAATGGTGTCCGGATTCCCTACGCCCATGGATTTTCGACGTCGGGTGAAGGAAGGTGCTGGCCTCGGCACGCGGGAAGACTTCCAAATCAAGGCACCACACAGCTGGGCCTCATGCTCCAGCATGGCATTCCATTCCGTCTCTGCTGCCATGGTGACTTTGGCCCTACTGGAGCACTCAGCCTCCAACAAGACGGACCGGCGCTGCCACTGCGTGTGCCATTGCTGTCTCCGCAGCACCTCCGTCACCAGACCCCAGTCATAATCGTACAACTCAGCAATGGCCCCACGAGCAGTGACCTCTGCTGCAGTGCAAAGGCCCCGTTCGAAAGTCTCATCCAACCCCAAAGCCACAAGCCGCAATGACCAGGCGGATGTCTGCTCTTCCTCCTGCAACAAGATCCATGGAAAATGGTGGGGTGCAAAGCAAACCAAGCTCCTGGCTGCAAGGGTGCACGTGGGGATCAGCAGCACCAGCTGAGCCCTGGCCTGAGCACAATGCCTCAGGGTGCAGGTCAGGTTCAGGAGGGAGGAGTGTCTGGGAATGGAAGGATACACCCCGCTTCTTCCCTCCTTTCTTCCTCCTTCCCCCTTCTTCCCCCTTCTGTCTGGCCAATTTTCTGACGCCACAACGCACAGGTGCAGCCTGTGGGTGCAGACCCCCGTTCCAGTGGCCCGAAAATTTCCCAAAAGTCTGGGCACACGAGGGAAACGGGCCTATGCCGGACCCGTGGCATGGGCTCACTAGGCGGGGACCACACGGACCAATATGTCCCCTTGACAATAAACGTACACCAGTTGCACAGATAGTACTTAGTGAGCCATGACTGAGCTACCTGGTGCGCTCACTAAGCCCTCAGTACGCCGTTTGGTGCGCTCAGCGAGCGCGCCAATTTGGCTTCGTCAAGGCGGAGTCGGCACGGTGGAGGCCTTTTGGAACTGTTGGGATCCACGTTTCCTTCGCACAGCCCATCAAACCAGCCGACTCACCCAACCGTGCCGCAGTACAGTTACAAGCCTGCAGCCCTGCCCCTTGTCCACAATGTGTGTCGGGGGTGCCCTATGCCAGGTTCGATAACGACGAGGAGGGCGCTGGTTTGGGGTGAAACTACAGAAGCGGCTGCCACGCGGGGGGCTGGGTTCACTTGGTGACCACCCAAGTATGTGAGGCAAGAAGATTTTGCAGGCAGCAGGGTAGGCGCAGTCCAGGGCGCTTCTGTTGTTGACTAGATCTGCCTCTCTTTCGGCTTGTTTGGTGGATATTCTGCAGCAAGTCAACATATCCACCAAAGGAAGCCGGAAAAGACGCAGGGAGCCATGAAATGAGTGCCAGCTAGTCAACAACAGAAACGCCCTGGACTGCACCTACCCGGCTGCCTGCAATATCTTCTTTCGGGCAAAAAGACAAGAACCAGCCTCCCCTCACAGCTGTCAAACCTTAGACCCCAGGCTGCAGTGACTACCACAACAAGCGCAGCAGTGAAAGCGCAGTGACGGTTAGGGTTCAATAAAGGCGATCCAAGACACCCAAGCGGAATGAATGGAGGATGTTGTGCCTCCCTTGGGCGGTTGGGGGGGGGGGGGCTAAAAGAAAGGGAACAACCCCAGGGGAAAATGAGACGAAAAACAAACCCCTGGTTTGTGGGACAGGAGGTGCATGATGTGGCATAGCAGAAAAACCGAACTACTTTGCTGGCGGCATACCCCAAGGATGTTAGATTAAGGTACATTGTGTGAGTGCGGTGCGTCTGTTGCCCTCAAACCAACATCTCATCATAATTTTATCCTAAGTGATGCACCATGTGAGCAACATTATGCTAGTCAACACTCATTTTGGCGAGGATTGGACAGGCAGGCTGGGCTGGGCGATGGCGGTCATCCGTCAACTTTTTTTCAACCATGGGGGGCGCGATCAGCAACATTTTGTTTGTGTAGCGGTTCCGTTTTGTGTTGGCGAGTCTGTTTGAAAGTGTTTCCGTGGCTGGTCTGTAAAAAGCACTAACCCCTGGAGTATGCCTGTGCCTTTCGCTCCTGCCCACTGCCTTCAGCAACAGCGCTGCCTTTACCTCCTGCCAGGCTCGTGCTTCAGACTCCGTTTGGTAGAACGCAAAAAGATGTCCGATTTGGCTTGTCTTCAACTGCCGCAGCTGCTCCTGATAGACCAGTCTCTGAACGGCCCCATGAAAGGATGCAGTCAGACTTTGCCAAGCGGCCTCCTGCATCGTATTGTACACATTTTGTCGCAGAAGATGCTCTTCATCCTGCACCATTCCCAGATAGATGTGCCATAGTCCACGGCTGTGCCCCTGGGACACAACAAGGCGGAGCAGCGTCAATGGGGCGTCTCTGCAAGGCTCGCTGTGAGAGTCACAGTCAGGTGTGACAGAAAAGGAGTTTCAGGGTTGGAATGCGAGGCTGATGAGCTGGCCAGATCACCCTCAGTACACCTTGCCCAGAACTGTACAACAGCTCAGCAAATAAAAACATCACCCATGTCCCATACGAGGCTCGTCCAACACCCATAGCAGACTTAGACAACATCCATATGATATTGATGCAAACTCACAAAGTCCAAAGGCCGAGGCTCGGCGGAGCAATCCGCCAGCAGTAGCTCGTAGCAATCAATGTTGGGCCATGGATTGCTCTGTGCCGCTTAAGTTTTCCAGCGGAGGTGCAAGTGATGACACAGTCATTGCTCATGGGTAGTCACCGGGCGGTGGCCACAAGGAATACCCAGGGATGGAAGTGTGCCTGGCAAACCAGGACTGCGGCGCCAACTGCAATTGGTGCAACAGCAGAGGGCAGAGGCCTGTACGGTGCGGGAGCAACATTTATGCTCCTTGGCGGATCTGGAGGCGCAGCGCTTCTGCGCAAAGGGGCAAGGTTTTGACCAACACGGCCACGGCTGGGGGCGTCATGCCGCTTTGGTTCCTATTTCATTACTTTGGACGCCGGATGGTGCTGCTGGGGCTCAAATCTGGTGATTGCGATGCTGAAGCATGTCTCAGGGGCTAAGCTGTGGGGGGTAGCAGGACACTGACGACTAGAGTCGATGCTTGGTGTGGCAGCGGACTTTGCTATGCTCATGATGTGCCACCACAACTCGTGTCTTATTTCCACTCAATGCCACACACACTGCCAAGAGAAAAACCCCAAGCCAAACCCATACAAGACGTCAGCAGGAGGTGTACCAGAAATACACAATATCAATGCAAAAACCCAGACAACACCCGTACAATGCGCATGTAACACCCATACAATACCCATAGGATACGCAGATAATACCCCTACAAAGCCATACAGAACCGATGGAACACCTCAACAATACCCCTACAATGCCCCTCTAGTATTCACAGAATACCCGTACCATACCCAAACAATACCCATGGAACACCCATACAATACCCATAGAACACCAAGACAATACCCACTCAACACGCATGTAACACCAATACAATACCCATACAATCCATTTCATACCCTTATCACACCAATCTTACACTCATAACACCCATACACGTCCTAAATGCCTCGTTCTGCAAACAACAGCACCTGAGCGGTATCCATCCTCTGCACATCCTCATCCTGCAGCATCTGTGCCTGCGCAGCTCGACATACACGCCTGAAAGTCCTCCATTGTACGAGCTGGCGCTGGTAACGTCCGTATAGCAACAACCAGTGGGCCTCTTGTAGGGCTTCCCGCTGCCACTGCCGCCGTGCAGCCACCTCCGCCTCCTCCAGCCGCGCGCGTGCAATGTGCCCTGACGGCCTCGGGTATTCCGTGACCCGCAGTCGGACGTGCAGCAAGCGCTCCATCGCGGGCTCGTGCCAGACACCGGCCAAGGGATCCCACAGGCACAAGGGCAGCCACCGGTCCGCCTCCAGGTCCTCCTCGAACGCGTCCAGCCGCAGCACTGCACGTGCAAAGCCGTGCGTGTCGCATGACTCGTCCCAGACCTCCAGCTCCAAAATGGGGGAATCTACGTCCAGGCGGCCGTTGAACTCCACCCCGAAACGAGGCTCTGCAGATGCCGGCACCGGCGCAGTCTGCACTGCAAACCCGGTGCCATGCCGCAGCCGCACGTGCGTGTGCCCGACGAGGGACGTAGAAGGGGGCTCCCATTTGGGCAGGTCGACGTCGTCCTTCCTGAGACCGGAGAGACAGACGGGGCAGTGGGGGCAGAGCGGGAACGGGGCACAGGGGGTGTTTCAGTTCAGTTTTGGTTCCCAACACCTGTGGCGTGAGTGTTGAGAGCGGGGGAGGGTCCGCAAAGAGGGAAGGTGGTAAAATAGTTTGTCATCACATTTTTTTTTGCAATTTGTAAAATTTGTGCTAATTTTTTTTTGCAATTTGTAAAATTTGTGTTAAATTCTATTGCCTTCGGCAAGGCACCTCGAAGAGGGGAGAGGGACAACCACTCTTGAGCTGCTGAGGTAGGAAAATTGCATGAGCAGGTTGTGCCCTAGACCCCTTGGGAGCCACCCCACCCCCAACACCGAAATTGGGTGAAAAACACATAAAGAGGGGCTAAAACATGCTTCACATGGGATATTTGATCATTTTGGATGGTCGAAGTATCAAAAAAATCAGTTTCGGAAATTTCCATTTTTGAGCTGCTGAGGCGGGAAAACTGCATGAGCAGGTTGTACCCTAGACCCCTTGGGAGCCCCCCCCCCCCCCAACACACACCCAACACCCAAATAGGGTGAAAAACACATAAAGAGGGGCTAAAACACGCTTCACATAGGATATTTGATCATTTTGGATGGTCGAAGTATCAAAAAAATCAGTTTCGGAAATTTCCATTTTTGAGCTGCTGAGGCGGGAAAACTACATAAGCAGGTTGTGCCCTAGACTCCTTGGTACCCCCCCCCCACGCCCAAATAGGGTGAAAAACACGCAAAGGGGGTCTAAAACATGCCCTACATAGCATATTTCATCATTGTAAGTGGTCACAATATCAAAAAAAAAATTGCAAAATTTTCCATTTTTGACCTGTAGAGGGTGGAAAACTGCTTGAGCAGTTTGTGCACACCCCAAATGCCATTGAATCACCTACAAACAGCAATTTTGAAGCTTTTGGGAGGCCCATGGCTCGGGCTAGATGGGCCCAGTGGCCACTACGTGGGCCCCCATGGGTGCTCAAGCACCCGTATTGTCACCAAATGATCATCCAAACCCATCCTAGGGGCAACAGAAGGGTTTCCGAAAAAGTTGAAATGTGAAAAACTTTCAAGTGTCACTAAACAGCCTACGCAACAGCAATTTTGAAGCTTTCGGAGGGCCCATGGCACGGGCTACATAGGCATGGCAGCCACTACGTGGGTCCCCATGGGTGCTCAAGTACCCGTATTGTCACCAAATGATCACCCAAACCAATCCTAGGGGCAACGGAGGGTAGTCATGAAAAAGCGAATTTCAAAAAACCTTCACGTGCCACTAAACAGCCTATCCAGCGTGAAAACGGCTAAGTCCTCATTGGCGAGGGGCCATATAGGGGGGGGTGACTGGGGGTACCTGGAGTTGGGACCCGGGACCCCCGCCATGGGTTAGAGGGTCCATATACAAGAAAAAAGTTCTTCAGGACCCAGGTCCAAATACACACACAGCGGCCACAATACACAAAGAAGTTTTGCCCCCCCCCCACCCCCCCCACCCCCCCACCCCCCCCCAAAAAAGGGTACCCCGGTGCGGGGGGGTACGGGGGTCAAAATCCAAAAAACCATTGGGGGATCATTTTTGGTCCTAAAATGATGATTTTACAGGGGGTTAGACGTTAGAAACCATACATTGGGGTATGCTACGCGAACGACCCCAAAAAAGGGGGGTATACGACGCTCGCGCCTGCGCTTGATCTAACAACCTCTCTTCGAGGTGATTCTGAGCATTTGAAATACACAGAAGTTGGGAGGGTGAGTGGGGGAGATAAGCGCCCATTCCCCATTCACCATCAGTGAAAATAAATTAGGGCATTCCGACAGATGCATGAATGAAAGGCACCCGACGAGTAGTGTAATACATAGACCAACTGAAGGAAAAGCACCTCCCCATGGGCTTGTTCTGGGGGTCTGGGGCCCTATACACAACCCCTTTTGTGCGGGGGGTGTTTCTAGCACAACCAGTCTTCAGGTTAGGGTTAGGTTAGGTTTGGTTAGGTTAGGGTTCAATACACTGTCTTCTGCGCAACGTGCTGTAATCGTTCAAAAGTTCGAAAGGGGAGGAAGGGCTTGATTTTGCGCGTCAGATGGGACCCTGGTTTGGCACCATTGCAATTTCACTGCCCATCCCCTGCCGCTACTAGTGCCTGCAGGGGCTTCACATGCAATCATTCCCATGGCCTTGTGTGCTCTCTGCCACCCGCGTTGTAGAGCTTCGGGATCACCAAGTGCTTCCCATCGAGGCATTTGGCCCCTGGTGTTCGCTGTGATGGCTACAGTCTTACAAGCAGGCCAAGGGCCATGTGGTGTGTTTGGTCTTGCAGGGCGCACCTCGACCATGCTGTACCCGGGCTGAGGGCTGAGCGTGCCCAAGTGCAGAGCCGGCCCGACTCAAGCCCCATTCCAGCCCCAGTGGAGCCCCACTCAACCATGGGGGCTCGACTCCTTGAGTTATGATTCGGACTTCCCCAAAAACTACCAGTGGCCAAAGACACCCTTGAAAGGGGGTGGCGGGGGTGGTGGAGGGGGGGGGTCAAGGCGGGCGGGGGGGGGGGGTCACACGGGTGTAGAAATTCCTTGGTGCACTCCTGGGCTTTGAAAAGAAGGTATGGACCTGCCCTCTTCTGTGGCTGCACCAGCATCACCCACATGGGGTGTCACTACGCCATTCGCCAATTTGGTGCCCCGCTAGGTTGTAGAACTTACATGTATATTGGGCAATCTAGGGTGGTGTTCAGGTAGCTGTCCCTTGCAGACCTCCAATGTACTAAACCTCGGGACATACCCAACACCTTGGGCAACTCACAACACTTTCCAAGCAAAAAATCAAGACCTCGGTGACTGGGAACACTTTCTGGGGAAAGAACTAAAACCTGAAGTGGCCAAGAACGCTTCCTAACACCACTGGCAAAAGGGAAAGCAAGAGAGGTTTACTTGATGTACTTTACGTTTACTTGATGAGCTCTCCCTCCGAGAGTAGCCACCAGGATCACATTTCCTGTTGCATGCCTCTTTCTAAGCATTCAGCCAAATATATGCTTCCTCCGCCAGCACACTCTCAAAAGATTGCTACATAACCCCTGCCGTATCGGCATCTCCAAAGCGTTGAACAATGGTGAGGTTGTGCATACTACTGCAGACAATTTTTTCTGTTTTTCCAAGCTTGTTAATCACTGTCACTCTGTCACTGTTGCTCTCCAACATTGCTGTCACTTGCACCGCTACTATTGCTGCTGTCACTTCGCTAACTTTTGATGGCGCTCTGGTCATGCCGTGAGTTGCTCTGGTCATGCAATGAGTTGCTTTGGTCACTGGTTGTGCAGTGCTGTGCTCTGGTCATGCAGTGAGGTGCTCTGGTCATGTAGTGAGTTGCGCTGGTCATGCAGTGAGTTGCACTAGTCATGCAGTGAGGAGATCTGGTCATGTAGTGAGTTGCATTGGTCATGAAAGGAGGTGCTCTGGGCATGTGGTGAGTTGCGCTGGTCATGCAGTGAGTTGTGCTCTGGTCATGCCGTGGGTTGCTCTAGTCATGCAATGAGTTGCCTTGGTCATGCAGTGATTTGCGCTGGTTGTGCAGTACTGTGCTCTGGTCATGCAGTGTTGTGCTCTGGTCATGCTGGTCATGCAGTGCAGTGCACTGGTCATGGAGTGAGTTGAGCTGGTCATGTAGTGAGTTGCACTGGTCATGCAGTGAGGTGCTCTGGTCGTGCACAGAGTTGCACGGAGAAGGGGGAGTGTGCATTATGCACCTGATCGACTGACCCAACACCCAGGCATACAAACCCAACCCCAAACCAAACCCTGAGTGGCGCGAAAATCATATCTATCCCTGCTGTAGGCAGCCAAGGATAAAATTTTCCTTCAGGCACCAAAATGGGTCCCAAATCTGACCAAGCCCAAGCCCAGTGACCTCTGGTACCCAGGAGGCCAGGGATGGGGGGCGGGGTGCAGGTCCCAGTCCCAGACTGAGGAGTCAAGTCCCCCAAGCCTCACTGATCCCTCACTCAAGCCCCCCTCAAGCCTCACACATGCCTCACTCCAGCCCTTACTGAAGTCCCGCTCAAGTCTCGCTCAAGCCTCACTCATGCCTTACTTATGCCCCACTCAAGCCCCAATTGCGGGTGGTGGTAGAACTAGTCATGCAGCCGCTGTTGTGCAGGAGGACTCTGCAATGGACACATCATCTGCCCAGTTCGACCTCAGTGTCGATGCCTGTTTTACAATTATATGTCCCTCAGCCATTGGACCGAAACGGTCCATTACACAATGGCATGAGTGCAGGTAATGGTGGGGGGGGGGGGGGGTCCAACAGTCCAAGACCCGCAGACGACCTGTAACCCATCTACCTGCCCCCACAACAGCCTGATCATCAACCCCATGCCTTCACATCGCTTCAGGGGGCAGGGAACGGCAGAGGCATCGGTACCGGTCGTCGCTGAAAATGCCTGCGTCACTCTCCAAGAGGACACCCCCTGGGCCCAGCTGCCGTAACTGTGGCCAGTGCAACGGCTTTGACTGCGTCGCCCAGTCCTCTCGCAGGAGGCGTCGCCCCTCCATTACCATCACCCACCACTTCGGCCCCGGCCTCCGCTGCAGTCCACACTCCAGAGGCTGAATCTGGAGGTGGATATGGCAAATGTGCTCCGGGGCGAGAAATGAGCTCAGGGAGGCCGAACTGGAGCTCGCGACGACCGCCTCCGGCGGAGGAGTCAGGTTCAAGGCCCAAGGGCCCACGGGGCAGTCGCCCCCCGCAGCTGCAGCGGCTGCGGCAACGACTGCGGCGAGAATGTGCAAAGCCTCTGCAGGACCTGCCCCATGCGGCTGTGCAGACTGCCAGGACCCCGGCTCGTCCACACCCCCCCCTGACAGGCTCTGCGCACGTTCACGCTCATGCTCCTGCGCTGCATCGCCCGCACCCTCATCATTCACACTGCCCTGGGCCCGCGCGCCCCCTGCGCCCAGTGCCACATCCGGCCCCTGGCCAGCCCCCTCAAGTGCCTGTGTGCACACAGCGTTCCCGCCTTCTTGCAACCACCCGCGCTCGCTGCGCTCTGGTGTCGCCCTGCCCCCGCCGTCTGGTGGCAGTGCTGCAACATCATTCCCCTCCGATTGCGGCCCCTCAGCCTCTGGACCCTCCAAGGGGCCCGTGGCAGCTGTTGACTGGACCTCTTGCTCAATGGGCCCCTCTGATCTGGCGCCTGTGTCAGTGCCATTGCCAGGGCCTGCGCCCGTGCCGCTGCCATTGTCGGGCAATGGCGCGTGCGCCTCATCTTCCGCAGTGGGCTCAGCTGACACCGGCTCAGTTATCTGTCGCAGGCCCTCCGCCCAACTCCTGCACCCTGCAGTCGCCCCCACGTCCACCGTCAGCGCCAGCTTTGGGTCCTTGATGGGCCCTGCCGGGCAGGCGTCCACATTCCCAGGCGGTGCTGCTTGCGGCCCTGCGCCCGCTCGCTCACCCTCTCCCGAGCCTTCTCCCGCTGGCACACCAGCTACACCACTGCGACCCTGGCCCGGCGCCACGTCATGGGACACCCCCACCGACTGCCACTCATGCAAATGCTGAGGGCCCGTCGGTCCCGCGATCTCCGGACTGTCTCTGCCGGCCTCTGGCACTGCCCCACGGCTCCCTGCCGCCATGGCAATGCAGCTGTGCCGCCGGTTGGCCCCCTGCAGAATCTTCAGCGTCACCCAAACATCCTCAGCAATGCCCTTGACCAATTTGTCGAGACTCAGAGACCCTTTCGCCATTAAAGAGCCGCTGAGGACCTCCGAATCGTAGAGCTGCAGAGATTGCGCAGGCCACCAGCACAGGAGAGGCGGAAGGGGGAAAGCACAACGCGCTGCGTCCGTAAGAGGGGGGAGGGGGATGCCCTTTGGCCTTGAGACCAACTCAACCCAAGGGGGGCGGCCTGTTCAAATCCAGGACCCCGACTGGGTGCGAAAACTTTTGGGGGTCTGGAGAGGGGGGGAGGGGGGGGTAGGTGGGTTGGCTGGTCAGCTGCCGGGGTCCCCGGGGGGGGGGGGGGGGATGGGTACCCCAACATACATGCCTCAAAATGATCCCCATGATGCGCTGATCATTTAGAACATACACAACTGCGGTAAAAATTCTCTTCACAAAAAATTCGCCCTTCAGCTCAGGCTCCCATCAGCCAAGGTCCGACCCGGAGGTCAGGTCGGGGTCAATTTTTGTTTGGTGCTTTTCACCCATTTTTGAAATCTCCACAACATTCTGAGTATCTCGCGGATAGTCACACAGGGAAGAAAAAAAAACGCCCTTCAGGAGGCCAAAAAGAAAAATTTCGGCGCCTTCGGTGCCAGTGCTTTCCCCCAAAATCTCAAATTGGAGAAAACCGGGCTCGAAAATTTTGGGGGGTCTGAAGGGAGGGGGGGGGGGGGGGGCTGGATTCGAACAGGCCGCCCACCTTGACTCAACCCCAAATTTTTGTCCCACTTTGGGGCTTTGGGGAAATCAAATTTGACCAGGCAGCCCCTCACGGGACCCCCCCCTGACCCCCCAACCCCCTCCCAGAACACAATTGCTGCAGAACAGGCCAGAGCCAAGGGATTGTGAGCCAGAAAGGCGCACCAGCAGAGGGATGTTGGCTCGCGCTTAGCGCAAAGCAGACGATGTAGCAACAGTACCCGGACGACGAGGGATGTGGGGAAAAGGGCACCGAAACACGGGACGCAGGGGGGCGGCGGGAGAGCCAATGTCTTTGGCAATGTTGACGGGCAGCATGGACCTCGACCAACAACAGCAGGTCACGCACAAGACACGGGCACTGCTTGTACTGCACAGCACTCAAGACGCTTTTATGGAACACTCCTCCCCTTGAATACCTCGACAGACATTGCAGCTGGACTCATGTCTGCGCGGCTGCAACTGAATACCACATCCTGGCCCCAATAACACTGCGCAGTGGTGCAGCCATTGCAGCCCTCCGGATCAGGGGTCACGGTGTCGGGGGTCAGCCAATGCTGCCGGTTGTGGCCCACTTCGAAACCTGAGAATGATAAATGAACAGGGAGAGAGAAGGGGGGATGCACGTAAGCCTACCCCGCCCCCTGCCCGTGCCCCTGTCTCTGCCCAACCCCTACCCCAACCTGTGCCCCTGCCCCTGCTCCTGCTCCAACGCGTGCCCCTACCCCAGCCCTTACAGGGATGAAGCTCTCAACAATGCTTGCTTCTTGGCATCAGGGGCATGGATCGCTGGTGGGAACATGCAGGGGTATGCCCAGTACTCTGATCCTCTGTCGGTGGCCAGCCCTCAGGAGTGTGGTGCCCCCCGCTTTGGTCTTTACCCTCTGCACTGTGTGGGTAGCTCGGCGATAGTGCATTGAGTCAACATCAAGGAAACTGGAGGTCCATGGGAGACCCCTGCCCCTGCCCGTGCCCCTGCCACCGCCCATGGCCTTGCCCATGCCCTTACTCTGACCCATGCACCTGCCCCTGGTCCAGCCCATGCCCATGCAATACCCCTGCAGCTTTCCTCAGCTCCCCTCGCTGGTCCCTCAATCTCTGGGAGCCCCAAATGGCCACACCTGAGCCCAACTGCAGCTTCAACAGAGGCTTCAGGCCCGCCGTTGTTGGCACACCACAGCCTTCAAGGACCCACATGTGCAGCCGAGGGCCATGCAACACGTCCACCGCCGAGACCCCTGCCCCTTTGCACGCCAACTGGACGCGCAACCGTGGCTGCAGGTCCAACACAGACGGCTCTCGACTGGATCTCTGGCTCCCGGCGCTTGTGGGTGAGGGCATGCGGAAGCTGCCTGTCACCGGGGACACGAGTGTGGGGGTGGCAGGTGTGGAGTGCGTCAGCTTTGCATTGCGGTCCACAGTCAAGCGGAAGCTAGACTTGTTGGAGTAGGGGCGCGGGCTCGCGGCAGAGTTACGGCGGGGACTTGGGGTCACAGGATGAGGGCTGAAGGTGCCAAACGTGGGGTCCGCAATGGCGAGTGGCAAGAGGATGTCCAGGGGTTTGCCATCTGGCAGCAACTTCACGGGGACCTCAGTCTTAGCAACCACGTCACCTGTACATTGGGGTATACGCTGCTGCTGATGCTGATAAATCACTGCAAGCATTGTTGAGTACCTTCTCAACCCTTCACTTGCGCATGAACTTATGTGTGAAACCACGTTGCCAAACCTGGGGTTCTGAACCCTGGACCTTGGAGTTTTGAAGAGAACAACAATAAACATGTCGCTGTAATGCAATTGTCATACCTTCACTCTTGGCCTTCGCTTCACCGCCATCCCATAAAACTTCACTTCGTTGTGTGTGACATGCTGCATTATTGAGCACTGCCTTTCCACGCATCGTTTGCATTGTGAGCCGGCTGTCTTATCATGCGCACCACAATTCGAGCAACGCACTTGTGATCGCTGTTGGTATCCGCCTTGACCCAACATGCCTCCATACCAACGCATCCCTCACGTAACCACCTTGACCACCTTGACCACGTATCTCCCTATACAGCCTTCTTGTTTAACATTTTTCTTGCACTCATGGGGACTACAATATTCAAACGTTGCAACGGTGGCTACACGTTGAGCAAGAAGCAATGTTGTTGCAAGTCAAAGCAAGCACCAACACTGCATTCCTCTACTTCCATCATATTTTCCTTCCAAACGGGTAAGATGCATGAACATTTCTTACCACGGCCTGGGGACGCTTTGAAATTGTGGCCGGAGCCACAATCCTCCTTCGTGATGGTGTACGCCAATGGGAAGGTGCCCTGGTGGAAAATCATGATGATGTTGTTGAAGTTGTATTGCACACCATATTCACCAATGGTTACCATGATTTTTTTTTGGAAGTCCCCGCGGTCTATAAGCCTTATGAATGGCTTGGTGATGCACTATAGCGGCAACATGAACAAAATGCTTTTGATTTGTTTCAAGGGAAGAATAACAACCTGGCGATCAATGGTTTTGATAATTGTACATTGTTGTCCATAACCGAGCAATTTTCATTGGAGGCATCCCAACACAATGCTTTAGAGATGGCTTTCTCCACCCAAATCTTCCCAAGCGATGGGCCAGCAGTGGAAAGTCAACTTGCATTCTTGTGCTTTTCTTATTGCATCACCTTCACAATCGATGTGTCTCGCCTTGGAATGCTCTAGTTGACAAATTGTGCCACGAATGGTGTGCTGAAGCGAATTTGTAGGTGGAGACAACCTAGGCCATGTACACCCCACATTGTACGCACACCGCACAGCCACCAACGCAGGATCAAAAGTTCAGAGTGTTTTAGAAAATGCCCAATTTGTCTTCACTACCACGGCTTTAGCACTACATCCTAATCACTTTGACCACATCAATGGAAGAGAGTAGCTACTGCAACGTTGCCATGGGTGTTGCATGTTTCACTCGAGGACAAGCCATTACCTTTGTAGGGGATGGCAAGCAATTGGAATCGTTTACCACCATTAACAAACATTTGCAAATCAAAATTGCAATTCAATGGCGGCAATATGCCTCAAAAACTATCTAGGATCTTTGCCATAATGCTTTTGCTCCGGTTGTAGCAATTGTCGCACAACACCGCATGAATCAACCCCTAGCGCAAATGACCGATGATATGTGTTCTGGCTTGATGGTGGGTCATAGGAATGTTTCACTAGGCTAAGACCCCCGGTGCCGCCGGTAGGCAGGGGTGGTGCTGCGGGTGCTCCGGACCCTCCTCATACCACACCCCCGTGGCCGTGAGGACGTGGCTGTGGTGTTGTGGGGTTGTGTCCTGTGGACAGGGGCCATCTATAGTGTAATGAAGGGTGCAGCACCTGTCCTGAAGCCCCAAGGTCTCCACATCACGCAACATGCCCGGTCGTGACGCCAGAACGGTGGCAAACAAATGGGCTGCTGTGTGGGTCCGCAGCAGGAAAAAAGGGATGCAGTAAGCTTTGGTCTGGAAAAAAGTATAAGGGGAGTGCAACACAAGTGTTCATGATACTCTGGTTGAGGTCTTGGGATGTAATATGCGGCGTCAATGACTTGCAATATTTTGTTGTTGGGAAACTGAAAGGCGGGCCGAGCTTGTGTTGTCTGCCCTGGGTAGGCCCACAGTACAGTGCTATTGGCGTGGTCTAGTCTGCCTCACGACCCTGACTGGGTCTGCAGTGACCCACGGCTACGGTGCCCCCAGACCTCCTCCCCCATGACCCCGCAACAAACGGTCTTGCTGCTGGCCGTACTGCGAGGCCTCCGCAATTATGAGTTGTGCCTGTACGTACCACATGTTACCCCCCTACCCTGGCCCAGTGCCTCCGCCTCAGGCCTAGCGGTACTAGTCACAATAGCACATGTCAGGGTACTACCCTCCGCTTGCCGCCCCCTAGTGCTCTGAGTACAGCGAGCAAAACTTTTTGGTAGCAGAGGTAATTAACAGCTTGGGTGGAAATTTAACAGCAAGCACGTGCTCTCTTCATACGGGCAGGTCATGGTGTGCACAGAGAGCACAATGGGGAGGGCAGTACGTCGCAAAAACACAACTAAGTGCAACACAAGTACTTGGTAAAACCCGTCATAAATGCACTTTCCATTGCACTATGTGTGAGAAATTCGCTTACATCATCGGGCATTAAGGGTGTGTCACACAGTGTGCGCATGGTGCATTGGCAGTCAAACGGCATGCTAAGGGGGTGGAAACCGAAATTTGTAGTCCTCTAACAAACCACTATGAGCAAACCTAATTGAATTCGCTTTGGTTCAATTCCCATCCACTTGTCAAGAGTGTTACAGTCCAAGCAAAAATTACCAAAGGCAAATATTGCCCAAAAAAATATTACCCAAAAATAGTAAGAAAAAATTAAGGTTGTTTTGGTAATTGTGGTTTCCCCCCGATTCCTGGGCCCCAAGATCTTTATCATTTGTTCCCCTGCTAGCCTTGCAGGCTTTGATGATTGCGGACGAGGTGCCACAACATTCAGATGATGAGCCTCTTAAACTTCGGAGGAACCGTGACTGTAAGATCCCTAAGAAGACAACTCATGCCTACCAACCCGCGAATCAGTTTATTATCACCACGGTTAAAGCACGTGTCTGCCGAGGTTGGGATGCATGGGTTGAGGATATATTTGCACGCAATTCCAACGACAGGGCTATTGCTAAAATGTCCGTGTATGGTGCGACTCACATGGGTTTCTTGTTGCTTTGTGTTGCATCGTGGCAAGGAAGGATGACGTCCCCTTTGCTACGGCACCAAAATATTACGAAAAAAAAGTCACCAAAAATGGGCACCTTTTGCTAATTTTTATTTTGACCTTTGGTAATTTTTGCTTTACGTGTACCACCATGGAAAAATTGCAAAGCTACCAAGCTAATGTGCACACATACCGTGGCCTTAGTAGTAGTGTTCGTCACATGTCGCTGAAACGCACATCACGGAATTTTTTTTGGCACCAAATTACTTGGCACCATGCCAACCCTTGGTGACAGTCATTCTTCGAATTTTGCCGGCAAAATTGTCAGCAACGGGTCCAATCATCCTACGCCCATCGGGAGCGTTGCCTCTCACATCGTAAGTGTTTTCCCTGACCGATCGGTGGGGGCATGGCACCCAACTATGGTCAGCAGTTTGCAACCATTCATCGGAAGCATTGCTTCCTACACTGGAGGCGTTTTTGGAGCCGATTTTGGGTGTGCGTGCCCGGTGTGAGGTGTGCACCATACCTAGGGACGATCATACAATGACCCCCCCCCCCCCCCCCAAACACCTTACATGTGAAAAAGCGCCAAATTCACCGCCCCTCCAACCACCACCACCATCAACACCATCACCCATATACAAAGTTCACTCATGTACAGTCCTCCGCCACTCCTCAAAGAGAAGCTGCCCTGGCTACCATGGCCAGCCGTGGCCCATCACAGGGTCCCGATGCTGGACCCGACTCACAGAGTGTCGGGTTCCCCCCCTCCCCCCATGCCCCCCTTCCGCCGCAGCCCGCTTCCCGCCCAGCCAGGTTAGTCCTCCCCACCCTGCATGTACAAATAGAGACATACACAACAACACGAATGAGTTATAGCTTGGGAGGGGGTAAGTCACCACGAGCCATCTGTGTAAGCGTGCACACGTCTGCCTCTGTAGACAGGTGCCGCCTCACCGGGGTGAGGGTAGGCTTTGCATGTTTTTCCGTGCGGGGGGGTGGTAGTGGACCGCATAGGGAGGAGCGAGGTACGGCGATGTTCAAGAAGTGCGCCCAGCGTGGGTTGGCTAGCTAGCGTGGGTTGGCTAGTTGTGGCCTCCAGTTGTGCTACTACATTTGGTTGTGCTAGTTTTCCCCTGAGGGCTGCACGGGCTGGAGGGCAGTTGGGGTCCATGGCAGAGGCAATAGCCAATGCCCTTTCAAGGCTTGGCTCAATAAAATGGCTCCGGCTAACACGCCTCCCTCGGGGGTACAGCTTGAGTGACCCCCAGCACTGCACCGCAAGTCTGTAGCGCATGGGCCCGATATCCAAAAAGTCGCGCATTGTAGACGGTTCAACAGTGTGAGGAGGCCAAGATCAGAGGCATACAGCACAACTACCACATGGCAGAAAGACAGAAACAACGGATGAAAAGGGAGCGGAAGGATGCAGACCTGTGCCACTAGCGCTGCAAATTGCCGCGCCTCACGGCCACTAAAAGAAACCCCGGTGCGAAATCGGCGTCGCACGAGGCCACCGTACTATTTGATGTCCTGCGGAACGTCCCCCAACTTGTACCGAGGCGCAACGGCACATATATATTGATGCATCGCACATCCATCATCTGCTGGGTGTATGCGTCCTACTACCCCACTGGCACGGCTGATGCCTCCCTTCAAATTGTGGAGTATCAGCTGACTCACAAATGCCCGAGCCAAACCTTCAACAGCATTGCCTACTACCTGGAGTGGGTGCGGGTCACATTAGAAAAGCTCACATGCACGCTGATGCCGCTGCCACGGACACAGAACACATCACCTTCCCCCACATTTCCACCACAAATGGTGGCCTCGGCGGTAAAAAACCTAAATTGCACCTTGACAATGGCATTATGCGTGCAGCCCCGCAATTGCACCGGAAGACAAAACGGTGTCTTCTGAAGCTTACTCCGTTCCTCGGCACGTCCCTGTCAAACCCATTGGTCGTAGTCGTTTTTCAACATCTCTCTATATATCAACACCAACATGCATTGCGGAACATGCGCCCTTCCAAAAAAAGTGAACCCCCCTCATCAATCAGACACACCTTGATGTTTATATTCCCCCGCCCTCGGGGTCTGTATCCATCGGCATAGACAGCCACACACAACACACAGAAGCCATTATGACCCCTTACCACAAAGAGAAAGAATAGAACGCTGCTTTTTCAGAACGGGAGCTGCTGCTGGTGCAGGTCGCGGTTGCGGTTTAAACGCCACTCCCCGCAGAAACCCGGGTGCCTCGTATTGTGGGTTCACACTAACATCAAAAAACTGCCCTTTGGGGGCGTCAATCAAGAAGACATATTCACCGGCGGCAACCTCACCTTCGCAAATCATATGGGGGTCTCCTCATTCTAGGAGTCCCTCTATTGTGGGGCCTGCTGTGCGGGTTGGGGCTGTCCCTCTCCCTCGGGTTGGGCTTGACCCTCTCCCTCATTTATATCCACCCCATCCGTTCCTCCTGAGCCACATCGGGCATATGCAAACAAACAATCTTAGCGCGAGTCGGTGACAACACACTGGCAGCATGTTGCTGGCAGAATGTGTTGTTAATCAACACCCTATGTTCTCGGAAGTTTGCGGTCATGTACGAAAGTGGTGGAAACAGTGGCAGGTTGCCCAGAGCCACCTTTTTCGGAGGTCGAAAATAGGGGTTGCACTTAAAAGATTCAGCAACCATCTCAGTGTCGTACTTCAAAGTGGGCAGGATGGCCTTGTTTTGGTTGGAGTACCGCATCGGAAACACTATTCACCGTAAACAACCCGGTCTTCGGCCGTAACTGCACCCGCGCGTTGCTCGAGAGGTATGCATTCTGCCACCGGAAGTGGACAAATGGCAAGGTTGCGGTACACTTTCCCCCCGACCGTTTCATGTTTCGAGGGTGTGTAGTCACCGATGCAAGCCATGGTTGTTTCATTTTGTATGCTAAATCTTTCGCAAAGAAGGGTATAGAAGAGTGTGTTGCGTGGATTTAACTGCAGTTCCGCGGGGAAGATGCGCTCCAGGAAGGTTTTGAACATGTTCGGTTCGGATGTAACTTTGCTCCCGATGCAGTGCCGCGCGAGTATCAGCTGCAACCGGGACTGAATGACGGCACTGCCGGGAGCCTCCACATTAACGGAGTAAGGATTGACCACACAGCACACAATGACGTTTTCTTCACTCATTGCACCAGACAGCAATACAAACAGCAGACATACATGGTGCAGACAACGCCGAGTATTTCACAATAGGGTACCAGTATGGGGGGTGTCGCATTTGGCGTGGTCGAGACATTGCTGCGCCACTATCTTGCTATTGTGGGGTTCATGTGGCCGACATTCGAAAAGGACCCTAGATGGTACGACAAACATCACTCTTATTTTGTGAGGGGACAGGGAGAGCCAAAATGCCGTGGCACACCTAAGGGTGACGGATATATGTTCGCCGGTGTTGCACTAGGGGTGTGTGAGCCCGTGGCTTTGGACGTGCTAAATATGGTTGCCAACGGTTGGGGAACCATGGCTGTGTTTGGGGTCTACCACTGGCTGCTTGGGGTTTGGCTTGGGGGCGTTTGGGAGGGGGTAAGTCACCACGAGCCATTTGTGTAAGCGTGCACACATCCGCCTCTGTACACACGTGCCGCCTCACCGGGGTGAGGGTAGGCTTTGCATGTTTTGCCGTACGGGGGGTGGTAGTGGACCGCTTAGGGAGGAGCGAGGTACGGCGATGTTCAAGAAGTGCGCCCAGCGTGGGTTGGCTAGCTAGCGTGGGTTGGCTAGTTGTGGCCTCCAGTTGTGCTACTACATTTGGTTGTGCTAGTTTTCCCCTGAGGGCTGCACGGGCTGGAGGGCAGTTGGGGTCCATGGCAGAGGCAATAGCCAATGCCCTTTCAAGGCTTGGCTCAATAAAATGGCTCTGGTTGACACGCCTCCCTCGGGGGTATAGCTTGAGGGACCCCCAGCACTGCACCGCAAGTGTGTAGCGCATGAGCCCGATATCCAAAAGGTCGCGCATTGTAGATGGTTCAACAGTGTGAGGAGGTGTCCGGTTCACGGGGAGATAGGATATTGCGCACAATGGTGGGGAGGGGTCGGGGGGTCTAGGGGTACAAGTGGGATCTACATCCATCTATAGGGACTGCGGTGAATCCTTGAGGGGTGTGAACGCTCCCAAGATTCACCGCATGAGGTCGACACTCGTCTACAACGGCTGCGCTGAATCCACGAGGGGTGTAGACCCTCCCATGATGCACCGCAATAGGTCTACACCCATCTACAACGGCTGTTATTAATCCTTGAAGGGTGTAGACCCCTCAATGATCGTCGCACGGGGTCTACGCCCATTTGTAGGGGCTGCGGTGTATCCTTGAAGGTGTAGCCCCTTCAACGATTCACCGCATGGGGTATAAACTAGTCTATAAGGGGTGTGGTGAATCCTTGAGGGGTGTAGACCCTTCAACCATTCACCGCAAGGGGTCTACACTAGTCTACAACGGGTGCGGTGAATGCTTTAGGGGTGTAGACCCCAAAAGAATTCACCACATGGGGTCTACACTAGTCTACGACGGTTGCGGTGAATCCTTAAGGGGTGTAGACCCTTCAAGGATTCACTGCATGGGTTCCGCACTAGTCTACAAGGGGTGCGGTGAACCCTTGGAGGGGGTAGACCCTCCGAGGATTCACCGCGTGGGGTGTGCACCCATCTACACGGGGTGCGGTGAATCCTTGAGGGGTGTAGACCCTTCAAAGATTCACCGCATGCAGTATACACTCGTCTACAAGGGATGCGGTGAATCCTTACACCTTACACACCAGGATTATGTCACCAAAACTCATGAGCACATGGTTTCACAGGCAGACGGAGTTGAGAAATGGGCTTTGTGTCACTAGCGCTAGGGCTGTGACGGCAAATAGATAGGTGTGGCTCAAGGGCAAACACAGAGGTTATACCCTCAAGATTCACCGCATGGGGTCGACAATAGTCTACAAGGGGTGCGGTGAATCCTTGAAGGGTGTAGAGCCCTCAAGGATTCACCGCATGGGGTCTACAAATCCTTGAGGGGTGTAGACCCTTCAAGCATTCACCGCATGGGATATACACTAGTGTACAACGGGTGCGGTGAATCCTTCACGGGTGGGGACCCTCCCAAGATTCACCGCATGCGGTGTACACTAGTCTACGACGGGTGCGGTGAATGCTGCAGGGGCGTAGACCCTTCAAGAATTCACCGCATGAGGTCTGCACTAGTCTACAAGGGGTGCAGTGAACCCTTGGAGGGGTTAGACCCTCCGAGGATTCATCGGATGGTGTGTGCACCCATCTACATGGGGTGCAGTGAATCCTTGACGGGTGTAGACCCTTCAAGTATTCACCGCATGGGGTATACACTCGTCTACAAACGATGCCGTGAATGCTTGGAGTGTGTAGACCCTCTCAAGATTCACCGCATGAGGTCTACACTAGTGTACAAGGGTTGCGGTGAATCCTTAACGTGTGTCGACCCTTGAAGGATCGACCGCATGGGGTCTACACTAGTCTACGAAGGCTGCGGTGAATCCTTCAGGGGTGTAGACCCTTCAAGGATTCACCACATGGAGTCTACACTGGTCTACAACGGGTGCGGTGAATCATGGAGGGGTGTAGACCCTTCAAGGATTCACTGCATGAGGTCTCCGCCCATCTACAAGGGTTGTGGTGAATCCTTGAAGGGTGTAGACCCCACAACGATTGACCGCATGGGGGTCTACACCCATCTGTACGGGCTGCGGTGAATCCTTGAGGGGTATAGACCCTCCGAGGATTCAGTGCATGAGGTCTACACTAGTCTACAAGGGCTACGGTGAATCCTTACACCTTGCACACCATCATGCATATCACCACAACTCATGAGCACATGGTTTCACAGGCAGACGGAGTTGACAAGTGGGGTCTGTGACGACAAACAGATAGGTGTGGCTGAAGGACACACACGGAGGTTATACCCTCCCAAGATTGACCGCATGGGGTCCACACTAGTCTACAAGGGGTGCAGTGAAGCCTTGAAGGGTGTAGAGCCCTCAAGGATTCACCGCATGGGGTCTACACCCAATTGTAGGGGCTGCGGTGAATCCTTGAGGGGCACCGCATGGGGTATGCACTAGTCTACAACGGTTGCGGTGAATCCTTCAGGGGTGGGGACCCTCCTAAGATTCACCGCAAGGGGTATAAACTAGTCTACAACAGGTGCAGTGAATCCTTGATGGCCTTAAACCTTCCCGTGAGCCACTGCATGAGGTCTACACCCATCTACACAGGCTACGGTGAGTCGTTGAAGGGTGTAGACCCCTCAACGATTCACCCCATGGGATCTACACCCATCCGTAGGGGCTTTAGTGAATGCTTGAGGGGTGTGAACGCTCAAAAAGATTTACCGCATGAGGTCTACACTAGTCTTCAACGGTTGCGGTGAGTCCGGGAGCGGTGTAGACCCTCCCATGATGCACCGCATGAGGTCTACACCAATCTATAAAGGCCGCGGTGAATCCTTGAAGGGTGTAGACCCCTCAATGATCGACGCATGGGGTCTACGTCCATCGGTAGGGCCTACAGTGAATCCTTGAGGGGTGTAGACCGCTCAGGGATTCACCGCATGGCGTTTGCACTAGTCTAAAGGAGGTGCGGTGAATCGCTGAGGCGTGTAGACCCTTCAACGATTCACTGCATGGGGTCTACACTAGTCTACATTGGGTGCGGTGAATCCTTGAGGGGTGTAGACCCTTCAAGGATTTACCGCATGGGGTCTGCACTAGTCTATAAGCGGTGCAGTGAATGCTTGTGCTTGAGGCGTGTAGACCTTCCCAAGATTCACCGCATGGGGTCTACACTAGTCTACAAGGGGTGCGGTGAATCCTTGAGGGGTGTAGAGCCTTCAAGGATTCACCGCATGGGGTCTACACTATCAATAGGGGCCGCGGTGAATCCTTGAGGGATGTAGACCCTCCCAAGATTCACCGCATGAGGTCTACAGTAGTCTACAATGGGTGCGGTGAATCGTGGAGGGGTGTGAATTGTCCCATGATGCACCGCATGAGGTCTACACCCATCTACAAAGGCTGCGGTGAATCCCTCTAGGATGTAGACCCCTCAAGAATTCACCTCATGGGGTCTACACCCACCCGTAGGGGTTTCGGTGAATCCTTGAGGGTCTAGACCCTTCAAGAATTTGACGCATGGGGTATACACTAGTCTACAACGGGTGCGGTGAATCTTTGAGGGGCGTAGACACTTCAAGGATTCACCGCATGGGGTCTACACTAGTCTACAAGGGCTGCGATGAATCCTTAAGGGGTGTAGACCCTTCAAGCATTCGCATGGGGTGTACATTACTCTACAAGGGGTGCGGTGAATCCTTGAGGGGTGTAGACCCTCCTAGGATTCACCACATGAAGCCTACACTAGTCTATAGGGGGAGCAGTGCATCCTTAAGGGATGTAGACCCTCCCGTGATTCATTGCATGAAGTAACATTAGTCTAGCCATGGTTAAAGGGGCTGTGGTAAATCCTTGCACCTCGTAGAAATATATCCCATCCCACATTGCCCTACTCAAAGCAAACAAAGGCGAGGAAGGGGGGTGAGCAGCCAAGGTCATAGGTCATAGGTAGCGCTTAGAGGTGAAAGGTTCCAGGTCATGGGGCATACGTTACAGGTCACGGGTCAGAGGTGACTGCATGATCTGGTATTGACAAGGTTAGGCAACATGCAATCTTGGCGCCACGGCTAGGACTGCATCCACAGGGTGCTTCCTCCAAGAGTCAGCACGTCTAGTGTAGGCCCAAAATGTAGTCCTTCATGGCGTGCGGCAAATTGCGCCATGCACATTGGGCATCGGGCCCCACGTGCACCGTCGGAGGTGCGCACACCAGAAGAGTGCCCAAGCACTGGTCAACCCCACGCACGAGGGATGCCACGTACACCCAAAGAGGGCTGCAGAAGTCCCCCTTCAACAACCCTAGTGAATCCAGACAATTGTACGCATCCCTCCAAACACCCGTTTCAATGGTTCGGAACCAGCCTGCCCTGTTTGCATGTGAATACCCCTGCTTCGCTTGCAAGGGCTTATGCACAAGGTGTTGCACCAATCTTACCTCCCATGGTGCCAGTTCCCTTGTGTGGCCCACGCTTACCAACCCATCCCAGTTCCCAACATCTTGTCCGTCATCCTCCACGAGGACATAGGGCAAGGCCCACTCCGTGAATTCGGGGAGGGTGACCCCGAATGGCCTAGCTGTAATGACGTTCCCCTGCAAATCTCTGACCTACGCTGCCAGTGCATCCTTCGGAGTGTTTGGCATGATCCGTTCCACGTCCAACGACTGGTCACTATGGCCCGGGGCATACCCCCAGGGATCACGCGGCCTCTTGCGCTTCTGCCGAGGCTTCCACAGCCAGTGCCCCACCATCCGCCCGTCTAACCAGTACATTGTGCCCTCCTTCACCCCATCTATGACTCCAGCCTCCCTCAATACCCGATCCAACTCGAGGGTGTCCCTCACAATGCCTGAGCCAGGTTCCCATTGGACACCAATCCATGTAGGTATCAATGCACTGGGCGTGAAGCGTTCGCCCCACCGCGCAAATCGCCCAAAGAGGTGGAGGTTAGACTGTGCTCCGTTAGTGTGTTTCCCCTACAAATGTCGGTCGTGATCCCTGGAAAGTGGGACACCAGGGAAGCCAAGATGACTTGGGCCCCAGAACCGATTCACGGTAGCAACCTCCAAAAGGGTAGGGTACCGACCACCACGGAGAGACTTACTGACAAAATCCACACAATATCGGAGCCGCACCATTTGGGCGTAGTGTATGGTCACTACTGGCAGAACCCTCTGTAGGTATGTCCATACCTTACTTGCCAGCTCCAGGAAATGGCACACCAGCAATCCCTCCTCGAAACTCATGTTCACGGTTGAGACCAACACGTCATCAACACGCACGCCATCCAAAGCGTTTACCACCAACTGCCAGAGTTGGTACAAGTGTTCTTTCCCGAAATTATCCTCTAGTGGTTCCCACTAGCTGTGCGTATCCATGTCCACGATGCGGACGGAGTTATGAAGCACCGCGTCAGAGAGGGGGTGCATGGGTGAGTGGTAATACCCAAGGGCCCCATGTGAACAAGGCACGCATAAGTGTCGCTAGTGGCATGTTCATGCGGTACTACTGTGCCACAGCACTAGTACGGCACCGCGTGCAGTGAAGGAAAAGGCGCAATGTGCTAGTGGTGCAAGAGCGGTGGGGGCCATGGAAATGCACTGTAGGGCCTTGAGACATGTCCACATTGTGATATTTGAAGGAGTTAGATGTTGGCCATGCAACATCCTTGGGCTTCAGATCTAGATTGCCTATCGCTATTTGCGCAATGAAATCCAACAAGGTGCAGATTGGTCCAAATTGTTGGCAAACATCCGGGCTGAACCGAGCTTCCTCCTTTGTCAGTCCGCGAACAACGTATCCTTCACCAACTGGTCAAACGCCATTGCCTAAACCCTTCGCAAGCCTAGCTGTACGTCAAGTACAGGACGAGTCATGCATCACACCGTTGACAGCAGGTGGTGGCACAAGGAAGTCACGGACTTTGGTGACATGTATCAAGGCCGTGCTATGGCAGCAAGGCTACATTGTTGCCCAAACCCTAGATCTTGATGACCCCAGCACCATCAATTTGGACAAGAGGTTAGGTGGTTTGGAGGGTGACAACCCCCCACGTTCATGCCTCTAGTGGCTGCACCCGCCAATGCACAAGCAGACAACTTGGTACAACGTGTGCACGAGGACAGCTATTCTAGCGAGGTGTTCGGCGATGAGGTGCTCGCACACCATCCGGCACCCTGGTTGAGCCTAAGTTCCCAACGGGCTACAGCCCCACCTGGGCTGAGGTCATGTGACCAAGATAAGGTGCAGAAGACCCTGGGGCGCACCCCTGGTTGTAAGCGCAGCATAGGGTGTGCTCTTAACAGCTGCCGTGTGGTGTTCGCCGCAGCTGAGATGGTTGCTCACCTACATAGGCTGCTTCTTGGGGCTGCTCCAGGGAGGCCACAAATTCGGTGCGCCTTTAGCTTCGTGGATGAGGCGTCTAGGCACAATATCCCGGTGGGATTGGACTTGGCCGCCATGGGCAGCCAATGCCTGTCGTGTGGCGACGCTGGGCACTTGCGACCATACAGTCACACTCCGCTACTACCTGATGAATGTCCCATTGGAGTCACCGACAACCATGCAGCAATATTTGCCCTTCAAATGGCCTCTTGGCTTATTTGGAGCACTGATCCACACACCTCGAAGTCTGGTTTCCGGGCGTCCCTTGGACTCCTAGTGATCGAGCCGTGCACCATGTCACCATCACTGAGAGTTACCCCACACGTAAAATTTTGAGGCCCACTGCAACTGTCTCGGCGCGTTCCCCTCACCAACATCATGCGCCCACCATTGCTCAAACACCAGGCTCCTTTCCGTGCCGTTTTCCTGTGCCCATCGGGTGGCAGGAGCCATCTCATGGACAGTGTAGACCTCAGATGCCTTGGCCACGAACCTGTCACGGTCAAGCCATCGTTCAATAAACCCTGACACAAGGTTGTCATCATGCCCATAGTGTAGGGCATTCAATGCGCAGCTTGGCTGTGCGGCAAAGTGAACCACCTCTAGGGCCGAGACTGGGACACATGGCTGCGGCTCAGGGGCACGCAGAGGTTGTGATGATGGTGAACCCCTTTGTGGTTCGGCCGAGTCAAACGGCGCCAGGCCCGGGACAGGGACCAACGGTTGCGGCTCAAGGGCACACAGTGGGTTTGCTGAGGGTTGACCACCCTGTGGTGGGTACGGGGTGGGGGATTGCACCATGGACCCGGGCTTGAGTCAAGATTGTGTCGCGTCCCTCCAAAACACCACTAATTGGGCAACAGGCAGCAGGCCCGAGACCACAGAAATCAGCCAACAAGCAACAGGCAGGAGGCCCTAGACCAGACAGACGAGCCAACAGGCAACAAGCAGCGGGCCCCAAATCACAGAATTAAGCCAACAGTCAAGGGGCAGCAGGCCTCATACCACAGTTGGCATGCATGCCTACAAAGTAAGCATGCCCTGTTACCTCTTGCTACGCCGCACGAAGGAGGCCAACTAGGCCAAAAATTGTTCCTACCATGACATTTCCCCCATGCATGCAAAGCCAAAAAAGCCAACGGACCCAAACCTCCAGAGGGATGGCGGCTTGCTCAAATGCCACCTTGTAGGCTCTCAGCGGCTGCCGGAGTAGCAAACTCTTGCCACACAGCATCTCCGCCTTGATTCCGCACCCACATTACATGACAAAGCTAGCACAGGGAAGGGAAATAGTACTTGGTGACCATAAAGAAAACAAGGAAAGAAGGAAGACCCTGGAATGCCTCCTTCACAAGCCGGGGAAAAGCTCGAGGTAGGTATCTTCACTCGTCGGGCCGGATTCGGCCCAGCGTTCTCTAGTATAGGAAACGGGCATCAACAAAGTTTGCATTCGACAATAGACACAAATCTTATTCACAAAACTTTGTAAGTGCAAGGAATGGCACACAAAGCACGTGAAAGCAAAGAAAGAAAGAAAGCCTCCTTCTCGAGCCGGGGAAAAACTCGAGGCAGGGATCTTCAATCCCCTAATGCCTCCTTGTCGAGCCGAGGAAAAGCTTGGGGCAGGGATGTTCACTCGTCTTACTGGATTCGGCCTAGTGTTCTTTGCCATAGCAAACGAGCATGAACAAAGTGTGCATTCGACGATGGACACAAAATGGGTTCAAAAAGATTTGTAAGTGCAATGAATGGCACGCAAAGCACGTGAGAGCAAGGAAAGAAAGAATGCCCCTTGAATGCCTCCTTCTCGAGCCGGGGGAAAGCTCGAGGCAAGGATCTTCACTCGTCTTGCCGGATTCCGCGAATTGGCTACATAGCCCGTGCAACCTCTGACACAGGGAAGGGGCATTTACACAATTTACATTTCAAAATGGACACAAATCTTGCTCACAAATATTTGCAGGTGCAGGCAATAGAACGCCAATCATGTAAAACCCCGAATTTACACCCAGTTTAGAAAAAATTACGGGAATTTACGCCACTTTTCAAGGAATTTAGAAAATTTACGTAATTTATAGCGTAAATTGCACCGCCACCCTCCATATGTTACCGGCTTGCACACTGGGGATGCGCGGCCGGTACGCATCACGTGGCGTGACCACGACGAGGCGCAAGAGCTGCCATTGGGCAGCTTGCACCTCTTGCTTGCGACCGACCCCGCCAATGGGTTGGGGATGCAAAGGGGTTTGAGGGATTGGGAGCATGGGAGGGTCGGCTCGGAGGTCTGCGTGGCCTCCGAGCAGTACAGAGCTGGGGAGTGGGCCATGATGGGACGAGTGGGGTACACAAGGCCAGAGGATGAGGGATTGTGGGCAGGCATGGTGGGCGGTGATTGGGAAGAGGAGGAAGAGGTAAAGGAGGTGAAGGAAGAGAACCCCCACCACCACCACCATGGCCAAAGCACCACCCACCAAACCACCGGCCACCAAAACTAGTGGCAAGAAAATCCCCAAAATGCATTTTGAGTCGGAGGGCTCATCGGATGGAGCCCTTCCCCCCTCAAAAAAGAAAGCCCCCCTCCCCCCTAGCCCCCCCCGGACGCAAAGGCCACCCCCGCCCCCAAGACAACCCCCCCCCAAAAAAGGAGGAGGGGGATGGTGCCGACCACCCCATCGTCGGCACCAAGGTCCACGTCCCGGACTCACAGGGCGTGGAGGTCGGCACCCTGCGCGGTGTCCACCGGAGGAAGGCGGGCGTTGTCTGGGTGGAATACCCTGACAACGGCCACCTCTACGAGGTTGCCCGCAACCTCCTCTTCCCCTCCCTCGAGGTCGCCCATGAACACTTTGAGCGTGTTCGAAAGCCCAAGGCCAAAGCCAGCCCCCCCCCCCCCCCGTCTTCAGACCAGCTTGACCCGAGGACTGACCCCCTGACAAACCCAAAACAAACTGCCAAAATCACCCCAAGACTAACCCTCCGACTGAGCCCAATCCAAAAACAGCCCCAACCTTGACCCAACCGCTGAGCCAACGCAGCATTTGTCGGATCCCAAAGATGGGTCCCAAGAAGTGTGAGAACACTTCACGCTCCGACAGGTGACACCACTTGTGCAACAGTACAAAAACTGGCCATGATGGCCAGAAATAGTGCCCAACGGGATGAAAAAGGTATTTGTTGTCATGTCGTGTGTTTGGAGGCTTTTTTAGGGAGGGTTAATTTGCAGAAAACAGTTAATTTCCGCGAAGTTAATTTTAACGTCCCGAAGCTTTACTTTTTGATATTTCAGAAATTAATTGGAAAATAAAACTGAAAAATTAAACCCAAGGACCACTTTGATATTTTTTTCGTAAGTGAAGCAGTGAGACCCCCCCACAACCCCCGGGTGAAAATGGCACCCGATCCCGTAAGGCACCCCATGGGGGTGCGCTTTTTCCTGTCGTAACCCCTCCATCCCCCGCTAAAAAGGTCAATTTTTGGTTAACGTACTAATGTTTGCCCAAAAATTGAAATTTTTGGTTTTAACATAGGTCTCTAGGGAGGGGAAACAATGTGTGACATATGGGGAACACATGTGACATGATCGTGAGATTGTTGATAAATTCGTGCGAGATTCGTGCGAAATTCTTGTGAAAATCGCGTTCCTCTAAATTGTGTGAATGACCTATGAATGAGCGTCGAAATGGGAGTGTGAATGCACTTTTTTGTGAACAGGTGTGTCAATTTCAACCCGGTACCAAGATGCATTTTCGAAATCCTTGTTTGTGTTGAATTTTAGGAGAAGAGAGCACGGCAAACGGCCACAGTACCAAAGCACAATGTAACGAATGAGTCAAAAAATATGTCAAATACGAACTGGATTCAAAAGGAGAGTTCACAACGGATACATAGGTCCCCCGGTGTGCACCCACCACCCAGCTTCCTCACCCGCTCTGCAACGCAAATGCACCCAATCACAGCCACAATGGCGAGATCATCGCATAGAACGGCTCTTACCTGTTAGAGGCCGTCAAGAATGAGCAGTGCTCTGGGGAGACCCTCATGTCGTGGGCTATGGGTGTGACACATGCGCCCGCGCGAACGACGTTTACTAGCAGGTGGGGAACGTCGCTTCCCCCTACAAAGCGGTAAATGAGCACAAAAAGGGGATCTAGACGATTCGCTATCCCTGCCAATGCAAGGTATCAGTTGCGCTTTCTTTTGTGGGTCGCACGAATGTCCGACATATGCAAGAGATTTTCGCGCATTTAATCTGCACGGGCGCATTGTATTATCCTTCCTTAATCGATTCTTGTTCGTAATTTTGGCGCCATTTTTGCTCACTGTTTTAACTCATCCACGGGACACGTGGCCCTGCTAGCACTATGACCCCTATGCACTACAACATGGTAAGATTCGCTACCGCCCAGCTACCGTGCACCATGAAGCCCCCCACGCGGCAACCCGGCACCCCGTGCCGCGTCCATTTCGGACCCGATGCCCCTTCAAGCTCTGCCACGGCTACCCGCCGTGTCGCCGTGCCACCCGCTACAGCCCCAACTGCACCCAACCAGTCAGTCTCTCTACACGTGTCCGTCGTTGTCGTAGTGGTGGGGTCCCTCGTTGGAACCGGCGCCATTGGCTAGGTAGCCCATGCTACCCCCTTCCCCACCTTTCAGATGCAGTGGCACTACGCCCTTTGGATGGCAGCGGTCCCTTCCGGGTTGTAAACAGGCGAGCATGGTGTTTGTTGCTACCACGTGGTAGGTGGCGGTGGAGACCCAAGATGGGCGAGAGCCCCTACTCCACATGTCATTCTTGTGCCTCGGCACCATGTCGGGTGAGCCTCCAAGGCGGGGAAAACCGTGATTGCGCTTTACCCGTGTAGGCTGGGGGGGGGAGGGGGAGTAATGGAAGCCCAAGTGCGCAGTGGGGGGGGGGGAAGGCAGCGGTGCAGAAACGGCGGCTTGTGGGGGCTGAGGGTGCTCGGGGTCACCGGGATGAGGGGGTGGGAAGATTGCGTGTAGGCGCACCAAGGCAACGCATGGATGCCGATGCGTAGCCACGCCCAAGGGGGGAAACGGATGCGCTCCGGGCAATTGGGGGTGGACGTGTTGGAGGGGGAGGATGAGTGTGATGCCCTTTTGGGCATCTCCCAAGCAAGCGGCGGGTCGCAACAATCCAAGGGGCAGCCGGGTTAGCCCCGCTACGTCTAGACAATCCTTTGGCAACAAAATGTTCTTTTGGATTGTGTACACCAAGCTATCAAAAAAAATTGAGCGCCATAGGGGCGGAGAAGGAGGGCGGCTAGGAAGAATGCAAGGGTTAGTGGTGCTATAGGAGGGGGTCGGGCACAGGAGTTGTACGCCAAGGGGGGTTCGGCGGAAAGGAAGCGGGGGGGCTGTCGGTCAATCCCCACACATCTGCTAAAGAGTGGGGATAGTGACATCGGGTTTGGGGTGGAATCTGAGGGTTTGATGGGAAGATGCCTAAATCCTCCACTAGCAATAGCAACAGGTGCCTACGCCTTTTGCGTTGTTTTCTCTCTTTTTCGCGCTTCTCCTTGACTTGTCGGTGAGGGCTTGTGTTGCTCTAGGGCCGCATTTCAGCATTGTCCGCCACACCCCCTAGGCTAGCGGTGGTATGGGGTCATCGGGCTCTAGAGTGCGCAATTCTTTCTTGGCGGACTTCATTAGTCATTGACTGTCCGCCACAACCCCCTAGGCTCGCGGTGGTATGGGGTCATCGGGCTCTAGGCTGCGCAATTCTTTCTTGACGGACTTCATTAGTCGTTGACCCCAAATGGGTGTGTCTGCGCCCTTGCGGATGATCTTACAAGCCATGGTCGACAACTTAGTAGTCGCTGTGCCCAAATGGGCGCGTCTGTGCGCTTGTAGACGATCTTAGAAGCCGTGATCCACAGTTGGATATGCTGATCCCGCTAGGGCTCTCTTGAGCGGCCGTCTCCGCCATATGGCCATGCGACCTCCGCCTTCGGTAGGCTGGTGTTTATCGCTTCGCGAGTTGCCCGTACGACCTCAGTGACCGCTGGGTCCATCTCCGCGTTCGCTTTCCCCACCCACACTTTCCCGTTGAAGTCGAGCTGCACCCCGGCATACAACTCATACAAGGCCAGCATGTTGGAGGCCTTAGCAAAGTTGGTAGGCCCCGCAACTCCAGTAGCCAAGCTGACAAAGCCGTTCGCCAAAACTGGCGCGCCCTTGGCCCTGCGTACCTACTTCTTGACCGCCGACCACATCAACGTCTACCCGACGCGCTCCGTAAAATACACGAGAGATACGGTCCCAAATGCGTTAGGCTAGTCTAACGGTACTGATTGCACAATGTTGTGATGGAACACAGAGCACATAGCCCACAAGAACAAAAAAGACTGCATGGGGGTATGGCACACAATTGGCAAGTAATATACTGAAAGGAGGGCGGACATGTGAGGCGAAGCCCGCTCACACAAACCCGGTCTGGCACCCCCCAGCGCGCCAAACCGCAGTTTACATATACACGTGACGGAAAACCGACACATTTCATGGCGATCCTTGTACCCGAAGGGACAACTCACAAGCAACAAGGTGCGTTGTATACAAAATGTGTCAACCCTCCTTGGGGAGAAGCGTTACCATAGTTGAGGGCCGTTGAGTGGCCAATATCCATGGGTTTCTAACCCTCTATACCCGTACCAAGGGAGAGGTACTCTATCGTGAGGAGCTCCAGTGCCTGCATGTCAGCAAACCATGGGAGCCAGGCCATAGTTGGCAAACATAGCGCAAAGCACCAAACTGACAAAGGTGGTCTAGGCACGGAGGGTTGTGGAAGTGCTGACCTCCCTAATTGATGCATTGGGATCCCTCAACACCATGTCACCCTTGCCGCCCCGTGCCTTCCTAGTTGGTACAGTGACCGCATGTTCATCTACTCCTAGCGCTAGCAGACCTCCTAGGTATCCAACAACAGGTTAACTCACCGGTGTATGCCTTGGCTTTGCTGGGTGTAACCCACCGGTGTATGCCTTGGCTTTGCTGGGTGTAACCCAACGGTGTATGCCTTGGCTTTGCTGGGTGTAACAGTGTCTGTGAGGCGACACTGCTTGAGGTACAATTAAGAGCTTGAAGGGACCAATCAAGTGCCTTAACCACCGGTGCCCCAGGCCCCAAGGAGTGCTGGACACGTATGTGTCAATTTCCATGGGCACTGCAGTGCCGGGTTTGCAAAGGGGGACAGACATAATTATCCAAAATAGTGGGTCCTATATACACGGAATACCCCCGCCAAGGCTTTGTTTAGTGCTGTGGATACCCTACCAGGGTGGGTGGGTGGGTGGCTGGGTTTTCGGAGTGGGTGGGTGGGTCCTATAGAGTAGGACCCCCACTTGTTTGCTTTTGTTCAGGATGGTGCTTCAGGACAGTGGTGTGGTGCATTGTTTAGAGGCCCGTCTTGGCCAATTATGCAGCCATATTGATTTCTCCCCAACATGAGGGCCACGAAAAAGCAAGGGTACTTAGTGGTCATGTCTGTTTGTGGGTGGGTACATTGGTTGACCCCAACCCCCTCATAACTAAAACAAGCCTTGAACCCTGCAAGCGGCGGGGGTTGCCCCCCCAGATTGTACGCATAGGCGAAGAGCCAGGCCTTTACTTGAATGAATAGCCCAACCTAGCCATGTGCAGTATGGGTGTGGCATGGCTGCAGTGGCCAGGTATCCATAGAGGATCCTCCAGCCACCATCAGCATTAGACTGTGCGCTGTCTATGATTCAGTATGCGCCTGCACTTGGCCGAAGGGGGGACGAGGGCAACGAAGCCTTCGGGCAATCAAAGGTGCATTTGCACGCCCGCCCATGAGCCATTGATCTTAAAGCTGATTCAGGATTGGCGGCGACGTGTTTTGTGGGGCCAGAAATAGCCCTCATGGCTGCGATGTACCCAACCCCAATATAGCCAGGGCCGTCTGTGATGCCCCATGTCGTCAAGGAATGTCTTGAGAAGCAATGGGCGAAAGGTGATTGCAATTCCCAAGTGTGTGTCAAGTGTCAGTTGGCGGTCTCCACAGCAGTTGGTGGGCAAGCGATAGTGGTTGATGGCCACAGGCAGCACGTCACCGGTGATTCTGGCGCAGGGGTGGTCCACGTCTCAAAATGCGACTCGTTTGGTGCAGGGGGGGCAGGCCACAGACACACACCAGAAATGTGGATACCCTTTTCAACACGAGGCAGATGTAAAAGACAGGGGGTTGGGAGCTTCGAACTTTACACACAGTCTAAGGCATGTGCAGCAGCAGCGGTGCATGACCTTGCAGGAGAATAGAGAACTCAATGTAGTCAAGGGTCCCGTCTTCTATGTTCAGCGCCCCGAACGATTCATCCCAAACACAACGGCAGCTGTCTGGCAGGTCCTGCCCTGTACACGGCTGCATCGTGGTTTGCTTGCCCTGTACGCAAAGCAAACGGGTGGGAGGACAAACGGATCGCAGCAATGCCACATTTCGATGCGTGACCAGACTGCTTTGTTTGTAGGGATGCACAAGGGGTCTGCCAAAGGGCAGGGGTGTGGGGAGGGAAAATTTCACAATCTGGCCATTTCACTATCTGGGGTGACTGTCTGTGAAGCCTGGCAGCGCTGGGCAGGGGAGTAGACGCCACAGGGGAAAGTGATGCTCGAGTTTCAGCGGTGGGACAAACATTCCGCTGGCTCTCAGAACGGACCCTGACGAACGTGCTGGTCACACAAAAGACCTTGCACTGGACACCGCTTCAGTTTTCCATCTGGATTAGTTTGCATTTCACCATTTCAAGAAGAATTTCATCTCCGCCACTCTTTCAAAGATGCTTTGGGCTGCCATCCTACACTGCCAGGCCCTTGTGCAACACACAACGTGTAGAGTTGAGCTTGCAGCCCTTGGAGCCCTTCTGGGGCACGCATAGTGAGGAAGAAAGCTTGCGGCCCGCGGAACCTCTTCCCCCCCCCCCCAGCCCCCCCCCCCCCCCCTCCCCAAGCTCCAAGAGCCACCCTGGAATCCCTTTCAATTTTGCACTGGCCACGCTGTGCAAATTGGTGGTGTGTCCCTGGCTCTGCAAGCCTCTTTATTTGAGCATCTTTGCTGTCCTCCCTCTACCTGTGGCTGTCTGCCTGTGCTTGTACCTCTCCAACTGTAACTCCCTGGCTGTGCCCCCATCACTATATCGGGACAATCTTTCGCCACCATAAAGCAAGGGTGCAGCCGTTGGATGGGAGCCCCATTTAGGGATCAAAAAAAAATGCCCAACAATTTGGGTACATGAGAGGAAATGCCCAACACACGGCATAGGCACAAGACGGGTGGGTGCCTATGACAGGCCGCAACACATAGAGCCCCCCTGCCCCACCCAACCTAATCGACCCAGCCTGCATCTGTGCTGCACAGAGAGGCTGTCCAGAGGGCCCCACATCCAGGGGCATGCCAACACAACTATGGATGTCCAAGTATAGGGAAGCCCCCCCCCGGGGGACACCTAGGGTGGACCGTCCTTCCTGCCTGCTCCTAACCCCCGCCCCTTGTCCGGACGGCTTGTACCTGGTGCGGGTGCCTGGTGCTGCCTCAGTATGGCCTGGTGGCCTGAAGCCAATAGTACCATAAGCACTGTCCTGAGTCTGGTGCCCGGAGGAGTGCAAAGGGCCGGGAGAAGTACTGAATAAACAGGCTGCAGCCAACTGGAGCACAGCCCTGAACACCCCCACATGCAGCAGTCTCCTGTGGAGCCCGCTCAACAGTACAGCCACTGCAACACCCTTGACCTTGAGACCGGAAATCATATGGTGCAAAGGTACTCGGCACAAAGACTGCCCCGCCACCCGAGGAGCTGCAGTGAGGGTGATTTCCTCTGGGCAAAGTCTCAACACCTGCAGACCTGATCCTGTGGTCTGGTGGCTCGGCCCCGGCCTTGTGCATCATGTTTCGGACTGTGCACCACTGCCCATGTGTCTCTGGCACCGTGGCATGTGAGACCGCGGTGGCTGCCAGTACTACCCCACTGACTGCTTTGTGGAGTGCCCCTGGTCAGGACCATACTTTGACATGGTTGTGTGTGTGTGTGTGTGCGTGTGTGCATGCAGGTGTGCAAGTGAGTACATGTCAGGTACATGTGCATGTGCCAGGCTTCACTGCTCCTGGGTTGCCCAGGTTCTGCGGTGGCCTTGTAGCTGAGTCCATCGCAGGGGAGCCTGAGATTACCTGACAGGTCTTCCATGATACCTTGGGCGAAAGCGCTTCAGGAGCCGTCACTGGTGTTGGAGACACTCTCATCCCTTGCCATCCTCCGCCACTCCCCCACCCCATTCCCACCCACCCCCCAGCGCTCCAAGCCTCCCCCCCCCCGCCCCCGGATGACAATTATGACTATAATACCATTCACCATATTGCTCGTGTCCCTGGAGCTCCCCACACCACTGTCGTTTGGTCGTGGGGCACAGCCCACCGTACGGAATCTTGTGGGTTGTGCGCTATGTCGGGCAAGCACGCAAGCTCAGCAAAATAAAGCCCTCATCAGTGGTACCAGAGGCGCCTTTCGGTCTGGAAAAAGATGTGCAACAGAGTGTGGACGTCTTGATCCAGGCAGGTACTGGGCTGCAGCTGCCTTTGCTGAACAGCGACCTACAGAGAACACAGTGTCAGTTGACACCGCGCTCATTATTATTTGGCAACTACATGTGGTAGGCAGCCCGCAAGGGTACAACTCTGTGTTCATCGCAGCAGTATGCACAGCCGCCAAGCAGACTACACAAATTCCAAGCAGAGCATCGATGCACATGATGTATTTAATTCTGCACACCCCCCTCCCCCGATCATATGATACGTAGATATGGGTGTCACAAAAGGAGCCCCCCCTCCCCATCTGATATCCCGGGATGTGAGGGTCATAGGGGGGCCTGTTGTGAAAGGCATGAGGGCAGGGGGGGCGGGAGCACCTGCGACCGCAGCCTGGCCTTGGCGATGGCCCCCTCTGCATGCATGACCCAGGGTGGCATCCCCAGCAGTTCCAGGACCGCCACTGTGACATGCGGCAGCAACCCCCAATCGGTTGGTCGGAGCAACAACCGCAGCCGCACAGGCCCTGAACCCGCCTCAGGGCCAGCAGCTGGATGTTCTGCTTGACCCTTGTCCGGTGGGCCCAACACAATGCAACGCTCCACTGCGGCATTGCGGCAAAGGCCCGATAAACTGACAGTGGCAGTGCCCACGGTGACCTCGTCCGTGCAGGGAGTGTTCTGTTCCACATCCATCGTCTCCACACTCACCTCTTCCTCTGCATCAGTCCCCGCCCTCCCAGCCCTTACCTGCGCCTTCCTGTGGGCCTCTGCCCCTGCCTCAGCCCCTGCTGCTTCCTTCGCCCCTGCCTCTGCCTCTGCCCCAGCCCCTGCTGTTGCTTCTGCCGCTTGTGGTGTGCAGTGCAGTGCACGTCTTGCAGAAGGCCCAGTGATCACATGCGAGGGGCTGTCTCCCGCCGCGTCCTGGTTGCGCTTTGCGTACAGCACCACACGCATTTGCGGACTTCGACTGCGGTGGACTGACTGGGCGCTTACATTGAGGCCCGGCAGCGACCCGCAGGAATGCAGAGGCGCAGAGATACAGTGGTCCCCCAACACAACTTCCACGCGCATGTTGCGGTGGTGCTGTGGCACAGCCTGGGCTTCCAGCACCTTGAGACAAAGCTTGGGCCTGGGGCCAAAGCCATGGGGCGTGCAACGCAGCAGCAGTGCCGGCGCTTCAGACTGGGAGTCAAGTGTGGGTTTCAGCGTCAGCCAGTCCTGAATGCAAAGCCAAAGTGAAGGGGTTGCATCAGGCCTGCAGCTCTTGGTGCTTTGCCAAAAGCGAGCCCTAGGGTGCCCTCTGCATGCACACAGCCTCGAACAGCGAGCGCCCGAAAAACTGGTACTTGTCCAAGACCAAGTACAGATTCGTCCAAGGCACAGTCACAAGGCCACGCCTGCCCCTCGTGTAATATTTGTGGCCGTAAGTAGTCAGCAGTCAGTCCCTTCACCTTTCCAGAAAATGGTAGATACTGAGCTCTTGTCTGTATACCCTCTCCTCCTGAGGTCTGCAAAGACTGTCTGTAATGGGGGCGGGGATTATCTAAAGCCAGTAGATATTTGGCGCTCAGCTCTAGACATATCAAGTGTAATTGTGTGCTCTCGGGAATTGCATTGAAGTATTGTAAGGGTAGCTATGTACACTCTCTCATCACTCATTGGCTGATCGGGCTAGGGCCAGAATCAGCATATACCATAGATCGCCTTACTTCCAACAACAGGGTTTGCAGAGCATTGCACAAGCCACAGATTGACACTGTGAGAAATTGAGTATGTGAAATATCATTCACCAGAGAGCATTCAGGGACAGAGTTGGAGCTTCTGAGTCGGAGTTACTCAACAGCTGTTGACAGTCAATGCACAGCAGTCGTTGGTTACAAGATGGCAGTTACCAGTACCTGATAAGTTTTCGCTAGTAAACACAAGCAGTTGATGGTTATGAATGAAGTAATGGATGCCGATGCGGAATCCTTGTGCTTGCTGTCGCTGCAACATACTACAGAGAGGGATAGATGCATGTCCTCTGGTAAGGAAGAGTAATCCAATAGCAGTTGGGTTTGAACACGGGGAGATGGCTGCAATAGTTGTTGGAAAGCCCGTCCCGGTTGAAATACAACCCATCTCAAGTGCTCCTCTGCGTGTCACTCCGCGGGGTCCGCATAATTGGAATGTAGGACGTCGTGCATGGAGTTCATGCCCAACACAGCAATACCACTGAGCTACTGGTGGGGTTGTCCCAGATGCAAAATACAAGAAAATCTTACTGATTTACATTTGAGCCCACGGCTGCGCACACTGACACGGAGAAAGCAAACATGCACTACATGGCAAACTTTCAAATCATCAAGCAATACATCCATTTGAAGTTGGTTATTGGTGAAGAGATGGTAAATGAATGTTCACCCACAATTGGTCATTAATTCACAAAAATTTGGCTAGTGCTAGCAATTGGGCGGTTCTCTACCAGCCAGCCATTGGTGGTTCACTGCCGGCGGTTGGCGGTTTGCCTTGGCTACCAGCAGTTGGTAGTTTCTTGACGGCCATCGTTAGTAAAAACAAGGAAAATCTGCTACCTTAGGCATAGTTTGCTCACAGAGTGGGACATGTCCTCCTTTGATGTCAAGATCTCCATAATGACAGCATTCATCCATGGACACCACGACCCATCATCATCATCTAGGGGCCTTACCGGGAGTTAAGACCAGTTGGAGGCCTGTTTGTGCGATGGGGCCCACAGGCCTCCCCAAGGGCTATTTTGGGGTGTCTTTTTGTACTAGAGCCGGCAAAACCTGGTTGGCCTATTGCTCTCACTATGCATGGAGGGTCCCAGGTCACGTTGCAACTTTTTTTCTGACCATAAATCTCATTGGTAGGGGTGCCATATCTCTCGGGATCATTCAAAACATGCCAACACAGAGCAAATTCACACTTTTTCAAGGGTTCCTCAAGTTTCGGTCCAATGCACCACAATTTCCTTTCACAGGGGGGGTTTGTGCATACTTTTTGAAAACTATGAGAAAAGGCAGTTTCAAACATGTATGGGTTAGGGGTGGGTAGGTGGTCACACAGAGCTGCAAACTGGACGATACAAATATTGCGCACACACAAACTGGATGGAATGGCCTACTAGTTGTGGTGTGCACCCAACTGTGGAAGTGGAACCAGGGGAGCCACCCCCTGCATAGGGCGGAAGTGTCCACGCACTATCAAAGGACACACCAACCTGGTGTAGGGGCAAAAGTCCTACGCATTGGGGTCCCGCCATTGACTTAATGGTAGTCCTACCTCGCCAGAGTATCTTGGACGTCCCCGTAACAAGAAAGGTCAGCCGAGTCCGTCCCTCCCTTAGGTGCGACCCCCTTGCTCGAGCAATGGAACCTTGGGCATGTTCTAGTAGGGATGGTCCATGACTACCGTGCTAAGGGCCGAGCACGAGGGTGTACAAGATAGTTGCCTAGGACACCTAGTGGATTTAACCTTGGCAGGTTCCAATGGTAGTGCAAAGGGTTGCCAAAAGACCCAATACTGCCGCTGAACATGATGCTTGTTCGGCTCAGTGGTGCCACCAATCTTCGGGACAGCAAGTGTTACGACCTGTTGGCCCAATGGATGTCATTGCCCCCCCTCATCCGGGCCCGTTTCACGGAGGCAATGGACCACGCTCCCCTCCCGGCGGTCCACAAAACCAAGGTGCAGGCCATCCGTACGTATGCGGAGACCCTCTTTGCCGCACCCTATCTGATAGCGCTCCTTTTGGAGTTGGGTGCACCACGGTCCGGCTTCCGCATGTTGTCCCAGTACATCACCCGCCGGGGCGACGCCTACACTGCCCGCACCGGGCTGCCGTTCCCACGGCCCATCCCCACACGGGACCAATTTGACGCAACGTGGAAGTCATTGACCGCTCCGCTTGCGTTGTCCCCCCCGGTGGAATGTGCCGACCCCCCGTCGTCGGGTCGCTGCTCGCTCCTACGGTCGTGGGCACAATACGTGCAATCCCGGCCAACCTGTGCCTGTCTATTGACTGGACCCGCCCCCTCTCCTTTGTGGTGTAGGCTGACGGGTATCCTTGCACCGGTGGCAGTTGGTCGCAACTATCGGCGGGGCTATTGAACCATGGGTAAAAGGCGCGCACACCCGCCTTCCTATAGGTCATCGGCATGGCCGTCACGGGGAACAAGGATATGGTTGCCCTGAGCCAAATTTGAGCTGAGATGCTGCAAGTTTGTAGTCTGCATTTTTGTGTTCATAAGTTGTTCATAAATCGCGCGTTCATAATTCGAAAACTGCCGTCATAAAACGCCCTGCTGCTGATTTATGAATTATGAACGCGTTTTATGAACACCAATTATGAACACCTTTTATGAAAACAGGTCCTGCAGTCCATTATTGACTACAAAAATTTGTACTGGTGCGACAGCTGGGTGCCGGCAGCGGTCCTCCTTGGTGGGGACCAACCGTGGCTCCGGCGGCTGCTAGGCATCAGCGTGGCTCCCCAAGTGGGGAGCATTTTCAACGAGGCCGTGCAGGACAACACGGCCAAGCGGTGGAATCCGTGATGACGGAGCAAGGGTAAGACATAACAAAATCTGTGGACAAAGAAGCGTTCATATCAGCTGTTCATAATTCATGGTTCATATATGAATCGTTCATGTATATTAAAGATAAATTATGAACGATACTACTTTTCATACACGTACCTAGGGTTTGGGCAATCCTACTTCATTTTCCAACGGGACCCCAAAGTTCATTGGGAATTTACCATTTGTGAATGCGGGATACCGTTCCTTTTGAATGGGCGTTGAACCTATTGTGAATGTGGCCATGTTTTGCCATAAAGTCCTCATTCCCAGCCCTCTTTCAAGGTAGCTATATGCCCCAAAATTCTCGAAAAATACTTCCTAAGGTACCAGAAACAAGGATGACCGATCCTTGGTGCACGATAGCCTCACTGTTCTCATTTTTCTTCCGTTCACATGGGTCCAAACCTCCGTCCTCCCTATTAGCTTGTAAATGCGAACTTAATGTGAACTTCGTGCAAATTTCGTGCGAAAATGGCACGAAATCGGCACGAAATTCACATTAGGTTCGGTGAATTCCCACATGGTGTGGTTATCCACAACCACGTGCAGGCCCAACTTGCTCCGCAAGAGGCTTAGGCCCGCACTATTGAGCAACATGTGCTTCAGTTGCCAATGACTCCCCTCCATTGCAAAACATGCAAATTGAGAGAGCACTCGCTACTCACGAGCAAAAAAATACATGTGGTCTATCCACAAGTGGGACCACAAAGGATTCCCCCTCTGCAAATATAGATGGGATGCACCGATTGCAATGCTATACTCCCTCAACCGCTGTAGGGCACCCCCCGTAAACCACCGTGTATGCAATGCAAACACACGCATGGCACTAAAATTTTCCACCACTTGCGCCATACGTCCACCCCGAGTTGTCTTGCAACACGTCCCCCTTCCAATCCCCCCTTATGGACACACTCGTTTATTAGGGTGTCCCACCCCTTGTTCTGCACGACGTGCAGTGCTGCGGCACACTCATACCGGACCTTCCCCTTTTTGTTGGCCCCCTCACTATTTAGATTCCCTCGCGTATATGGTTTCGCCGCTAGCTAGGCCACTTTTGGTATGGGTTGGAGGAGGGTGCGGGCAACCGGGACTCGCGACCTGCTCGTGGCTGCCACTACACAATCCCTCATACCATGTACACCACATATACAAACTCGCATAACACCGTGCAACCCGTAATCGGGGATGTGGAGTGCGGGCGAGATGTGCCGGTAAACAACACTGATGGGGGGGTTGGCATCCCACATCATTTTTGTTGTTTGCTTGGTGCCAAAATTGGCGAGGCAATCCGCCCTATTCCGACCACATACCCAATACACGATTGCGTGTGGGGATTCAGCGTTCCATTTCTTGCACCCAATTAGTAGGATTTTAGCCTTTGCATCAGCGCAAAGCAAAAAGAGGGGTTGTTATGTTGCCCGTGCAGCATTTACGGTGGTGACCTTGCTGGCGTCAACGAGCTGCTGGTCGAAATCCACCTCTTGCGCAAGCGCATAGATCGTGCGCAAGTGCTCGGAGCCTCGTATTAGCCACCAAACTGCCGGGTGGTCAGGACTAGTGGTACCCCCTATTGTGCAATGCACGTAGCCACCCTCATGTTGGTTGGTGCCGTCAGTGGCTATGGGAAGCCAATGGTATTGGGGGGGTCAAGGCTGCTAGACATCTACAGGAGGTACGGGGCGGCACTTGTGCAATTGCCTCACCCACGCAGGCAAGGGGCATGCTGCACCGTAGATGATGGTGCTATTCCCGTCTATCGCTGCAATGGCTCAACCGTGTGGTTGAGCTAATTGGAGTAGGGTGTCGTAGACGTAGGGCCACGATACGCCCGTTGCTAGGTGCGGTGTGAGGTACCGGGCCTGCGTCCGCGATAGGTGGTGTGACCGGAAGCGCCATACCGCGCACACGGTCTTGTCCAATAGGGTCGTTTTCTGTGGCTCAACCCGGCGACGTGCTCTCCTTCTCGGGGGTTAGCACTATTTGCCCCATCTCCGGGAGAAGTTGGCATGTGTAAGTACCAACTGCTTCCCACCTACATCCTCAAGTGACTTCACTCTACGTTGGATGTGGATTCGGGAACGCACCATGTTGAAGGGACCGGGGGCATTGCTTGCAGTGCCGCGGGGCATTGTGCACACACTAAACACAGCAAAATGCAATACGGGTCACTATCACAAACAGTTGGATATGTGCACTGCACGAGCACTGTTCATCACAACCCCGCAGAGTCATGCTTCCATGGCACGAAAGCTCCCCGGGCAAAATAGAAAAATATTAATTGAATTCGAGTGAAATGCGCAGAAAATTCACATTCACACCCACATGGCAACAAACATATGAATCTGTTGTGGATGTGAATTTCGTGCAAATTTCGCCCGAAAATGGTTCACACAAATGGATACCATAGTGCACGTGAATGGCACAGTGCCTCGCTTCGCAGCGGGACTCACTCCTCGCTCCCTTTGCCATGGCTGCCTGCTGCTTGGCTTCTTTCAGCCCCCTAGCTGCCCGCCTATGGGCTTGCTGGCTTCATCAGTAGCATCCTGAAACTCGGGTCCGTGGCTGCTACTGCTACACAGGCTGCCGTGTAGTGGCTCTGAACACGTGCCTGCGACTCTGACGCACACCCGACATGCGGCACAAGGCTGTCAAATGGGGTTTTGGAGCTGTTCCACCACACCAGCCCCTCCGTCGCATCCAGCTGCCCTTGGATGGTCTCGGCCGCCCCCATCCATGCGCTCTGTGCTCGCAAGTAAAAAACGAACCCCCTGAGGGTTGGTCGGGGTGGGGCGGCTAGGGTGCGCCCGGCGTGCTACAGCTCGTGCTGTTGCTGCTACTCCTACCTCTGTTGTTGCTTCTACCCACGACGGGCACAAAGCTGCTTCTTTGGGCCGTCCACCTGGTCCCAAAGCAAGTCCCTGTCCCGCTCCACCACCCTCCGCGCCGCCACAGCCACTTTCGTCTCGCTTGACGAGACCTCAAGTTGCCTTCGCAAAGATTCCAACTCCTTGTCGCGCTGCTCCGTTTGCTGCTCCTACTATTGCACCCAATGCGTGATGTCGCGGTTCCTTTGAAGCCGTGGTGGCTCCTCGCGGGACTTTCCTTGGCCGTTTGTGTGTGTCTGGGCTACGGCTCCTTGCGCAACTCCCCGCTGACGACTGACTCATGGCGTCGTCATGCCCCTCCCCCTATTCTTCCCTCTCCTCCACCCTGCCAAGGTTTCGCATGCAGAGCCATGCATTGTCCAACCAGTCATTGTTGCGTGCCCACCAATGCCTAATCGCATTCAGGGGCAACACATGAGCACCCTACAGAACCCCCCCCTGGACCGTGGATATCGGCATCCACTTTCCAGTGGCCGCTCTTGAGGCATTAGCCAAAGCAAGCCACCAAAAATCCATTCCCCTACGCCCACCCAACGGCAAAACCTTCCTTCATGCTCAACGGACAGGGAAGGCTGATGTTGTGGGGGGCGTCGCCTGCTCCTTGATCTTGGGTGGTGACATTCAAATTGGAAACTGCTGCCAAAAACTCACTTCAACCCCCCCTCCCCGGGGGTACAGCTGCCTTCCAGGCAAACGGCGTACCTTGGTGCGGGCAAACAGACGGCACGTTGCAGTGGGGCCCGCTGTACACTATGTCCGCAGTGCCACGATTGGGCATGCGGATGACATGGATCTGGCGATTCAACCCGGGCTCAGGTCCGGGCTCAGTCCGGGGATCCGGGCTGGACTGTGACGCCCGATGGCACCGAATAGAGCTGTAAGCCGACTGTGCCAGCCTTCTCATGGTGCTACCAGGTGTGGGGCTTGAAGTGCGTCTTAGTCTGGTAAGAGCTAGGGTGAGGGCTCTAGCAAACGAACTTCTCCTATAAGAGTTGTGCACTAGCGGTGTGAAATTCGTGCGAAATTCGTGTTAACTTCGTGTAAAATTTGTGGTGTAACACATTCGACTCTAAATTTTGACAATGTGAAATTCGTGCAAAATTCGCGCGAAAAAGGCATGCAATGTGCGTATGCAACCAAGTAAGTAGCCCAAAGGCATACCTACACGTCACACAAGCATGTCATAGACCAGGGCCCCGATATTGCTTGCTTCGGAGGGCGGCAGGCAACGACAACGCTAATGACCTGGCATGCCGTTGCGGGGCGGGTTGGTGGGATGGCACCAGCGAGGGCAAAGCGGACAGTGGCATCTGTGTCAGTGGTCGCTGTTTTGCGGACCTCGAGCTAGTGGGGTACCCGCCGGAAAATGACTTGGCCTTCCCCGATTGGGAGGTGGGCGATGTGGAGGCTGCTCCGCAAGAAGAATGCGGGGTGGAACTCCCAAGTGTGAGCAACACCGGGTTCCATGGGGTGAAATATGGCATCCACAATATCCTCCTTGGCAAGCCCCACCGTTCCTTACACCCCTGTCCAAGCCACAACACTTGGTGCCACGTTGGCACCAAGTCTTGATCCACGGTCCCCGTGAATCCGTGGACTCCGCACCAGCATAGGGTCAAGATGCATTGCTTTCTTCACGATGTGGCGGTGATGCTTGTCCAGCGTCCATTGGGTAAAAATTACCCCATGGCGTGGCATCCCGGGGGGGGGGGGGGGGGGCGCTTGCCATGGTGGCTGAATGTGGATGCCGCCACGAGCACATCCCGCTGGGTTGGGTGCAACTCATCAAAGTGTGTCTCGGCCACCCCACTATACACATACCTTGGTTGGGCTGCGATGCGGTATTCGGATGACAACACAAAGAAAGCGGAAAGATGGCAGCAAGACACTTGCCCATTCGTAGGGGGGCGCATAGAGGGGTCCCGGGAATCATTACTATGGTTCGTGGTATCCTGCACCACAATCACTGGGGTTCGGCTCATGTGGTGGAGATCTGCGAACCCCCCTATCTGTGTGGGAAGCCTCTCCACCACGTTACGCAGAAGGCCCCCGGTGAGTTACGGGGGGGCAAGGGCACGGTACGCCCAGGGAGGGTGTGTGCAAGTTGTACCCTGTGGACTACCTTGTCACCCTCTCCCTAGGATGTGACATGGTCGCCCTTCAGGAATTTGACCCTTTTGAAAAAGAGGACCACTCGACCCTCCCCTTTCGATGGCAGATCTCACAGCCCAACTGGTGGGGTGATCTTGCCATCACCGCCACCCACCCATGGGTTGCCCCCGAGCACCCGCTTCCTCACCTCACCACCCCCACCCTTTACACCACCACATCCCAACCCTGGTACTGAGGCTTGACCCTCCCCCACCCCTTCACAACTGCAAACCCCCCTCTCCGCAAAAGTCCGGTGCCCGCCCACCCCCCCCCCCCGCTGTATGCCCCCCCCCCCCCGCTCCCCCTTGGCAACGGTTTCTTGGATGGCCTAGGGTACACTGTCGTGAAGGGTTTGCTGTTGGAGGGGGAGTGTGGCCCAACATGGGCCAAAGTAAAAATATTTTCAAGGGAGGGAGTGACAAAGTGGTCCCGTTTTTTGACGACATTTTGAACGTTGAGGGTGTGGAGGCTCAGTGCCGCACGCTAGAACTACCCCAGAGATGGCAGTAGAAGCCCAACAATTGAGCTAACCCCAAGAAGACTTTCCACCGTCTTCTCCCCCGGAATGCGCCTAACGTTTAAAATCCCTGGAACTGCCGCCTTCATCCCGACCCATAGCCTTGTACTCCACCCCTTGCGGCAATACACTTGAGTGCGATCCGCATATCACATATCGATGTGCACTACCTGGGGGGGGGGGGGGGGTGTTGTTGGCCGGCCCATTCCACGATTGACCCCACATGGAGGTCATCGAAGTCGTAGGTCGCCTCCTCCAACTCATGGGCGAGGACGAGGCTGAACTGGTAGTGTAAGTAGGTGTCGGCGGCGTGATCTCGCAGGGCCCCTAGCTGAGACAAGTGTTGCAACATCTCAAATTGAAAGCTCTGTTGCACAGGGGAAACAATGTTTGACATATGGGAAACACATGTGACATTATTGTGAGATTGATGCTAAATTCATCCGAAATTGTTGCGAAATGCGTGTGAAATTTGCGTTCGTCTCAATTGTGTGAAGGACCTATGAATGTGCGTGTGAATGGGAGTGTGAATGTAATTTTTTTTAGAAATTGGTGTGTGAAGTTGGACACGGTACCAAAGTGCATTTTGCAAGTCATTAGTTTTGTTGAATTCTTAGGAGAAGAGAGCATGGCAAACGGGCAAGGTAGCAAGGCACAATGTAAAGAATGAGTCAAAAATAGGTCAAATAAGACCTAGATCCAAAAGGATGGTTCACAAAGGGTACAAAGATTTCCTCCCACTCTTTGTGCCTTCCCAGCAGCCCCGCAGGCGCCATCTCAACGTTGGATGTTGCCCGAGCAATCTCAATCAAGGGCACACTTCAATAAATGCGGAGCATATGGGCCCTCTGGCGAACGCTACGACATCTGTAACTAACATACTAGCAGACCGGGTCTAAACTTGATATCACGGAGACAGGCTCTACCTGTGACCAACTGCTTGCGTGTAGGTTCACATTCAAAAATTTGCATTGTATGAAAAAGACACAAACACATGCACCGCACACACACACACACACACACACATACATATACACAGCAAACGGAGCTAAAACGTAGCTGAGAAGGTGAGCTCAGAGTCCGCTGGCCGTGGGCATCGTGCCTTCCAGGTACGCACCACCTTGGCCGACTATCGGGCCGGCAGCAGTAGCATCCTCAAGACGCAAGTTGAGGGCTTGGGCGGCATCAATGTCCTATCCCCGGCCCCCATGCGACACAAGCAAATCGCAGCCGCACCCGTGAGTGCCCCCCCGACCTCCCCCCCTGGTCCGCAAACCTACCCTCAATACCAAAACAAACCCCAACCCCGAGAACAAAAAAATCAGCAACCCAAAAGCCGAAGTCCTTTCGAAAACCCCCGCCCAAAAAGGGAAGTGTGTGCCGGGCGTGTCCTCCACGGAGCCCTCCTCAAAGGCCTCAACAAACTTCTGATTGTCATTGCCCCCCTGCTCCTCCCTTTCCTCAATCTCTTACTCTTGTTTTGCGGACGCCCCCCCACCCCACCACAACAACCTCCATCCAGCCCCCAAAAGAGAAGCCCCCCCCACCCCCAAAAGAAGGCCCCCAAGTCAGGCACCTTTGCCCCACCCTCGCCGAACAACCCCAAAGGCAAAAATGCCAAGGGATACCACACAACCAAAGCCAAACCCAGAGCCCAACACAAGGGGGGCACAGGGTGCAAGTACAAGTTGGAGGGAAACATTTACGTCGTTTTTTGCGACAAGGGAGTGAGGGAAATGGGAAACGGTAAGGAAGCCCTTGCCGCGGGTGGACCCCCCCCCAAAGGGGGAGACAAGGGTCAGGTTCCCGGGGGATGATGAATTTTTGGGCACTTTCCGGGTGCCAAAAGCGCCCGTGTGGCGGACCCGGAGGCACGCCAAGAAAGACCTCGCGAAGAAGAGGAAGGAGAAGGAGGCGGGTGAAGAGAGGGAGGGTGATGTGGACAATGAGGACGCAAACACCGAGAACTAGGACAGGATTGAGGACGGGGGAGACCAAAGGGATGATCTAGGGACATTTGAGGGTGCTCCCGCGGTTTGTGCTAACCGGATGAGGGTATGGGGGTACTGGTCGACCGAGTGGAGGGTAATGGGGTGGAGCATGACAGGGTGGTGGTTGGTGAAGGAGAAGGGGAGGAAAAATCACGGGCGCCCCGTGCCCTCCCCGACCGCACAAGACTAGTAGGTGAGTGATATACAAAAAGATTAACCCCATGTGCCCTTGCTGGCACCTTAATGTACAATGTACGTGCACTTACCCTTTATCCACACTTTGCTTTCTGTGTCACTTGCGTGTTCTGGTGGTGTTTCAGCAACTTGTTCCGCCGGTGTTCCAACGGTGTCCCAAAAAAAAACAACTCTTTTTCAAAGCAATGTTTTTCGCATGACAACACGGAAAAAAACAAATCTAAACTTACGAGCGGGTGCCCTAGGGCTAGCGAATAACATATTTTCCTAGCACGAATGGGTATGCTTGGTTAAGGGGGCAACGAACTTTGCACTTTTTTTTTCCTGCCATTTTTGTTTGAACACGGGAACCACTGGGCAAAAACAACCGTTGCGTTCAAACGCGTACAACAGGATGGCGGGCGCTTCCAGGTACCCGGATACTCGTGGCGTAGGGTAACAAATGTGTTGCCGTAGTCCGCAACACCAGCAATGCTAGTGTCTTGAGCGACTGGCCGTGACAAACGTGACAACACGGCCTCCCTCTTCTCCTCCACGAAGGTACATGCAACAAAGAAAAAGTGATTAGGGGACCACATCCGTAGTGCTAAGTAGGGGGGGGGGGGGTCGAAACCAATTATCAAAAAATGAGCAAAATCGCGGGAAAATTGCGGATAACTGCGAAAAAAATGAGGAAAAATTGCGCCCCTCTGTAACCCTCAAGGTGCAGTAGTTTTGGATAGGTGGCTCATATTTTTTGTTTTAGTCAAACACAAGGTCCATGGGCAGCACAATTGCAAGAGGCGCCCCTCAATATCACCATGGAATGGAAGCATGAACCGAAGGCGGTGGATGATGTCATCCAATTTGTGTTGCTGTCCAAAATTGTCCCACACTGTGAGAAAACGTGTTCCACATCACCACCAAAAATGGGCCGTGTAATCAAAGATAGCATCCTGTCTGGAAAAGGTGAAGGGGCACTTGATTGCCACCAAATTTGCAAGGCAGTATGACCATGTATATCAATGGCATTGCAACAGATGAACAAGCTCCATTGCTCTGCAATGTCTGGTATATTGGAGAAGCGCAACAGGGTGATTGATCAATGAAATATTGCTCGTGGAAAAAAAAACGAATGAAGTGTGGCACACCAGCAAATGGCAGTTGTTAGACACAAGTGGCAGCATGGCCCTGGGGCACAAGAAAGAACCGTGCAGTCATCTTAATTCTAGTGTGGTAGCATTGACAGCAAGGGTCAGCAGCAAGCACATAAGAAGAACAACGCAACAAAATTACGGAAATATTGTGGAAAAATGCGATAATGTGCGGAAAATTGTGAAAAATTGCGAAATTGCGGAAAATTGCGGAAAATTGGGGAACTCAACCCCCCCCCCCCCTGTGGCTAAGTGCAAAGCACGCTTGTCACCGCCCTCTCTGTGTTGTGTGTTTAACTTCTGAATCCGGCGCAGCGAAACGTGTAGGCGCCGCTTGGTAGCGTCATCTGTACCTGGGGTAGCGTGGTACCATGAACCTAACCTGGACCCTAATGCCCAACCACAGCAACGCCAGGGTGTACCGGAAAACAACACAATATATCCATGCCAACTCTTTTTCTTTGAGCGTTCTACTCCAACCAGTAGAATGCATGTGGGCTCATATGCCGGGAATAGAGAGGTACACTGCCAAAATAATACACTCTTCAACGATAAGGGAAGGATGGGGCATAAAGCTGTCCTATGTCCGGGTTTTGTAGGAAGCCCTTGCACTCACATGCCACCACGAACGGCAAGAAAGCATTGTATGTGTGATCAACACAGTACTTATACACATGCCACACACCAAACAAAGGGCAAACGGAACCATAAACACGGCGCGGTGGAAGTGGCAACATCCAATGGCTGCACAACATTTTCATGCAGTTGTAGTAAATGGTGATGTCGCATAGCATATGCCACACTGTGAGCAACATTTGCTCACCAACTGAAGTACATCGTACATGGCCCAGTGAAACCCAATAGTTGCTGAGATAGGCACATGCCGAAGGGCTAACGGCAACCATGATGTGACCTCGACTTCCTTGTGGCGGAAATCCAAGGGGCACCGCACCTGCTCAAAACACAGGCCTTGGCGTGCAAGGTGCTGTGCGGAGGCGCTGAAAGAAACCCAACCCACCCTTGTAGATCAGTAAGATGATGAGTCACATCAAAAGTCAGGTGTGGGGTGCCCCGCAAAATGTCCCCTCAAAATACAAGTACGTATCGTTGCGATAGCGGTTGTGGACAATGATATGTCACGTCGCATGGCCGGTGTTTTTTTAGTGCCGTGCTTTGTCGAACTGGTCTACCGGAAACAACAATTGCACTCCCACCGTGTGGCAACATCCGTAGAAGCTCCTGCTCACTGGTATCCACAAACGTCACCACAGGGCCTGGCGGCCCGACAGCAAACCACAGGCGGCAAGCTAAAAACAATCCTTTTTGCAACCCCTTGTAGGGTCCTCGGGCCGGCTGGCTTGAGCACCTTCAAAAGTACTAAGCTTAAGCACGATACGGTACAACAGAAAAACGGGTTGGTATCAACCTTTGTCTGAAGTTGTTCAAAGAGTTGTGCCGGCAGGTCTTGACGTTGATGCGTAGCTGCAGGCAAAAGTGTATGAGGAATTGTGCCACCAACAACATCCCAACATAGGTCCTCAGCGGACTCATAGGGGGTCTACATATTGAGGAGACTGCGCCACACGTCCCAGTCAGTGGCACTGGAAAGCGGGGTGCAAGACATGGGTTTCTCGAAAACATACCACATCGTTGGACCTTCTACCGTTTGGCAGTAAAACAAACGTACTTATGGAACAAGTTGACTCCACCGCACTATACCAACAGTATAAGGCAACAGTTGTGTCGTAGGATATGGCACTCTTACATATGTGCATGTACTACACACCAGCGTTGGGAGACAATCCATTGAACTTTGTTTTACAGCCTGCAACAGAACTCTATCACAACTTCAACCACATGGGTACACGTACCTTCTTGTGATAGGAACGTGGAGGACCTCATGCATGTACCAATGTACACATGCCATGCACATTGGTGAGGAAACATATGTATGAACCACGCTCCTGATGGCACACATCCTCAGGCCTTTTGGGGTGCAGTTCAACGTACCAGCACACAAAAGCAATCGAGCACAAAGGCCACGAATGGCATACCAAGGTAATGTCATCAACAAGGCACTGGGCACCAGGGAGGAAACCTCGAGGGAACCATTATAACAACAGACCAAATTGTTTGGTTTGGTGGACACGGTGAAGAGTTCTACTGCCAGCAGCGGAAACATGGTGAGACTTCTAGTGCAGGCCTGTAGCTGGTACGAATGGAACAAAAAGTGGGGCGTGGTACTATACAACAGGTGTACAGAGGACTAGGACTCCATAAACTTGCACTTGTTGCATGGGATGCATAAAAAAAATGAATTTCTTTTTTACCAAAAACCCAATGAGGAATTGAAACTAGAAATCTGCTACAGACTCGTCTAGTGCAATTGGTATGCACAGTGGATCTTCAAATTGTGGCCGTTGGTTCAATGCCCGCTATCGCCACCACATAGTCAGCCGGTGCATATCGCACCACCACATGGTTCCCCGCTAAAGGGGCACATACCCGATTAATAAGGGGTACACTAGGGGTAGGCCCATAGTTTTACGGTCCTATCTCATGTATTGACTACTATGTGTCGCAGTGCAAAAGTTCTACCTCCAGCTATAAAAGAACAACCCGAACCCAAGAAAAAGCATGCCGGGCTGCACAGTAGAAAATAGGCATCACCGTAGTGCCCCCCATGGTAACAAACAAAGCGGTGTACAATATACTACCAATTGGAGGTATCGAAAAATAGAGATGGTCCGAACAGGTACGAGCTTTTTCACCCCCAGAGCACCAGGTTCCGTAACAGGCTTACAAAAGGTGTGCAACACCGTTCCGCAGTACATATACCCGTGTGCCACTAGGTAACCATATGGAGAATACCCCCACCCCGTTAAAACACCCTATGAACACACCTTTGACACAATTAGACACGGTGGTTGACTCACCCCATGTTCTACTTTCAGCAGCACAAAAAGGTGGTGTGGGCACCATGGAACTCATTTTGTTAAGTGTATTTCATAGTTGTTTTCCGTGCACACTCTTAAGAGAGTGCTTCACCAAAACGGCATTTTGGGTCCGTGAGTAAGTTACCATTTCCGCGGTAACTGAATCCCGACATTGGACTATCACCGGTTCATGCCAGAGCTTTCACCTTTCCCTAAGCTCCCTACCTGACATATTGGGCTCAGGAGCAACGCTCGTGCAGTCTCGCGGAAAGGGCCACCGTTAGTGACTAAGAGGCACACTTCCTATTGTGAATGAGTGCAACTAGACCGGTAGTGTGCTCCAGCACAAGGCCCGTCGTGGAGGGCGCCATCAAGGCCCTACCCCGTGACCACTAGCCGGCATACCACAGGCCTGCAGCCTGCTGCGGCAGGCACTGTGCCATGTGTAAAAGCAGTGATGTGAGTTGCAGCCACATGAGTTGTGCAGGTCCACCGCCAATGCGCCACTGGTTTGGGCACTCCGCGTGGCCACCACAACGCAAGCACTGATGGGGGTGTACCGTTTTGTTCAACCACCACTCTGCATTAGTTTGTAGTCGTTGTTGCACCAATTCTTAGCGCCCTTCAACTTGACGGCCTTGGTGGGACGTTGCAGCAGCGCCAGGTTGGTATGCGATGTTGGCTTCCTTAGCCCATCGGGTGTGGCGTCAGCACACCTCTGTCCGTTCCACCTTGCGGTCTTCCCTTAGGCGCTAGGGACTACATGGCCAACAAGGACAGCCAAACATGGTTGTTGTGAGCCAAGTGAACGAGCCGTAGATATGCGTTTGAGCTAGCCGGCCCCGTGCAGATCATCGGGTCGCCCCCCACCGCCATGTCCACCACGTCCAATATATTGTCGTTGTGGTGGGATGTGGTGCAAATGTATATTGGAGGGTATATGTTTGCCTCTTGGCAAGCTTTTAGCCTTACCTGGACCAAGCCGAGGGGCTGTTGGCTGACTACCACCAGTGCAATCCCAACAAACCACCTACCTCTTGTGCTCGGCATGTTCCAAGAAGTGGCGGATCATATGTGTCTGAATTGTGTGCCCACAACTTGCCCTTGGTGTGGGGCAACGGTAGTGACGCTATATTTCCCTCGCAATCCGGTACTATATGCAGCACCTCCGGTGACCACGCATTCCCCGGCGAGGATGCCCCCACCGAACGCACCCTGTGCACGTTACGGCCGTTGAACGATGTATGTCCCAAGGACGTCTATACCTAGTAGTATCTAGATGTTCATCTTTCAGTGATGTTGAGGTGTTCAACACTCCACGTCCTCCTGGAAGTCCAGCGGTGAGCCCAATGTAGGGGCTACAATGATCTCCACCATTAAGCCCGGGTGGGTCTGGAAGGGGGCCATCACAATCAGCACCTTATGGGTGAACACCTCCACTGCGACCAGGTGCTCTTGGTACCAAGGCCCTCACCAAAGCCTTGTAGCAAACCGCCAGGTTGCCCTTTGAACAGCTCACAGGACAGCGAGTGCATTGCCATGTGCCGGACAAGCGGGACCCTTGCGACGTGCAGCACCAGTCTGCCGCCTTGTGGCGGCGTTGGGCATGTGGACGTGTGATAGATTATCACCCACGACTCCATCTCCCATGCTGTGTTAGGCACCCGCCGCGTACCACCCTGGTCGGTGAAGTACCACAGGGGGACGGGGTTCACCAGCTTGGGTTCCGGGGGGTACGGGAAATGCTCAAAATATGCCAGCAACCGTGGAATGCATCTCATATAATGAACACCAATGGTGCTCCTCTGTGTGGCACTCCGTGGAACCCGCATAATTGGAATGTGGGACGTCATGCATGGAGTTCATGCCCAATACCACTGAGCTACAAGCAAGGTTGTACATACAAGAAAAATTTGCTGATTTACATTTGAGCCCACGGCTGCGCATACTGACATGGAGAAAGCGGACGGGCACTACATGGCAAAATTGCAAATCATCAAGCGATGCATCCATTTGAATTTGGTTACTGGTAAAGATGGCAAAGTGACCCATCCCATGACCGGCCACAGCCTTTTCGAATCACCTTTAGCCTCGCCTCTGCACTGCCTCTCCTAATCCCTTGCAGACCCTGCACCTGCCACTCTTCTTCATCGAACAATTCACCGGGGCGCAAGGAACCCGCTGCTAAGAGCACAGCGTTTGCCTCAGGCAAAACTGCAGTCTGCAACACGACCACGTCCATTGCTGGAACCCCTCGCAGTCCCCCAGAAATCATGACCGGGAGCACGTGCGACTCGTCCTTGGGCCTGGCCCCACACTCCAGCATTGGGATGCAAGCGAATGCACTGCAGATGCGCACCTGGATCCACCGCTTTTTGCCGCTGGCAAGCTGTGGCAGGTGTTTGGTATCATGGATGCTGACCTGGAGATGTGGGCCCAGCTCTGAGGGGGGCCTGGGCTGTCCACAATTCCGGAGCGTGGCCTGCACCAGTAACTGTGGCCGTCTGCCCCTCTGTGATGCAGTGGTGGTGCAGGGAAACTGCCACTGCCCTGTCTCAGAGTCTTGGACAATGGCACAGTCCAGCCACAGCTCGGTGGGCATGTCCTGGACAAGTTCCTATGCAACAAGAGGATGGCCTCATCTTTTGCCTGATCGAATGTGCCACAAATTGTTCTTGAATGGCTGTTGCAACAACCACCTGTCCAACTGCCACCAACTGCTTTTGTACATGACAGGACCTTGCTGTGCTGTAAAGGAGCATCTTGACATCTTTGCATGCCACACATTGCACCTTCTCATCTGTCCATCCCCGTTCCCTTGCAAAAATTTGGAATACCTAGCAAATTGGTACACTGTTGAGTCTGCACAGTGGGGCAAGGTGGGTGTCCAGGTCCGGTGATTGCAAAACAGTTACAGGGCCATCCACAGGGGACCAGGTCCACTGTGACCCACCCACCGTCTCAGGGTCCCCAAGGAAGAACCAAAAGAGGCAATATAAACCCTGCTTTTTTTGGGGTCTGCAAAGCAAGGAGGAAAAAAAAAAGAAGCTGTGTAACTCCTGCTGTCTTAGGGTCCGGGAGGAATCAAAAAAGGCTACATAATCTGCACCTGCCTCATCGTTCACTGGTTTGTTCTAGCCCTACAACACACACCCAGCATCCGTTGGTATGATTCCCAACCATTATTCCATGTTGTTACCATTTACCTTTGTTATTGCCTATTGTAACCCCTCCTAGTTGCTCCCCAGTCTCCAAGCCCATTTGTACGCTGGTGGTATGATAGATGGCCAATGAGTGTTGTTGTTGTTGTTGTTGTTGTTGAGGTGGCTGGACGTGAGTACAGGACCCAACCCTGAACTGACCCTGAAATCAATAGCAGCCATCTTTCCTTAGGGCTAGGGAGAGGGCACCCCAGCCACCCCAAGCCCGGGAAAACTAACTTTTGACATCAGGCCCAGCCACACGGGTGGTACGTGAACCATAGGCAGAACTTTAGGGGCTGGGTCATGTTCCAAGGGGCCTTGGGCTTTGTGGTCCTTGGTCATGGGGCATGGGCCTGTGTTCCCCTCATGAGAAAACCTTGGCACGCGGGTTTCACCCTTTTACCTTTCCCGAGCCTTTGGCTTGTTGCTGGTCCCCGTACACGTGGCATAAGTAGGGCCATGGGATACTCTTGGTAGGTGATGGTGCGTTTATGGGGATACTTTACGGGGAGACGTGGGCAGCATAGGTAGCCATGAGAGGCGCCACCACCAACCAGCACCAGGGGTTCACCAAAGCGATGGTTGGTCCCTTGACTCCCTGCTCTCATTTATGGCATTTTACTTGCACTGCACCCACCAATCATGGCTAGGCCCCAACTTGATGGGTTTTGGAGGGGAGGACCACTTACTAGGTTACAAAGCAGGCCCTGGCTGCTGAGAATTGACCTTGACGGCTCCTAACCAGTGGCCGTCTTCTCCGTGGTATGTACGTCTTGTGTGTGCAAAGGAACATACTAGGCGCACAAACACTAGGGGGCACACATAGGTTTGAATTGTACTTTTAGCTATGCCAAACAACTTTTGTCACCACTTCATCTGCAAAGAGATGGAGGGAGGGAGGGATTAGTCCAAGTATTGAGGGGGTCTTGTTGATGTTCAGCTTGAAGCTACGAAGGTGAAAAAATGTGCCCTCTTGAAGCACAGTTGTGCGGCATCAGAACCCTGCCTCACCCACCCCACCCTCCACCCCACTTTGATTGATAGTTGGCAAGGGCCATGTAGCCCTTTTTGATTCGTTACTACTTCGGGGACCCGAAGATGACTAGGGATCATGTAGCCATTTCGGATTCTCCCCTCTGGGGACCTAAGATGGCAGGGTTATGAGGCCGTTTTTGATTCCTCCCTTGCTATGGGAACCCCTGCTATGGCAGGGGCCAAGTAGCCTAGTTTAAATACTTGCCGCTCTAGGCCCCTTCGACGGCAAAGGTTGTGTATCCATTTCTGATTCCTCCCCGCTCTAGGGACCTTGAGATCAAGTGATAGGTCAAGTGTGCTCGCTACCATTCGGAGTTAATTGCACATTGTGTGCATGTATGTATTGCGCAGGTTGTGTGGTGTTATCATTCACCCATCGCCAACGTTCATTTGCTCCCCTGTGCGTGATGTCTTGGGTCCATAGAGTGCGGGGGAATGAGGTTTACTTGTGGTTCGTTATTGTTGTCGTTGTTGTTGAGCATGAAAATGTTGGTTTATTGTTATTCGTTGTGGTTCCTCGTCATTTGTCGTTGTTCATCGCTATTCATTGTTTTTGTTCTTTGTTGTTTTGGCACCACAAATGGACACTATGGAGCATGCTCCGGGCCGAAATAATCTTGGTTTGAAAGCAAATAAGCATATGCAACCAAATATTGAATACCGTGCCATGGGAACCAAAAAAATGAGCATGTGGATTTTGGATCGCAAGTTGCTAGCGTGGAGGCACACTGTTGGTTACTGTACCCCTTGGAAAATGGTCCGAAGTGCTTGGGTGTCATACACATGAACCAGTGATGGATCTAATTGGGGGGGTGGGTGTCCCTCCCTCCCCCCCCCCCCGTTTTGTGACGAGGCGTCACAATACGCGTCACAAAAAAACCCGGTCACAGCCTTTTGGGTGTCACAATATTTTCAGAAAAGCTGTTTTCCCACTATGGCCTATTGTATTTTTTGTGACATGTCACAATTCACTACCCCCCCCCCCCCCACCCCCACCCCCTGAGTGGCGCACAAATTAGATCCATCACTGACATGAACCACAAATCATCTCATCTCATCATTGGAAGCCACAAGATGATGATTTGATCAAGTCTTCTGCAAAGAAGATAGTGTGCATTTGGGGGGGGGGGGTGGCAATAGGCACAAGTAGAAGGGCTTACATGGTGCTACATGGATCCCCATGGCTTTATACGGACCCCTATTGTCACCCAATCATCACCCAAAATTAGCCCAAGGGTCCTTAAGGGTTGCCGGAGGTCTCCAAAAAATTGTGCTTTTTCAGCCAACCCATGCAGGTCTAAAAACACCAGGTTAGCCGACCCATGCCGGTCCTCACTTGTAGAGAGCCCCATAGGGGGGACCAATTTGGGAAACCTGGCGATAGCACCCGGGACCCCCATGGTTGGGTGCAAGGTCCATATAGCAGAAAAAAGCGGAGACGGGCCACGTTCCAAAAACGAAGCACAATGGCCGCTACAGGCCAACAAAACTTTACCCCGCATATATATATATATATATATATATATATATATATATATATATATATATGATACGGTGCTACGAGCTCCCAACTAGTTTACATGTACGCTCATTGTCACCAAACGATCAGCAAACAACAACCCAATGGTCCATGAGCGTTGTCACAAGTCAACCCCCTCTTAGTGGGGCCTATTGGCCCTCAAAAGTGTCGTTTTGGGCTTGGTTGCACTATAGTGGGCAAACGTTGTTTGGCCTATGGCTGCCATTGTGCTTCCAATCCACTTTTTCTTATCTATACATCACCCATAACTAATCTTTGGCACTTTGGGTACCATCTCCAAGCCTCCCACGCTGGCTCCCCTATGGGGTCCCACCGGTGGCATGGGTTTAACGAAAAAGCACATTTTCTGCCTAGCCGATGCTACATGGATCCACATGGCTTGATATATACTTCCATTGTCACCAAATGATCACCCAACAACGGCCCATGGGGCAGTGGGCGTTGTTGGACATCACCCAAGAATCATTGTTTTTTTGCCAAACTATGCCTGCCTAAAAACGGCCACTACCCAACGATGGGGCCCCATAGCGGGGCTGATCTTGGAAGATTGGTGATAGCACCTGAGAACCCCATCATTGGTTAGGGGGTCTACATCAAACAAAAAAGTGGAATGGGTCCAAGGTCAAAATCGAACCACCGTGGCCGCCATAGGCCAACCAAATTTTGCACCCTTCAATGCAACGAAGCCCAAAAGGATACATTTGGGGCCAATAAGCACCACTAGGAGGGCCTGGTTGGTGCCAAATAGTCCCCCCTGGGTTTATACGTCCTCCCATTGTCACCAAGTGTACAAAAAAACAATTACATTACCTACCATCCTTTGATCTGCAAGTAGGTTTTGTATTGAGTAATCTGACGTTGTCTAATAACCCTAATTGGGATAGGACCGATGGATGCTCATCATAAGCAACAAGCAAAAAACATGGCAAATCACCTCACAAAGTTTGTCTCAATTTTGGGTGTTTTTTTCAAAGGCCGGGCACCTCTCGTGATCTAGATTGCGGGGGGGGGGGGGGGGGGCATTTTAGTGACCACCTCCACCATCAACCAAGACCTGGCACGGTGGGGGTTTTAGAGGATGTCTAGGCCTATCAAGACTCGAACTAGGACCGAGCTGGGTCCTAGTCTTGCGTAACGCATTGGAGATCACCGTTGAAGAAAGCCCGCTTCCTTTAGAGATGTGCCTCCATGGTTACGGCGATGGTCCTGAAACGCGGCTGGAAAACGGCTCATTTTCACCTCAAAATGGACCACCGCATGGCACCACGGAGTGGTACACGCCTTATTGAACACCCATTTGCCATCATTTCATAGCCCAATCGCCATGAAAGAACAACGGCCCTCATCGCAAACAGCTGCTTGGTGTAGCGGCGATCGTCCTGAACTTTTAGGGCGATCGTCCTGAAAACGGCCGAAAACAGCCCAAAAACGGCCATTTTTGGACACTAAATCGGCCGTAGAACCGGCTAGACGGCTCGAAATGCAACAAAACTTGGTTGTGGTGATGCGCCTTGGCTCCCCGGTCGTTTTGAGCTACTTGGATGCCGGTTTTGAGCCGCGGTGTGGTCGCAAGGACTTTTTAAGCGCCTGCTTGCTTGCTGCTGCTGCTGCTGTTGCTGCTGCTGCTGCTAAAACGTGTAGCTCACCCTTGGCCCCTAAAAGGTGGTGTAAAACCTCGACAGGGTAAACCCAGCTCGGTAATCAAGACTCGAACTAGGACCGAGCTGGGTCCTAGTCTTGCGTAACGCATTGGAAATCACCGTTTGCTTTAGAGATGTGCCTCCATGGTTACGACGATCGTCCTGAAACACGGCTCAAAAACGGCTCATTTTCACCTCGAAATGGACCACCGCGTGGCACCACGGCGTGGTACACGCCTTATTGAACACCCATTCGCCATCCTTTGATAGCCCAATCGCCATGAAAGAACAACGGCCCTCATCGGAAACACCTGCTTGGCGTAGCGGCGATCGTCCTGAACTTTCATGACGATCGTCCTGAAAACAGCCGAAAACAGCCCAAAAACGGCCATTTTTGGACACTAAATCAGCCGTAGAACGGGCTAGACGGCTCAAAATGCAACGAAACCTGTTTGTGGTGATGCGCCTTGGCTCCCCGGTCGTTTTGAGCTACTTGGATGCCGGTTTTGAGCCGCGGTGTGGTCGCAAGGACTTTTCAAGCGCCTGCTTGCTTGCTTGCTGCTGCTGCTGCTGTTGCTGCTGCTGCTGCTGTTGCTGCTAAAACGTGTTGCCCACCCTTGGCCCCTAAAAGGTGGTGTAAAACCTCGACAGGGTAAACCCAGCTCGGTAATTAATCCATTTCTTGTGCTATGCCACATCACTCTACAAACAAGCAATCTTGACGCTTTGGGCATTTTCTACAATGTCACGTCCAGTTTGTTGGATGCTTGTGTTCCTGTATTTAGCAACGCGCCAATCAAATACACCCACCAACTACCTACCTACCTGCTCCGTCTGGAGATAGGTAGAGCTACTCATTTAGAGATAGGTAGGGCTACTAGTGAGGACACTCCGGGGCTTTCCTAATGGCAAGTCCGAATCAAAGGTCTGGCCATTGGGCCCCCGCAAGTCGGGACTGACGGCAAGGCGGGTGCTTCAAGGTATGTTGGAACCCCCCCCCCCCCCCCATTTCCACACCAAATAAATGAGTGGAATGGAACCAAGGTCTGAATTGAAGCATAGTGGCCGCCATATGCCAACCAAATTTTTCCCACCATAGTGGAACGGAGCACAAAGTAATGCATGTGGGGCCAATAAGCACCACTAGGAGGGTCCAGTGGCTGCCATATAGTCCCCCTTGGGTTTATGTGTCTCCCATCCTCACCAAACAACCACCCAGGCTGGTGCAAATGTCCCGGGAGATCGTCAAGGGTCAACAAAAAAGGGCTTTTTTTTACCACCGTGTGTAGGTGACTTTAAGTGAGAAGGGTGATGTTGCATCTTTCGAACGGGCCATGGCCAATCGTAGCCAAGCTAGAGGTCGCAAAAGATGTCCTTTTGCATCCTAGCATGGGTATTGTGTCACAGCATCCCTAAAACCACCTCTCTAGGGGGGCACCGCAAGGGTTACCAAAGGGGCCAAAAATATTGACACGGCAAGGATGGCCGAGAACCGCATAAACTGTATAAGCACTCATCCGACGCTACCCACACAAACCCTAAAGAGTGGGGACCTGAAAGAATTTTTTGGCTCGAAGTCAAGGAAAAACCCAAAAAATCGGGATTTTCGGCCCAAAAGAGGGCAACCGTCATCGTCTCAAATTTTTTAATGCCCCTAGCCCACCCTAAACACACACACACACACACACACACCCCACACCGCTCCCCCCCAAAATGGGTTTTGGGTGGTGGTGGTGTGTGTGGGGGGGGGGGGGGGATCTAGGGGGGTCCAAAACTCATGGGGGGGGGGGGCATTTATTGGATAAAAAAATGAGCTTGTTATGGTTTGAACCAACAATTCAACCCCTTGGGGCGGAGTACCCAAATAGGCCCCCAAAAGGGGGGTATGTGGTGTTGTTACATATATGTGGGCCTATGTGGTTTTGATCTAACAACATATTCAACATGATTTTGCCAACTACGGTGCTAACAGGTCCAAAATAGCGATGTCGGGGCAAATAACCACTGCCATGAGCACCTAGTTGGTGCTAAATGGGTCCCCATGGCTGTATATGTACTCCCATTGTCACCAAATGATCACCCAACAACGGCCCAAGGGCCTTTGGGGTATGAATATAAATCAACACAGAGGGTCGACGATGGGCCAGCCAACTTTTGCCCACTAGTGCAATCAAGCCAAAAACGACGCTTTTGCAAGCCACTAAGCCTCACTACAAGGGCCTAGTTGGTGCTACATGGATCCCCATGGCTTTATACGTATTCCCATTGTCACCAAATGATCACCCAACAACGGCCTAAAGGCTGTTAGGGTCTAAATTAGGGTTTCAATCTGAATCGACGTGGAGTGGCAGCCACAGGCCAACCAACTTTTGCCCACTAAATTTGCCCCACTAAATGCAAACAAGCCCATAACAACAGTTTTTAGGGCCAAGTAGCCCCACTAAGAGGGCCTAGTTGCTGCTAAAAGGGTCCCCATGGAGTCCTTTCGTTTCCTTATAAGTGTATGTTGTCACAACATCCCCAGCTGCAACCCGCGGAGTGGGTAGTATCGAGTCACTAAGGTCGCCAACAACACGCAAAAATGACCTACACCTGCATAAACGGCATTAGCGCTCATACCACTCTGCTCCAAACAAACCCCGTGGAGGGCCCAAAAACAGTTTTTTGGCTCAAAATCAAAAAGAACCAAAAGATTCGTGATTTTTGACCAGAAATGGGGAGGGGTCATTTTTTCAACGTTTTTCGACCCACCCCCAGCCCCCCCGGGTGATGCATTTTTTATTGGGCAAAATTATGATTTTACAAGGGGTTAAACCAACAATGCAACCCCTTAGGGTGGGGTATGTGAATTGGCCCAAAGAGGGTGGTGTGTGGCGTTTTCCCATATATTCGGGCCTGCCTCATCTTCATCTAACACCCTGTGCGAGGCGATTAGAATGGGACAATGCACAGTGCCAGTGATAGGCCAACCAAGTTTGACCCCCACCACCCTTCCAAAAAATGGCACCCAAGAAGGGGGTGGGGGTGGAGGGGTAGAAATAGAAAAATTCATTGGGGGACGGATCTCTTTGCCTCCCAAAATAATGACTTTACAAGGAGTTAAATATCCAACAGCACATGTTGCAGTCTGCTATGTAAAAACCCCCGAGAATGGGGTGTATGTGGCTCTCACGCCTACGCTTGATCTAACAACCCTCTTCAAGGTGATTTCTCACACCTTAAAATGATCGTCATGTCGCACTGATGATTAAAACTATACGATGGGGTGAATCAAAGAAGAAGCCCCACATTCTCTAGTGCCTTCAGCACCGTCTTCGTGTGTACTTTCGCGTTCTCAAAGGCTTGGGCAGATTGAAGCACCTGAGTTTTGACACAGCTAAGCTTGCATAGGACACGTCAAACCACAATCTTGATGCCACCTGCATGTTCTCCAAAGAAACCTTGCAGGTTCGAACCTCGAGTGAGGACGAGCAGCTATTTGGGCATAGATAGGGTGGACAATGTGATATTGTGTGACCACATTGCACGAAAACTTTGGACTTCCCTTTAAATGGCAGCGAATTAATCGACGCAAAATGAGACCACCCCTCGAGGTACGTGAACTTAGGGGAGACAGAGGAGACAGAGGAGACAGGGGAGACAGGGGAGACAGGGGGATTGCATGCACGCCACATGGCACACCATAGGCACAGCAGGCCGAAAATACTTCCTTTAGAACAGAGAAACATGAAAACCTGCAAAAACAGCATAAACCACCATTTAATAGCTATTTGGAGCACTTGTCTCATAAAAAAGGCACACCATATACAACATAGGGTGTGCACATTGATATGCTGGCATCGTTGCTCTCTCCAAGGGAGTGATTATGGCCCCAGCTCACTGTACCATGAGATTCGGCAAACCATAATGAGTGAGTGGAAACATGAAACCAATTGAACTGGCCCCCTTACTTGATTGGACACCCTGTTTAGAAGGGAAGCATCAACCCCTCCTGTGGTAGAAGCGGCATTGGGGCTTCCCGACAAGGAGGTGACACCCCTCCTTTGAAAGCGAGAAAGGAAAGAAAGGTGAGATTCCCGACCATGCTTTTGCACATTGGTTTTGCTACATTTTGCGATTTGATGGACTCACTTCAACACTTCACAAGTCAGTTTGTATTGCTGACTTTACTGCAGCGTCGCCACAGGAGGCCTCGTTTTCAATCAGTGATGATAAGCTTGACAAGGAGCTGGAGAGCATGTGGATGACTTAGAAATCACAGAGTCAGTGAACCTCAACCATCCATGCTGCTGTGATGGTAGCTGTGGTTCAAAGCATTGCCACTTCCCAATGCGCTCATTGAACACTCCCAGGTCTAAAGAGGGTCCCTACAGGTTTCATAACTACTCAGCAATATTGATGATGAGGCTTTCAGCCCCCTCACAACAGATGTGGTCCTCAGGTGCTACAATGGTCTACAAAGCGTGTGCAAGGGGCAGGTCATAGGCACACCACACCTGCAATGGTACCCGTGCTGCAGTCACTGGTCGCATATCATCTCCTGCAAACAATTCAATGGTGGTCTGGACATGCGCCACGTCCCAGTGCCTGTCCGTCTTTCCCTGTTTCGGTGCCAGGGGCAAGCACAGCGGCGGGGCTCCCCTGCTCCAATAGGGAGTCGGCAACGGTGTTGTGGCGCGCGATGAGACGTATGCCACGGCGCCGATGGTGCCGGGCTCGGCCGTCAGCACATGGGCCTGGCAGGGGCTGTGCAGGACGGCGGAGGGTGGCACCGGGAACGCCCTCCCGGACACCAGCTGCAGCTCGAGGCACGGGTCCGTGGGCAGGGGCGCCTGCCCGAAGCCCTCGGCCGTGACCAGGACCTGCACCAGCACTGCCCTGGCCTCTTTGGAATACAGTATAAGCCCCGCCGCCTCGGCCTCGCCGGCTGGGGCCTTGCGTGGTGACCCCTCCGGCTCCAGCACAGGCCCTACAGCCCCCAGCGGCTGTTCTCCAGGTGGCACGCCCTCAGGGAAGCAGAGGGGCACCCACACTGCAACCGGCACCCCCTGTGGTAGGGCCCACAGGGCCCCGAGGGTCTGTGTGCACAGGGCCTGGCCAAGCGTAAGGCTGTCCTCATCGTACAACTCGATGGAGAGCTGGGCCGAGGGGTTGTGCACAGCCATGCGGACCGGCGCCGCGGGCCACACCAACCGAGACGCTCGGGGGGTGGGGGCGGTGATGTGCTGCTGCTGCAGTGGCAGCGCCGGGTGCAGCAGAGCCACCCGTGCATACGCCCGTCGGCGAAGGCGGGCGCAGTCCAGGGCCGGGCCGGACTGGGCCTGTAGTACTGCCACATGCAGTGATGGGGCGTCAGCATCAGGGGATGGGGGCGGCAGTGGGGGTGGCTCGCGATGGCCAAAGCCGCGTGCAATTATCTCCAGCCGAACGGCAGAGCGGGTCCCTGCAGCAGAGACGTATGATGATGGAAATTCGGTGCCAATAGGGGAGTATGTCAATGGGGACATGAGGCGAGGAGGTGAGGGAGTCGAAGGTGTACAGCATGGAGTTGGGGCTTCCGGGCAGGGGGGGGGGTCGATAGGGCACTAAAAGTTGACATGTCCGCCGTTTGGCATGTAAATTGTGGTAAAAAATGTAACTCGTGTACAAAAAAAGGTCGTCAAGTTGTGCAATTTTTTTTGCGGTAAATGCGTGTAATTTTTTTTGTGGTAAGTCATGTAACCTATGAAAAAAAATTGAAAAATTGAAAGAAATGCAACTTTTGCAATTCATGTGCAATATGTACAATTGCCGGTTCCGTACAGCACCCCATAGCGACCTTAACAATGGGATGCCGAGTCCACAATGCACCTAGTACTCTGTGTGGCCACGATGTAGTTGGGACTCGGCCAAAATATAACATAGTATCACATGGTGTCATTGGCACTAGACACAAAATCAGGCCCAAGAAAAGAGTCGTGACAGGATAGGAACAAAATCAGGCTTAAGAAAAGAGTCGTGACAGGGCCATGGCCCACGTTGGTGCCACCATTATAGGCCACCAAGGCACTGGGATGGGGCCAACATAATAGCATGCTTATATGCTCCACCAATGGTACACCAAACAAGCGGAGGAAAATATAGTCCACAAACATTCACCCGCTACAAGTACTTGCAAAATGCACACTTGTAGATCAAGTTAGCTTTTGTGTCGATGGACTCGGGCCTCGCACCAAGACTGGTGTTAAGCTGACAAGCGGCGCGTAACTCCACTACTAGCTGCTTGGCCGGCTCATCGATGAAAAGTTGGTCACGCTCCAGCTGGCTAGATGCATCTCTTGAGTGGCCGCCACTTTCCATGGATGAAAACCTTGCGACGGGTGTCCTCCTCTATGGGAGTGGCCATGGAAGGTTGCGCTTGAGCCTCTGGGCCTTCCACGTTTTGCTTGGCGGAGGCCTCCTTGCCTTCGAGTGGGGTGGGGGTGGCCTAAACACTCTCCTCGATCCCCCAAAGTGCACCTTCAACTTGGGGGGCTCAAGAGTACAAGGATGCACACACAGGGGGGTGCTGAGGTGTGCTTCCGAACGTACATACATACCACACAGAGCGAGAATACTTTACTTGGGTTATCCCACCATATGTGCAGCAAAAGACAATTAGAAACGGATAGGAAAGTGGACTTACATGAGCAGTATTCATGATGGAAACACGGCCGGGCAACCCATTGTGCACATGCACATGCACATAAGCAAAGGGGAAGTGGCACACACAAAAGAGGGAGAAAAGCCAAGCTCGAGGTTGAAAGTAACCCGCAGGAGGTGTAAATAGCATATCAGCCTGAAATGAAAAGCCATAGAACTCACGGTTGAGACCCCAGGGAAGTGCCCCCCCGGCCCGGCCCACACCCGATGAGTAGTTCCCCGCAGGGACCGTCAGAAATTATTTCCAACACGACGAAGCGTGGGAGTCCATTAACCCAACGCTTCAAAGTGGGGGACAAAATCAGAGGTGGCCCACAAGTGGGCCCGATGGCTACATAACCCCTGTCGCTTGGGGGGTCCGCAACGCTACGGAGTGGGGGACAAAATCAGAAGTGGCCCACAAGTGGGCCGGTTGGTTACATAACCCTTACCGCTTGGGAGGTCCAAAGACCTTCAGAGCGGGGGACAAAATCGGAGGTGGCCCACAAGTGGGCCACGTGGCGACATAACCCTTGCCGCTTGGGCGCTCCGCAACCCTTCAGAGCCGGGGACAAAAATCAGAAGTCGCCTGACCAAGCAGACGCTGCAGAAGCATGCAGAGCACATCCGCAGGTTGGAGCGGACTGTGCGCGCGATCTGCGAGTTGATCCTCGAGTCGCACCCAAAAGCGGAGGAACCGCGTGGTGCGGCCCAGAAACCCGCGGGTCCGACCCCACAAGTGGGACTGCCCGCGCCCCCGGAGGTGATCATGCGTGGAGAACCATTCGTGGGCTCGGTGGCTACATGGACCTTGTCGCTTGGGGGGTCCCCAACGCTTCAAAGAGGGGGACAAGATCAGAAGTCGCCCACAAGTGGGCTGGACGGCGACATAATCCTTGCCGCTTGGGGGCTCCCCAACCCTTCAGAGCCGGGGACAAACTTAGAAGTCGCCCAAAAGTGGGCTCGGTGGCTACATGGACCTTGCCGCTTGGGGGGTCCCTAACGCTTCAAAGAGGGGGACAAAATCAGAGGTGGCCCACAAGTGGGCTGGACGGCGACATAACCCCTGCCGCTTGGGGGGTCCCCAACGCTTCAAAGAGGGGGACAAAATCAGAGGTGGCCCACAAGTGGGCTGGATGGCGACATAACCCCTGCCGCTGGGGGGCTCCCCAACCCTTCAGAGCGGGGGACAAAATCCGAAGTCGCCCACAAGTGGGCCCGGTGGCTACATGAACCTTGCCGCTTGGGGGGTCCCTAACGCTTCAAAGAGGGGGACAAAATCAGAGGTGGCTCACAAGTGGGCTGGACGGCGACACAACCCCTGCCGCTTGGGGGGTCCCCAACGCTTCAAAGAGGGGGACAAAATCAGAAGTCGCCCACAAGTGGGCTGGACGGCGACATAACCTCTACCCCCTGCTGGGTTCCGTTACCCTTCAGAGCCGGGGACACAATTAGAAGTGGCCCACAAGTGTGCTCGGTGGCTACATGAACCTTGCCCATTGGGGGCTCCCAACCCTTCAGAGCCGGGGACAAAATCAGAAGTCGCCCACAAGTGGGCTGGACGGCGACATAACCCCTGCTGCTTGGGGGCTCCCCAACCCTTCAGAGCGGGGGACAAAATCAGAAGTGGCCCACAAGTGGGCTCGGTGGCTACATGAACCTTGCCGCTTGGGGGGTCCCCAACGCTTCAAAGAGGGGGACAAAATCAGAAGTCGCCCACAAGTGGCGGCTGGCCAACTACTACAGCAGGCACCGTCGGATCGGTGCCAATTGCTCATCCACGTTGGTGGCTAGTATTGTGCAGGACTACTTGGCATGGTTGTAGTTTGTGATTTGGGCAGAAATATCATTGCAATGGCAGCAACCTATGCTTCACTACCTTGCTTGAGCGTCTTTAGGCACAGGCGCACTTGTGCAAAGAGGGGCAACAATTTTCTAACAGACTACTTACCGGAACGGGCAAATGGGGGCCTGGGCGCTCCCTCCTACCGCGGGTAGAGGCCCTGGTCGTGTGCTGGGTGGTGGAGTAGCGGGTACGAGGGTGCTATACTTGGAGCACAACACGCCCTCCTATAGCCGCTGCTAGCAGATAGGGTGGGGTATCGGCAGGCTGCTGCTACACTGTGGGTCAACGAGGGACACAGCCGGCATGGGCAAACGCCGCCCTTGCAGCGCTAGGTTACCAAGTGCTGCTTTGTTGCACCCGCAAATGCACAAAGCGGGGGCAGCAACGTTGTTCGCCTGCGTGACACGCCTCGGAGGGGCTGCCGCCCCCACCCCTAAGAGGCTGTAGCAATGGTAGCGCCGAACAACGCTACGGCGTCTTGGCCCACGGCACCTAGCCTTCCGGCACTAGAGGACAAACTAGTGCAACAACGTGGGTGCCGCGTCAAGCACGCATTGTGCTTAGTGCATCGTGAGAGCCCATCTTGCCCAGTGCAAGGGGAACCACCCGATAGCGGACACCCCCGCACACCCTGCGCCCTGCCGCCCCGACGAGGCACATGACACAAAGGATGGGACCAACCCCCGGCTGTCCATACCACCTCCATGGCGGCCCATTACTCCCTAGCGGAGTGGGCAGCACCATCACTCCCGAAGATTTTTCAGGGCATCTCTAGCGCCGTGCATGTGCGGCATCAACCCCAAGGGGGGTTGGGGACCACCCCCGAGGAGGCTAGGATAGGGTAGGGACCCGAGGTGCGCCAGCACCCCCCCCCCCTTGAGGGGGCTTGGGGGACACACAATGGGGGCCAAGGCGTTGGCGCAGTCCTGCCTGTCCACATCGTTGAATGCGGGCAAGCAAGCGACTGCTTGTACCATGGGGCTGGCACACCCCTACTTTTCGGAGGGTTAGCTGTGGGAGCCTAACGCATCCCTGTAAGGAGAGATGGCACCACCGTGGCGGCTACACCGGAGGGCGAGCAGAGAAGAGACCTAGTCCCGAGGGTCCCATCCCCTATGCGGCCATACTCCATAGGTGGCACCAAAGGGTGGGTGCCCGAATTCTTGATCAGCCCACCGCCCCAGCACCTCGACCTCTGCACATAAGCCAGCAAAAAAGCAATAGTAATGGTGCCCAAATGTGTTGACTTTCAAGTGATTTATTGTAAAACCTTCCCTTCGGATCCTTGTTTTCACTAATATCGCAACCATCATGATGCAAGGGGTGTCGCCTACGACAAAAGTGCTGCTCCCGAAGCCGTTGGTTGGCTTTGATTGGACCGGCCGCCACCTCACCAGCCTCGACAACAGGCAAGGGGCTGGGCCCTACTGCAAGGGCATCCCGCTGGGCTCCACAATCCGACGACACATGAACATTTTGGGTCTGCTAGAAGACACCAAGGTGGCGGTGGCATCCCGTTAGGTTCCGTTGCCCCCACCAATGACATGAGCTTGATGGACAACGAGGGGCCAAGGGGTCGCTTGTAGTCCCCTCTTCAGTTCTACACCCCCCCCACCTCTCTCGTGATGCCTTAGCACGGTTCGCGGGCACGGCGTGCAACGCAAGGGCACCGGCGCCGTGCTGCGCATGATGATGACCTTGCCGGTATTCCCATGCCGCCAGCCCATCCTTTCACTTTTGCGCTACATATGGGTGCGCCCCACACCCTAGTTGCCCCTCTACGCCCCCTATCGCACGCATAATAGTTATAGTGGAGCCACCGGTGGATGGCTCTAGGGCCAACCGGACCGTCATCATGGATGAGCAGGTGGCCGTAGTAGCGTCGCTTGCCACGGCACTAGTGGAGCACAAAACGGAGGTCATGACAATGGAGCACGTCATAGTGGACATTGCAAAGACAATTGGCTAGGCTGCGGCACCCCTAGCTCCGGTCGGGTGCTAGCGGGAATGCTTCAGCCTGGGCTGCCCGCTAGGTCCCCCTAGGGCCGACATCATGGATGCCAGAAAGGCTAAGGATGCCAAGCTCTTGCGTCGTGTGCCGAGGTGGCGGCATCGAGCAGGCCACCCCTGGGCCCCTACGGGGCATGTGGTGGTCACTGGTGGTGATGACGGCGACCATGACGACCAAGACACCAACGTTGGCGACACCGAAAAGGACAACAACACGCCGGCAAATCAATTAATTTTTTGGCCTTTGAGCCGCTGGACTTTTTTCGTCATTTTGATTTCGGAACCCATCCCACCCCTTTTGGGGGCGGGGGCCTCTGGGCATTTGTTGGTTCCATCACGGGAGGGGGATACCCCCTCCCACCAAAAACCTCATCCCCCACCCCCCTTTAGTGTACCCCACACTACTTGAGTGCTGAGGAGGCCCTGGCTGCCGGCATGCGTTCAGACCTTACCCTAGCGGCCAACTCTATCTAGCCCTAGCCCGGGGGTATTGCTGGCGTTGTTGGCCAGGGAAACGCTAATGGGCAGCATATTTGGCACTCTCAGCAGCACATAGGCCAGCGGCTGGCGGTTGGCAGCTCTGGGCATATGGGCCTGCCAGAGGATTGGGCGGGAGGGGAGGATCAAAACTATTTCTCTCGTTTTCATCTTTCTTACCTTTGTTTGCCTCCCCCTAGCGCCAGGGAGGGCTAGCAACGCACAAGAGGTGTAGAGTTGCCTGCCGCCAGCTGCCGAGCGCCTGCCACATGTAAGGGGGAAATTGTGATACCCTTCTCCCCCTACGTGGCAAGCCCTCTGCCCAAGGCGCGGCCATTTGTGCTGTGGCCACCTCAGCGACTCTGTGTGGCCAGACGCCGTACCCATGGGAGGCGTACGGCCCAACAAGCACCAATGCGGGTGCATGGAAGGGCGAGCATGGCAGTGACTTAGTCCCAGGCCAGCTTGTCCCTCTGTACTGCCGGTGGGGCATGAGCTGGGGCTGGGCGCCAGAATACTAGGTCAGCCCTTTCACCAACACCAAACTAGCCCTTCGGCCTCTGCACATAGGCAAAAACACTGTGATAGACAACTGCCCAAATGGGCCGTTTTTCACCACTTTCTGCCCTGTTTGGTGGGCCAGACCGGGTCATCACAGGCTCAGAACAAAACTTGGGGAACAGCCGTTGTTTTGGCTTCCATAGTGGTCCGCAATCATTCTTGTGGACACTGTGCTTTTCAAGGGATCTTGACCCATTTCCAGCCCCGGAGTGGCCCCCGTTTTAGCGCTTTGTGACCCTGTTGGGGTGGCAAAATGTATCAACCCCGAGTGACCAGGGGCTAACAACTGCATGCCATTGCAAAGGCGTTATACAGAAGACGTTTTTTTACCAGCTGTTGACCCATTTGTCGATCTCGAAACAGGGCAATGGTAAAGGCATTTTGGGAGGGCCGCCTGGGCCCAAGGTGCAATTCATGTCCTCGGCGGTCCCTCATCTGTTTTGGGTGGCCCGTTTGTTACCCTCAAATGACTCCGTGTGAGTGCCTGAGCACCTGCAGAACGAGGCACAAAATGGCCCATTCCATTTCCCCAACCCTTTTGGGGGGCCACACAGGGGCCTAGAAAGTAGTTTTAGCATTATGAAATGCGTACTTACCCCACTTTTGACCCCCCCCCCCAAATCGTCCATTTTATAGTGCACGCCAGAGGGGAACGGGCACAGAGTGCAGACGTCTGCAGGATAGAGATGGTACCGCCAGGGGCCTGGTACGCAGCGAATAGCCCAGTGGTGGGGTCACGGAAATGAAGCGGCACAAATGCAGGCGTCACATTATTGCAGACGAGTTCTGCCAGCGCCACATGCCCAATGCCAGTGCACTCGGTGCGTTTTCCATAATACACCTCGATTCGGAGACATCCACCCTCAGTTTCGTCCGTAACCCCGAGACAAAACTGCTGGCCCCACTGGGGGTCTGAGACTGACAGCGCAGCAGCCGTCTCCGCACTTTCAGAGCCCAAAATCAAACGCACCCATGGGAGCTCGCGTCGTGTTTGTGCAGTGGTTGCACTGAGAGGGTCCTGCAGGTAACACCCCGCGTGCACACAGACTACGAGCTGTCGAGGTGTGAGCTTCTGGCAGTCCAGAGGCCGAAGCGCAAGCCGCATTGCTGCATCCGGGACGCAAAGGGGCATTTGGAGGTCCAGTGCCAACGTCAGGACCAATATGCACTGGCCTATGGTGTGGCCGGGGGCCATCGTGGGCTGGATCTTGTACTCAACCTCAGGGCCGGTGCTGCCATCTGCACCGGGTTTCAGATCAAAAAAATTGAGGGTGTGGCTGCAGAGGAGCGAATCCAAAAACGGCTCTGTGCCACCGACGCGGATCTTTGAGACACCGTAGATGTTGATGCTGAGGACCTGAGGACGTAATGGAGGCAGGGGATGCGATGGTGTATGGTCCAGAACACATGATCTGACCAATCGCTTTCAGGGGTTTGTCAAAGAGGGTCCAGAGAAGGGGGGGGGCGGGGGGCTAGTTTTGGGTGGGTGCTTGCGGGCAGACTCAGGGAGGGATGTTGAGGGGTGGCATCGCTCCACAGCTCACACACAAGGGGGAGGGGTGGGGGTAGCCGACTTTGTGGCTTTTTGAAAATGGCATTCAAATGCAGCAAAACATGAGAGACACCTTCTAGTGACCACTGTGCACACCGATTCCTTGGCACCACCTCATGGGACATTTGCAACCCCACCCTCCACCCCCTGCCCCACCCTCCACTGGTGTCGGTGCATTTGCTGGGCATGAATCACCTCCATCATTTGTTGATTTGCTATTGACCCTCAAAACTTGAGGGTCAATAGCATCTCAAAAAAGAATCTCAAAGTTGGTTGATTCTGTGCCCTCCCCTACCAATCATGGGTGACTCTCTGTTAGGAGGCTGCTTGCATGCACCTGGACTTTCATGGAACAGCTACAGCTTTGCATCTGCTCACCCGACCACATGTACGTGTACCGTCTTGGGGGTTGTCAATGTGGGGAGGAAACAATGTACGGAGGTGACATTCAGTAAAAAAAACTTTTTCCTCAGTTTCAGAATTTAGCAAAAAAAATTTGAAAAGAATTTGTTTCACTGAGTTTTACTGCAGACCCTTCTTTATCACCAGTGGTGTGGCTACTCAACCACTTCCAGAAACACTGATTTCCAGGGTGCACCACCAAAAAGTAGATGTGTTACAAAGCTGGGTGAAAACAAAACAAAGCCCATCCAATAGGGCTGAGTGGCCTAGGATTCAATCAAAACAACTAATCCAAAACCAATTCCCCGTAATCGTTACAAGGACAAAAACATTAAAAAAAAAAAGCCACAACAATGGCCCAAACAGGGGGCGGTGTAAAATGATAAACAACGCAGAGGTTTGCATGCACCATGCCTATTTCATAGTAGGACAACCTTTTTGGGCACCACCTAAAAAAGTGACGGCCATGGGCCAGCCAAGCCGGGGTTTCCCAAAAAGGTTGCCAGTGCAACAAATAGAGGTCATAGACCCCCCCTCCGTCCAACAACCATGTGTACCACTACACCCCTCTCCCCTTTTATCTAGCTAACAACATCAACACAAACAAGCAACGAGCAACAACAAGCAACAGTTCACGTTTTGGTTTTGCCATCTTTCGCATTGACACATGCCTGTCCCCAATCCAGAGTTTGAGCCCCACCTGACCGGTGGTGGCCCAGGGCATGGGTGCCAAAGTGGGAGGTGGCCTCCCAATTCTATGCAGCTTTGGGCTTGAAACAGCCATCTTCAGCTCAAAAAAAAAACGGCCCCTAAAAATCCTCACAACAGCAAAACAAAAGAAAATTGCTGGCATATGCTGTAACCTCCTTGGTTTCCTTGCATCAAAAAGCCGTTTGTTGCAAAGCGCCTTGCAGCATGCTCTTGTCCATGCCAGGCCCCCATTGGCCCCACTTAGCAGCAGGAGGCTCCCTGCACTGGCACACTGCTCGCAACTTTTTTGCTAAAAACAACACTAAAGGCATTTCTGCCACAGGACACAATTTACAGAAAGAAGTTTAAAATAAAGTGCTCCAAATGCTTGGACCATTTTTTTTCTGAAGCTGGAAATCTGGAGAAAAAAGCTGGAATCACTGTGGGGTGCACTACCCTTTTGAGGGTGCACAGGGTGTCGCTACATTTGCCGATGCCGGCATTTTGGCTGTCCCGACCTAAAGATAGCGAGAAGCCACAAAAATCTGATTTCAGACCATAAATATTTACGGCTTTGAAAGTTCTATAACAATACTAGTGGATTGGTTTTCGGTACTCTTAGTGGGCACCTACTCCACCATAACCCCCCACTTGTTGTGTTTCCACCCCTCCAAGTCACCCAAACACACACATAGACCTCTGTACCAGTGCTCACTTGGTTCCACCAAACAGCGATCGTGAGTCCAGCGTGGTGGGGCCAAAATGGGCCCACCGAGTTGACCCTGGGAAGAAGGACTAAGTAAAAAAATGTTCCTCAACCACTTGGGATGCCAAACAAGTGGCTTGAGCCTAGTTTGAGCCTCTTGGGGCTCGTGATGGCCTGTCCAAAGTGCCTAACAGCCTTGAAAATGGGCCATTTTGGTACCAAAAACGGGTCAGAAATGGGTTCAAATGTGTTTTTCCAAAAATGATCCCAGACCACTTGGCATGGTGCAGCAAGTGAATTGAGTCCATTTGGGGCCTGTTTTGAATGATTGGGTCCCTACCCAAGTCAACCCAAACTATCCCCTCAAACATCCTTCAAGGCTGTTTCCAGCTTGTATGCTTGTGCCTGCCCCAGAGGTGTGTTGGGGAGCCATCTAGAGTTGGGGAGAGGGGCGTAGATGAGGATATACAGGCGGATAGAGGATATACATCATTTCTTTTCAACAGTTGCGTGACACTTGACTCCCTGAGTATGCGTAGTGTCAAATAACCCCCGTGCAAAATTTTCCGCTGCTGAAAAACTCCCATACAGAAATCCCCCACACATCTTTGTAGGGCTACACCAACAAGCGGAGCAGTAGGTTTGGGCCGACCCAGAGGATTCAGCCACAGCGCACAAGCGCCGACAGGCACACCCATACTCAAGCCAATTTTCATCCCCATTGCCACCCTCATTCCCACCCCCGTACGCCCATCCCAAAAAAGCAAGGGGAAAATCCCACATCGCCTAAATCCTGAGTGCATTGGAACGAAAGGTACTGGGATTGCGGTCCCCAAAAGACACACAACACAACAAAGCAGCCAGCAATAATTTGGAGAGATCTCTGAATTGTCAAAGAATTGAACTTCACCATATGCGTTTGGTTGATGTGAATCTTGCGTTTGCGCCTAAGAACACAAATATAACAAGACTGGCCTTCAAAGAGCCTGCAGCCCTCCTATGGGTGCCCTTTTCGGCACAAGCAACCTGCAAATGATGCACCAAAATTGGGCACTGTGGTATTCTCGGTGTTTCCTTTATGCACCAAAAGCGGTCCATGGTGTGCACATATCATGGGGCACACACACATATTGCACATGAAGTAATACAAAAACAGCCTGCTGAATTGACCACTGACACCGATCACTGATCCCTAACTTTCTGACGAACATGTTGACAGACAGCGGCACATCATTTGGTAATGTATTTAGGACCAAATTGTGATATGTGCTTAAGAGGTCATTGCTGCTGGGGGTTCATGTGTTCACACGGGGAATATTCTGCACCTACACTGAAAAAAATGCAGGAAGATTCCGCACCAGTTTTAAGTACGGAGTTTTTCCCAGTGGAAAAACCACCCGCAGAACCCCCCCCCCCTCCTGTAAGAGCGGTCCTTCCGGTTTTTCCCTTCTGCAGTCCAACAGGGGGGGTTAGCACCCCACCCCTGTTCAACCACTGGCTACAACTAAGGCCCATACCTCCGTCGCCAAGTCCTGCACTGGCATCTCAAAGCGCTCATCCCACTGGATCATATTTGACAGTAACTGTCCGGAGCTGACAACTTGCACTTGTCCAATGGACAGCACAACACAGATTTCCGGAGGGGCTGCCGCATATTCAATGTCCTGACCCAGCTTCATAGCCAGGCCCCACAGCTGCTTGAGGCAAACAACTATGGAGCAGGGTGTGTCTGATGCAACACCGAAGTTCAATGCTGTGAGGCGCATCTTGATGATTGCATCAGGGCACGGGCCCTCCCCAGTGGGACTGTGATTGCCCCGTTTGGAGCAGTGCACAACCATGTCCTGAGGATCGACGTGAATAGGATAAAACCCCAAAAAATTGCGTGCACACAGAACACACAGAACACCTGGAACAATCTGCTCCTGCTGCTCCTGTTGCCCCGTTGTTTCTTATGCTCCTCCTTCTCTTTGTGCTGTGCCTATTCCTTGTTATGCAGTTGCTGTTGCTGTCTCTCCTCCCCTTGCTTCCTGCTCAGCATTGTCCACCATGAGGGTGTAATGCAGCTTCGTCGACGACCGTCCACCACTGCCACACGGTGGTGTGCCCCCTGACCTTTTGGCTGGAGCCTCCTTGGGGCCTGAGGCTGACAAGAGCTGTTGGGGTGGGGAGTCAAGGCATACGAAGGCTCGTTTGCATGAGCCACTGTTGGTGGGTGTCAGAGTACAGATGTGGGCGGAAAGGAGCAGCAGCGGGCCCTGGTTGCACCTTTGCCCGGACATCAAGCTCCTTTTGATGCTGCTGCTCAGCCCCACAAGAATCTTGGCCCCTCAGGTCTACATCCGGCTGGTCTGCACGATCTTCAGGCCCGCAGTACTTTCCGGAAGGGGGGTGGCCCGGCAAAAGGGTGACTACATGACCCCTGCAGTCTGGAGAATCCCCCAAAAGGGAGAGAAAGGAAAGTGGCCAGATACCAAACCGACCTCAAAATAGGCCAACTCTAGGCTGTTGCAAACACAACTGCACGATTGGTTTTTGGAATTGAAGCATCTCCGAATTTGGGATCATCCATCATCATCATCCATCATCCAAACCTCAATCAGGGGAACAAGTGGCGTGCAAAATATGCAGGTGCAAAAAATGACACGCAAAAATATGTTCGCTCAGGGCCGGGACCACTTTTGAGAGTCCAGGCACAAAAAGTGACGTGCAAAAATGTGTTCTCTAGGGCCGGAACCACTTGCCGATGTCCGGGCGCAAAAAAAGACACGCAAAAATGTGTTTGCCGGGTGCCAAAACCACTTGCACCAATGCGGGTGCGAAGAGTGTTGCGCAAAAATGTGTTCAGCAGGGGTCGGAAACGCTTCCAACTGTGTGGGTGCAAATAGGGGTTGGCGGACTTTCGCTTTGGGGGTAGGGGGGGGTCATGGGAGCCCCCAAAACTTGGGGAGACAGGGTCTTGGCAAAGAGCTCCCATGACAGGGACCAGGGAAAATTTTGTTAACAATGGTCTACCTAAAAAGGGTGATGCATGCATACCCACCACATGTTGCTAGAATGATAGAATGTAGGGCTCTCACTCACTCATAGGGTATATGTCTTGGGCAACTAGTATGCCGTTACCTTTGTTACCTAAGTCGCCTTAGTGCGAGGGTAGGCTTAGGTCACCGAGCTCGTGGAACTAGTCTTGGTTTTATGACCTTCTTTAGTGTCCAAGGTGGACCGATCAGGTTTAGTAGCAAGCAGCAAGCAAGCAGCAACAAGCACATGCGAAATGGGCAAAAAATGCAATTCCGTCGTGGTGCTTCAAATTGAGCTGAACTTTTGGTGGATGATGCCTGTGGGTGTGAAGGACAATCACACAAAGTTTAAGCAAGACGGTGGCGGCCATGAGTGGGTGCGGGCAGTGGCAGATCCTAGTTTCAAAATTTGTCCAAAATGGACAAAAAAGATGCCCCTTTATTGGGGCAGTTTGGGTGCCTAGGATGTCCTTGGAGGGGTCCATTTGCATTGGAACCAACCTATATGATGAACAAACCCCTTTGATCATCGTCTAGTGTGTTTTGCACCCGATTGGTGGCTTCAACGGCCTCTTTTCAGGCCCAATATACTCCAAAGTCAGCCTTCAAAAGTTTCCTTTTTGCATGCCTTTTCAAATTATACCTTCGTGTGTTGTGTTTGATCGCCTTGGAATGTGTTGGGCACCATTCAGGTGATTAATAATGATGAAGGGGACCACTTGCAAGCTTTTTCCACGCTATCATCACGCTTCAATGCCCCAATTTGGCACCGCACAGTGGTTGGGTGCTCACGGGCCATGTGCTAGGTAGGGATACGGGCGTTACTTGTAAGTGTGTATGAGTGAGCAACACATGTAAGCAAATGGGCCGTTTGGGGCTAATAGTGTCAGATCTAGCCTTGTTTCAACTCTTCGGCTAATCCAATGCACTGAAGCAAAAGAGTAGAAACTTGAGTTGGGTGCACCATCTCGCATTTGCCCGTGTGTTGTTGACATTTGGATAAACGTGGTACTACCACGGCTATTTTTTTGTAGGATATGTGCTAGGATGCTAGGTTGCCTACGATACCATGCCTCGTTCATTTCTTGATGCCTTCATTGCTTGTTTGCATGAGTTACACACTAATTGCCATTTGCAACCATCCCTTGTACTTTTAAAGAACTCCTATGCCATCCATCCACCACCTTCCTATTGAACTGTTGTCGGAGTGTTGCAAATACCTAAAACCAATTGAAACCATGGTGTTGAACAGAAGCCATGAGCTTTCCCATGTACAATGTCTTGCACAAGCGATTCTTCAACAATTCAAGCGGGCTTCGCGCCATCGTCTTGCTCCACTCGTCCCTTTTCCTTCGCTTTTGCTGGACGAGATTCACACTATCAACCAAAAAGGCCAAAAAGAAGCCGTTGTTCTTTCGGGATCTATTCATATTGCAGGCGCTAGGCGCTATTACATAAAATTTTCACAAACACCAATTTGGACATATGTTGCACACATCTTGCTCGCAAGCTTCTTCGAACACATCGTTCCAAAGGACAACAATTGCATGGTCCTAGTTATCAATCTCGCCATCATATACAAGAATCCAGTAACATGGACCATTTGCATTCCATTGATTCATACAAAATGCGGCTTACGTCACGTGAGGCTACCATCCAACTTATCACCATTTGTTCAAAACTACCAACCCCTCAAACAACCATTTCCTTCAATTTTGACGTGGTGAGGAATTACTACGACGGGGCAAGTCCGAAAGTGACTGCATTGCAAGCAATCATGTTCCGCCAAACTCAACTTACTACTTGCATTGTTGCGCTATTGCTATTGCATTTCCTTCACAACCGACGTGTCTTGGTCATTTCAACCTCCAATGCACTCATTGACAAATTGTGCCATCAATGGTGTGCAGAGGCAAATTTGCAAGCGCCCACGGTGATTCGTCTGCATTCAAAAACAACACGATACCTAGTGGCCTTTGATTTGTTACATGGAGAAACTAACAATCTGGCAATGAATGCTTCCGCTCATTGTACAATATTATCCATAGCCGAGCATTTTCCTGGGAGGCATCCCAACCCATTGCGTTAGAGACAGCTTCCTCTGCACAAATCTCCACAAATGATGGACGAGTGGGTAGTGAAAAGTCTACGAAGGTAATGGATCGTCTTCGAGTGAAACATGCAATCTCTGTTGCAACATTGCAACGGCTACTCTCTTCTACAATGACGTGGTCAACGTGAAGGGGTAAAGTGGGGTGTAATGCCAAAGCAGTGGTAGTGAAGACGAAGTGAGCGTTTTTCAAAACACTTTGAACACAAAATGTTATGTCTGTGGAATGGCGATATTAGGTCCCGTTGGGTACAACGGCGTGGCATCCGCAAAAGGGCCTGCTGAGAAAGATGCATGCTGCATGCCATGTGTAGCATGCTCAAGGCCTCATGCTCCTGAGCTGTGAGTGCAAGATGGCCACCAAGTGGGGGAAAGTGGGCGGTGCAAGACCCACCACTTAAAGAAACTTCTCCCTTGGTGTTGGTGACACACATGACGGTGGGATCACCCAAAAGCACTCGAACCAACCTCTGAACCGCCTTCAACCGCCGCCGCCGGGCCTTGGGGCATTGCAACTCGGTGTAGTGCCGCACGTTAATTGAATTCAGAGCCCTCAGGGCATTATTGGCAACAGTGTCCATGCAAAATAAGATGATCTGCATGCTGCATGAGGGAAGGATTTGATGCAGGTGCACAAAAAACACACGCGATAACTCCCACGATAACTAGTCATCGCGCAATAACCCCTGCGAACGGTAAGCATAGTTTGCATTGCGAACTCGACAACATCGTCATGACTTTCCACCATTGCACCCTCCTAGAGGCGTGCACCATCATGGGATTGGATTGTGGGTCCAGGTACAAATTCAAAGCGTCCCCAAGCTACGGTAAGAAATGTTGACCCGACCCATCCGACCCATTTGGTGGGACAATATGATTGAAACATAGGAGTGTAGTGTTATCGCTTGATTTGGCCTGCAACAACTTTGCCTCTGGCTCAACGTTGAGCCTTTGTTGTCGCATTGGAACATCGTAGTCCATTGTGCCACAAAAATGTGATGCAAGAAGACTACGAACGCACACAATGTGAAGTCAGGTGAAGAATGCACTGCTATGAGCTAAAAGTATATTGCGAGCGCTTTGGTGTAGAACGCCATATAGATGTTGGACAATGGTCCTCATTGCCCGGATGGGGGCACGTCAGATGGCAACATGTCACACACGATGAAGTGATGTTTCACACATGGATCAAGGTGAAGCCAAGGTTGAAATGTTTGTTTTGGTGTGTGGTTTTTGTGTGCATTAATGAAAAATTGTGAGGCCTCTGCCCTTGTACTTCTGAACACGGTAGTGAAGAGGCACCAATCCGGGTGGCAATTGCAAACAATTGGATTCGTTTACGACCATCAACAAGCATTTGCCCATCAAAGATGCAAATCATTGGCGACATCATGCGTCAAAAACCATTTTGGACATGTGCCGTGATGCTTTTGTTCCGGTTGTATCAATTGTCGAACAACATCGTATGAACCAATCGCTTGCACAAATGACCAACGACATTTTTTCCGGTTTCATAGCTGGTATTGATGCCCAATCAACACCCCTCGCTCCGACTCCGAAACAACCAAATGGTGCTCATCATTGACATTGCCTAGTCCGTCCCAACACCTCAACTTGTGTATCATGAACACTTGCGCCACCGGCCCGATCTTTGCGTGGAGTCATTACCTTACAGCTTTGTTGAAACCAAAGTTGTGGCGGACAATCTATCAATTGGTGTGCTAAGAGGTTGGAAGCCGCAATACGTCTTCATTTTGGCAAACCACCAGGAGCAGACTCGCGCCAATTCTATTCTGTTTGAGTCACATCCTCTTGGCAAGAGTGTAACCACCGTCAGGAAGATGCAAGGCTACCAAGGTGATGTTATCGGCCTTACCTTAGTGTCTTTCTCCGTTGGTTTCTTTGAGAATTTTAAATGTCAATACGTCGCTATGTCTCGAAGCCACAATGCCTTGATCGTCATTGGTAATAACCAACCCTACTTGGAGAATCCACGTGTTCAATACAACAATAATCCATGCTCGACATCACACGTTGACTGAGCCTTCCACCTTTGCATTGAGCGGTCCTTCGTGGGGCAAACAGCCATGTTTCATTTATACCACATCCCCGTTGCAAAATGGCGTGCTTGATGGTAACACCTTCTACCAAACATTGCATAGTTGCAAATTCACCGGACACTCATTTTCAAGGTCCCCTACTCATCAAATGTGGCAAGCTTGTGCTTCCTCTAGAGACCCACGTTGAAGCCAATATTTTTAATATTTGGCCGAAAATTCATTGATTAAACCAAAGTTGCCGCTTTTTGCGTGGGGGGTTCGGGGGGGAGGGTCCCTTGGGAAAATTTCCGCCCCCATGGGGTGCCTTGTGTGTTTGGCCACCATTTTAGCCCATGGGTAGGGGGGGGGGTCCAGCCGTGTTGACGTGTAAAAATATTAAAATGGCTTTAAAATCGCTTTAAAATTTGAGTTTAATTCTTGGTTGAAAATTTGCAAATTTTAAATATTAAGGTGTTACAGGGATTCAAATAAAACCAAGAAAATTTAAACCTTCACCTTCTTTGCAAAAATGGAACCTCGCTACACAACCACAAAAACACATAGCACATACCCATTAGCCTTTGCAGCTCATGTCCTTGGCCATTTGGGCCATTGTTCACACGCTACATCTCTCGGGAGCCCATTTCCGGGTCCCATAGTGCCGGGGTGCCTTGGGTTGCGGTGGGTGGGTTACGTGGGTTGGTGGGGGTACTTTGGTTGGGTTGAGGATTTTCTTGGGGGTTCGTCGGGGGGGTTAACGGGCTTCGTTTGGGGGGGGTCTGGCCCTTGCGCACCTTTTGGAGGTGCGCCTCCGCGGCTTCGGCCATGCCGAAGATGAGGTGGCGCTCATAGAGCTTGGGGTTGTTGGGGTATTTCGCCCACTCATCCCCGCTCTTTCGGGTGTTCGCACCGGTGACAATGCCCACCTATACTCCGCCCCCGTATGGGACGTGGGCGGTGGTCCCGACGAGGGGATCACCCCCCCCCCTTCTTCCCCCCCCCTTCTCTTTTGGGGCGGGGACAGCCTTTGTCTTTGGGGGGCTTTCTTCTTGGTCTTGGGCGAGAAGCTTATGCAAGCCCCCCAACCCCAGGCTCTTCTCCCCATCCTTGTCGCTCCACATGACACGGATGGAGCGAGCGTCGTCCACACACACCACAACGTCCTTCACTTGCAACAAAACACGTGAAGGCCGTGGTGTGGGAGAAAAAGTAAATTTTTCGGACGACGTTTTTCAATTTTTTCGTTTCACTTTGAGCGTTAATTTAAATGTTTGCATCACCCATCGAAATTTCAAAAATTAAACCAACAGTTTTCAACAAAGCGTCCGAAAAATTAAACACACGCAAGCAAACAAGCATACACACATACCTTCTGAAATTCTGCACACCCCTGGGCATGCAGGACCCCCATGGCCAACCGGAAGTTGGAGGCCGCGGTGGGGGCCTCCATAGGGTTGGCGGCGGCAGCAGCGGGCTTCGCACGGGCCGCGGGGATTGCCGTCCGAGTGACGGCTGCCAACCCTTTGGTGGTCCGGGACCGAGGCACTAGCCCCTCATAGGTGTGCTAGGCCCCGGGGTCGTAGGGGGGGCTGGGCAGGGCCAGTAGCACAAGCTAGACCGGTGCAAACTGCACCGATTTGCCCTGCCGCCACTGTTGGCACCCAGCCAAGGGCTGCCCAATGCTGCAAGCACACCAGATAGTGGCCGGTGCCAAACCTCACCCCCCGTGGGTCGCTTAGGAGGTTGAGGACCCCCAATGCCCCCGAGCTGACCCATTCCCCCAGTGGACACATGGGACCGCTTGGCAATGGCTGATAGTGCCAGGTGCCCCCTTTGCCGGGATCTTTCCACCATTCCGCCTTGCCCTCCCCGTTTTTCCTAATTAAGCACTGGAAAAGTCCTGATATTGGCGACGGGCGGCCGCCTCGGTGTCCAAAGTCCGGCGCACGTCCACCCGCAACCATGTCGCCGCCGTCTTGTCTCACACACCCATATTGTAAATTGAGCCCAATTGGAGCGACGTGGACACCCCCATGAGGTGGCGAATAAACGGCTAGTCCCCCCCAAGGACCAGCGCAGCCGGCACCCAACAGGTTGCCCAGCAGAAACTTTTGCAGTTGTAAATTGACGGCAACACCTACAGAAAAGTGTGTGCATTGATATTTGGGGAGAACTTTTTCGTTTAAATTTTACCTAAAATTTCGTTCGGTTTAAATTTCAAACGATTTTTTGCTATTAAACGAGCAAATTTTAAACGAAACGAGCCTAAGTTCAATGCAACACAAAAGCGAGAAGTACCTTAAGGTGCTCGGCCCAAATAGCGGCTAACGCGACCATGTCTTTGTCGCCACACACGGCCATCCCAATGACCCACAAGTAGGCAGGTGTGCGGCCCCGTTTGCCATGGTTGAGGAGCCCAATGGACAATTGGGTCCAATTCCCAGCCGCGCATGGGTACACATCCCCGCGTACAATAAAGGTGAGGGGCCGGCCCCAATCAATGGTGTCCACTAGTGGTGGACACAATTGAATGCAGCGGGCCCACAAGTGCACGTGCCAACTGCGGCCACTAGCTGGTGGGTCGGCCACGGTCACGGGGGGCCGCAACTCTAGCGGCTTAGCCAGATCCATCCACGTGTCCAAGAAGGCTTGCCGTGTGGGGATGGGTCGCGGGAAAATGTGGCCCGTAGCGGCCATGTATCCAATCCCTCGCCGGGTCATGAACTCGGAGAGGTGGCAGACCCCCGACTTGGTGACATTGAGGTCCATGAGTAGCCCAATAAACTTGGGCACCGGAAAAAGGAAGGAGGCATATTGCTTCACTGCCTCCACTTGCTCAGCACGAATAAGGGAGGTGTAGACCACTTCCACCCATCCGCGAGCAAAAAGTGACACACAAAAATGTGTTCACACGGGGCGGGACCACTTCGAGCAATCAGACACAAAAAGTGAGGCACAAAAATGTGTTCATTGTGGGCCATGACCACTTCTAGCTATCAAGGTGCAAAAGGTGATGAGCAAAAATATGTTCGACACGGGGGGGGGGGGGACTTTGAACAGTCTGGGCGCAAAAAGCGATCCGCAAAACTGTGTTCGCCAAGGGCTTGGACCACTTCCACGGTCCTAGTGCAAAAGGGTCAGCAAAGATGTGTTCGTTGGGACCACTTCACTGGGACCGGTAATGAGCGCACAAAAGGTGACACACAAAAATGTGTCTGGGGGGGGGGCTACTTCCAGTAGTCTGGGCAAAAAGGTTGGGGAGCAAAAATGTATTAGCCGGGGGGGGGGGGGGGCAATACCATTTCTGGCAGTGCGGGCACACAAAAAAGACGCGCGAAATTGTGTTCGCTGGGGGCTTGGACCACTTCTAGTAGTGCGGGCGCAAAAGGTGGTGGGCAAAAATGTATTCACCGGGGGCTGGGACCTTTTCTAGCTATCCCGGCGCAAAAGATGAGGTGCAAAAATGTGGTCGGTGAGGCTTGGGGGCAAGCCTTTTTTGTGATACGGGGGGGGAGGGGGGGGGTGAAATCTTGGAGGAGGCAGGCACTTTTTCAGGGCAGGCACTGCTTTTGTCCTACCCCTACCCTGGGGGGGGGGGGTCCAGTCAAGGAGGCAGGCACCCACTCACCGCCTTGTCCACAGTACCTACTTCGAATCTATCCCCTCAAAGAATCTCAGCCTGGCGCTGGCGCTGACACTGGCGCATTAATTACCTTAGCGCCAGGGTTCGAACCAACGACCTGTAGAACGCAGGTGGGGTGCAGTACCGCTAGGGTGCTTAGGGTGGCTTCCTACTGCAGAATGAAAATTTTGCTTACAAATATTGTCCCCCAAAAAGGCCAACCCACTCTTGGCCTACCCCCACCCAGGGGGGGGGGAGGGTGTTTCCGCTGAGGGCACCCAGAATTTCCAAAAAGGCAGGCAGGCACCCCCCCCCTGGGGGAGGGTGTGCGCGCCACTAAAAAAAGGCTTGCTTGGGGGCACTTCTAGTAGTCTAGTAGCACAAAAGAGTCCTCAAAATTGTGTTCGCCAGGGGCCCTTCATACCAAACACATGTCAAAATAAATCCACTCTAGACTGTTCTGGGCACAACGGCATAAGTGGGTTTTGTAATTGGTTTCAATCCAGCATCTCTGAATTTGGGATCATCCATCATCATCATCCATCATCCAAACCCCAAGCAGGGTGACCATTTCTCAAGCCAAACCCCAGTTTCACAACAAACAAACGTCAAAGCATACCCCCCCCCCGTGCGCAAGTGACAAGTCAGGAGCTGTGAATAATAGTGGCAGGCACGTGCTCACCGGTGGAGGGGATGTACGTGACAGCCAACCCAGGAGTAACAACATTAGTCCTAGCTGAAAATCAAAACAAAAAGCAGTGGTTTGCAGGACCAAGCATAATGTTGTTATGAGCAGGAGGACTTATCCCAAACATGAAACAGCCCCTGTTTCCCTCTTCAATTGGCGCACAATCACGTTCCGCTAAGTTTCTGACCATAAAAATTGTGGTCAGAAAAACGATGGTCACACCGGGTCCCGGTTCTTGGACAAGGCGTGCGTCCGATGGGGGGGGGGTACACTATTACAGACACAATCGTACAATTGGTTTTTTGGATTCAGCAGATCCCATTTTGGGATCAGCCATCGTCATCCATCACCCATCATCCATTCTCGGGCCAAAGCCCACTTTCACACCAAACCAACGTCAAAACACGTCCACTCTACATTGTCATGGACACAACCGTTTAAGTGGTCTTTGCTGCGATTCAGCATCGATCCAGACGAGACCAGACCAGACCAGATCAGATCAGACCCTTCCCCCTCAAGCTGCACTGTTGCCTTCGCGCGTTCTTCGCCTTCGCCTCCTGCTGCTTCCCCTGCTCCTCCTCCTGCTCGTCCTACTGCTGCTGCTCCCTCCCCAGGGTTTGAATCGAGGGCAAAGGCCGTTTGCACCAGGGTACCTTGCAGCTGTTGCGTGGCAACGAATTCAGCTTGATGGAACAGCGGGCAATCTCCTCATTGCCAACGGCATCCCAAAGGGTGACCTGGAGGGATCCACCCTTGGGCTGAGTGACCGGGAAACTAAAATCCTCATTCCACTCGGGGGCTCTGGTGCACGGGCACACGTTGCTCTGCTGCGTGCACTTGCTGATGCTCAACCGCATGACGGGACTGGGTTTGGGCAGGCCGGAGGCTGTTGGCAGCCTTGCTGGTAGATATGCGGACTTCACAAATACCAGCAGCCGTTGGGCCTACAGGTGAGCGAAACACCATTGAGACTGGGACAAAGCACCATCACAACAGTACTTTGGGGGAGAACCCATACTGTATGACACACAAAGATGGTGTTTGTGTGCAGGGTTCTGCACAACCGTTGTATAGACGCCCATATAAAGTAAGTCCTGGCGGCTAACCACCAGCTGTGAACCTAGATTCTTAGACAGTCCTTAATAATAAGGATTTTGCTCAATAAATGTCATCAATTACTGAATCCCTTCCAAATCCAAGAAGGGACAAATAAACTCAATCGATGAGTTGTGTGTACATGGGTCTATCAACTGATTGATTGATTGACTGACTGATTGACTACCCAATTCACTGGTTGATTGCTTGCTTGCTTGCTTGCTTGCTTGATGAAATGATTAACCGAGAAACTCAAATGGTTGTCAAGTTAATCAGTTAATCAATCATCACTCAATCAGGGAATCAACCAATCATACCACCAGTTGCCCAGTGAATCACTTGCTCACTCACTCAATTAATCAATCAATGAGTTAATCACTCAATCCATCAGCCAAATCAATCAATCAACCAATCAATCGATTGATTGATTAGCTGATTGAGTGATCTACTGAGTGGGTTGATTGATTGATTGACGGACTGATTAATTGATTGAGGTGATTGATTGAGTAAGTGATTCACTAGGCAACTGGTGGCATGATTGGTTGATTAACTGATTGAATGATGATTGATTAACCGATTAACTGAACAACCGATTAATTGATAGATTAGCTGCTTGAGTGATTCAGTGTGACTGGTTAATCGATCGATTGACGGACTGAGTAAGTAGGTGAGTGAGTGAGTGAGTGACTAGGTGAGTGAGGGAGCGAGTGGTCAATGGATTGACTGATTTTCTGGTTCACAGATTGATTCATTGATTGATTGAGCGATTAATTCAATCATGGATAAACTGAGGGAAGGGGGGGGGGGGCAGAGAAGTGGCACAGAGGAGGGGTGTATGCGTGGGTGGGGGCTGCTTGCAGTAGGAAGGGGGACAAAGGGCTGGGGTCGGCACCTCAAAACCCCGTAATACAAAATGAATGTAATTTTTCTGGGTTAGGCTTCCTAATAATCAAGATTGAACATTGGAACCGAGATGGTGGGTGAGGGAACATCAAGTACACTAGTACAAGGGCCATAATATGGACGAATGTTTAGGGGCACCATGAACGATTTAGGCCACTGCCCCCTCCCCCCCCCTATACCCTCCACAAAAGCCTTCCTTGCTCGCTTCGCTCGCTTGAGAGACATCCCCCCTGCAGCACTCTCCCGGCAGCCGACCCCTATACCATCACCCAAACCCCTCGTCGCTCGCTCGAGAGACATGCACCCACCCCACCTCCACATCACCCTTGGACCCGCTGTACTACACAAATTGCCCTTTTCATGGCTTTGTGGGTGCTTGCATGCGCTAACATGAGTCTAAGATGGCTTAAAGGAGCCTAAAAACACCCGTAAGCATCCCCTAGCACGTCCACTATGTGCGCCGCACGACTCCATGGTGCCAATGGGGCATTGAAGGGTGTTGACAACGTGGAAATAGCCGACAAGTGATCACCTCCATTATTGTTACTCACCACAAGGTTGCCCAACACAACCCGGCAGTCAAACACAATATAAGAAGGTGGCCATGAGGGACCTAGTGCACAAGCACTTGCCCCCTCCCCGTCCAAGGCAGCGGCCTCCGCATTAGGGGCAGACACTCCAGATCGATTGGCAAGATAGGCTGAAGATTCAATGCACGCATGAGAAGCACGGTGAGCCATGACATGCAAGAAGCCCGCGTGGCCAGCAGCGGGCACAAACATCTTAGCGTATGTTGCCCGGGCTACCATCGAGCCCACGGCCACGGATACTGCGCACGCAAGTCATGCAACGTGAATAGCAACACGCACATCGTGGAGTGGCCTAGGGGGGACCGAGCCCATGTCTTCGACCTGCGGACCGCCCACGAAGTGCCGCGGAGTCCGCGTGTGCGCGTTCGAGTCCGGCCCCGGCGGCTACGGGTGTAGTGGTGCAACAAAGGTGCTTTGTCTGCAGCATAGCCGCGGTGAGAGCCCCCACTTGGCGCAAATCCTAGTTGTAGACGGATGCCCTCGCCATCGCCGGCACAAGGGGAGGTGCTGAGTACTTGGTCCGTGCCCCAAGAGGTCCGCCAAAAGTGGGGCAAACCAATGCGTGACAGCATCTTGGACACAGCGGTTCTTGCCGCCCCGCGGACGACGCGCGGGCAGACGGCTTGTTGCGCACTTGGTGGGCCGAAGGGCATCGTTGGGTGCCTGACAGCCCGTGTGCCAACCCTGACGATGAAGAGCTATTGCATGCCACGCTCCACTGCTTGGCCACAAATGGGCGACCGGACGACGCCTCATCACCACAGCCAGCGGGGTGTCCGTTACCATTGAGCTCGCATCCCGTGGACTGCGCCCGGCGGCTTCCGTGGAGATCCTTGACCAACTTTGGGACCAGAGGGCGGATCCCCACTTCTGGGATGCGGGCTTGTAGGCCCCATCCACCCCTCGGCGTGTCCTGAGGTTGCGGCACTGCTCCGCCGCTTGCACTCCAACGGCCTCGTCGGCACCTCTGCCCTCTCCACCAATGCGGGTGCATTTGTGAAGCACAAGAGTGTGTCTAAGTGCGCACTTATAATCGACATGCAGGCATTTGACCATGCGTGTTCGCACAAAGGAAGCCCTTTCCAACTTCCTTCGCTCGAAGGGCTCGCGGGGCTCCTCGGGTCAATACTAGGGGGGACGTGGGGCACCAAGACAAACCTAAATAATTGATATTGTAGTGTCCGCCTTTCCCCGGCCATGGCCGGGGTTGTCCGGGTCGACACATCGGGCACTACGTACTCCTTGGTACGCATGCCGTTTGGCTGGCACCAAGTGCCTGGCCTAGTCCAGCAACTAATTGGTGCTATGCTTTCCCAGCTGCCGGACACGCAGGTGGTGGTCGTGGAGAATGTGGGCGACATTCTATTTGTGGGACGTGACCGGGGCTTGACCGAATAGGTGGCGTGTCCTGCGGCGGTGCATCTTGCGACCAAGGGCTTTGTGGTGAGCCTGAAATCAGTGTTGGATGCGACCCAGTGAATGTCGTGGAGGAAAGAACCAGTGTTTGCCGTGGAGGAAAGGACTTGGGGCTGCCCTACGTGCGCATTGCGCATAAGCAGGAGGGTTTGGCTGATATTATTGGCAGGTGGCTACACGTCAGTCCATCCCGGTATACGCCTAAGCCCCTATAGCGCCTCTTGGGTCGTATTGGTTGGTTGGCTTGCCCGGATTACTCGGTGGGGGTGCTTCATGGCGGGAGCGCGGGCATGGCTACGCCTTGGCCCCGCTGTTGCTCGGCGTATCCCGTTTGTTGTGTGCATAGGGCTCTTGGAGGCGATCGCTATTCACACTGGTGGTTGGGTTTTGCAACGGGTTCAGGGACCCGCTGTGCGTATTTACACTCATGCTGCAGGGTGCCCCGGTACCGAACATGAGTTTTTTGTTGGGGGTCTGGAGTCCTCTTGCTCTTGGTCTGGCGGCGCGACGGTGTCCACCTTTGGTGGACTTGCAGCTGTCTGCCAAATGTTATGGCGTCCTTTGTGCAATGGACGTTGTTTCTAGGTTACTCCATAGGGACGTTGACTTGCCCTTGATGCTGTTGGGGCCGTTGTGCAGGTGCTTTGGGGCCGGGCAGCAACTCTGCTGGTCGCCCAGCCACGCATCTGGCAATATGTCACGCATTCCTTGCGATGGTAGGGTGTTTTGATAGGATTTAGATATGTAGAGAGTGCACTCCTCCAAACCGTGTCAGCCGCTGGGCGTCAAGTTAGAATGCTCGGCACATGGTGGTGGAAGTGCGTGCCAAGGCCAAGGTCTACAGCCAGCAACCGGGCAGGGTGTGGGGCACGGTCGGGGCCATAGACGGACAATTAGCGGGGTGGGAGGGTGTGTTGGCAAGGGGTTAAAGAGGCCACGCTTGCGTGCCTGTGGACGTGTGTCTCGTACGTGGGGAGGGGGGGTGCTTGGGTGTCGTCTTGGTGGTATGCAACCTTGCTTCCCGTGGTAGCTTTACTATGGCGTGGCACTTTGCATACCAGCAATTTGTCCTCGGCCGCCCAATATTGCCCGCGCTGTACGTGGAGGCGGTCTCTTTCCGAGCGGCAAGATGGGCTGCCAGGGAGGAGCTGCCCGTGGGGCCGCCTGCGCTAGCGCCTTTGATGGCAGGCTTGGGGTTTTGGGGCTACCGATGACCACGAGACCGGTGTGCCTGCTACTGTTCACGTTGCACAACTTGCGTGCACCGACTCTGCGGCCGTGGGTGCGTTGCCACCCCAAAGAATTTCCAATGGCGGCCCTACTGATTAGGTTGTCCCCTAGCACGAGGCGCGTCAGGGGCCTCCAATACCCCATCAGTCCACGTCGTCATAAGTGCCAACAATGATGGCAATAGGGGAGCTTGTAGCATCTGCGACTGCTCACATGCCAAGCGCGCCCTCGGGCCATTGCTCGATGGCGGAGAGGGGGAGGGTAGATGGGACAAAGACGGGATGGGGCCACGAGGCGTGGTCGGAAGGAGAATTCCCAGTTAGGGCCTCGGATGGCATACTACCAGCCAGAGCGTTGGGACGCCCACCTGCCCCACATACAGAACGCCGTGATGGGGGTGCCCAGTGAGCCCATGGCCGCTACAGCGAGTCACCTCCAATGGCCAAGTGGCCCTCGCCCAGGGGGAAGCCCACAGGAGGAGCTGCATTTGGCGTTCCAACTGCGCCTCTAAGAAGAGGGGGCACGTACTAAGCGCGGCGCTACACAAAGCGGCAGGCCAGTGGCACTTGTCTCCATCGCTCACCCCACACCCGCACACGCGCGAGGACCCATCGTCTCCATGTTTTTGTATTGCAGAAGCCGAGTGATCCTAGTGCGCTGAAATCAGCCCGGCTTATGTTGATGCCCTCTCCCATGCGCAGGCAATGGCACAAACGGAATACAGCCATGCAGGGCCAACGATGCGAAGTCGGTTTCTGCGTGCCAGTTCCGGTGGCGATAGCCTAGTGGACGGGGCCAACCGTGGGTCGCAGTAGTTGGAGCTTCTTGGCCATACACACGGCCGAAATGGTGCCACACGGCGCAGCCGAGGGTTTGCCTGCCGCTGCAAGTGGCACTAGGTGCCATGCAAGGGCCTCTGCCTTGGAGGACCTAGCATAGAGGAGCCTCGCCAGTTGCACTGACCGCAACTCCCTGGCCCACGCGAAAACCATGCTCTCGGCCCACCGCCGTAGGGCTAGGCCACGAGGGTCGCACCCATAGTCCTCGGCCCAAAGGTTGTACACAGCCGTCGCCAGCCCATGGAGCTCCGGCGCCATCCCACCACTAGCCCTCCCACCCCCGCCCCAAGGATTCTCCAAGGGCGGCCATCCATCGGGGGGCGGAGGGGATTCGCCCCCCTGCCCCCCCCAACAACAAGGCAGCTGGGATGGGGCACCAGCGGCTGTTGAGGGGGGGGGGGGGGGCTAACGGGAAAGACATACGGCCCAAGGCTAGGATGTGCGCCCTTGCAAGGCATGGGTGCCCTGAACAATGCATCCTCCCACAGCGGATGCACGGGTACGGCGGGGGGCCATGGGCATCACATGTGCACCCCGTAACGAAGGCCGTGTACAGGGCTTGGTACAGGGTTTGGTCACCATGTACAGTGAAGCCTCCATTGACCCGCCTCCATTGACCCGCCTTCTAGGCACCTGCCCCTCCTGGCCCAGTTGCTGCTATTGCTGCTGTTGTTGCTGTGATGCCCGCCTCTGCCCCTGAGACAGGGAGTCTTTGGCCCAATGGCAAAGTAGCCGACAGCGGAAGCACACACCTGTCGGCCCCGCCTTCGCCACCTATGGGCGCGCGGGGGAGTCACCAGCCCGCACCCCCAGTGTGGGCCGGAGCGCCCTCTGGGCGCTTTCGTCTAGATCGCCAAATGGTAGTGGTAGTGGTAGTTTGCCCAGGCGTGTACAGGCTCCGCATAGCAGCCAATTCGATTAAATCACTCAGGCAAACACTACGACCTTCCGTTGCACCGCTTGTGCTTCCCTGTGCCCCTATCCCCACCTCCCGTACCCCTGGCACACACACATGTACAGGGCAAGGGCATCCCTTGGGGACTTCCAGGTGTTTGTCACACGTGTGGTACAACCTGTGCTTCCTCATGCCGGGTGAGAAAGGAGAACCCAAGCTGGATAATAGAGGGTGGGACAAAACTGGGACTTTGAGGCGTTTGTCTCATGTGAGGTACAACTTGTGCTCCCAGGATATGAACTTAGGGTTCCTGGTTGCGTGGCTGGATGCATAACCACTCAACTGGTGGAAGCAGTGATGGAAAATGGGGTAGGGAAAACAAGGACTTCTAGGCATTTGTCTCGGGGCGTGGTAATACCTATGTTCTTGGGACCCGGGAAGAGGAGTGTGTTGCAGCATGTCGTGGAATTCCAAGCGTATGCCACTTTTGTGCTACAACTTGTGCTCCCCAATGCTGCAAATGGTGTGGTGTGTGAGTTGAGGAGTTCCAAGGGTTGACTAGTGGCTTTGTCCCTGTGCTCCCACTCTGACGGGCGGGGGGGGGGGGGGTGCAGTGCTTGTCTCCGTTCGTGGTACACCTATGGAACTTCCAGGCGTTGTCACGAATGTGGTACAACTTGTGCTCCCTGGTGCGGGAGGGTGTGATGGGTAGTTGTAATGGTATGTCAAGGGCTGTGTTGCTACCTGGTTTCACGGAGTTGCATGCATATTGCCACGTGTGGGGTACGACCTGTGCTCCCCAATGCTGCAGAGGGTGTTGTGTGTTTGTTAGGGACTTCCAAGGGTGGGTCGGTGGCTTGTTACATGTGATCCCGCTTGGAGGAGGGGGGGGGGGGGGGGGCTAGGCTGGGGCACTATCCACCGTCAACAGCACCTTGCCCAGTTTGTGTGGTTGCCTGTGGACCATTTGTAGCCAACAGGGTCTAACTGTACCTCCATTGGCCCCAGGAGGCGGGTTTGTGGCCCTTCCCTTGAGTTCAACGGCACGCCACGTTGAGGCTAAGCCCCCTGTTAGACGGGAGGGGGTGCTCGGGAGATCGCCAGGTGCACAAGCTTGGGCCAGGCCGTCCTGGGACGCCTCCGCCCGCAAGAAGACAACAAGGGCCTCCATGAGCTGCTTCCACCATGAGTACCGCAGCGCGCTGCCCGCCACCTTTTGCACCTGTCCCCGGGATAGCTTGGGGATAGACAAACCGGGAAGCTGGGATAGACGAGCATCAAGTGCCGTGATCTTCGCATGAACCTAGTCAGTGCGCGGCTGTAACACTCGTCAGCCGGCTGAGCCCACGGTGTGGCACCCACATTTGGGGCCGGTGCCTGCTGCTTCCATTCACCCGCAACCATGTCGACGTGCCACTGTGCGTAGGTTTTGGTAGAGGGCTATCGCCACAAACGCCTCCTGGGCCTCCCACGAGGGCGCAACACACTGGACCGCCTTGACAACCCTTGCTTGATCTCGCTAGCAATGCATAAGCATCACGTGATACTCGGCGGCAAGCTTTGCAGCTTGGTCGGCCGAGATGAACACCCGGATGGTAACTTCCGCTGAATGTCTCCAGGCGGCCCATCCTGCAAACGTCTCACTGGCTTCTTGTGGCATCTCAACGTCGCCGGCAAACAGGTACTTGATCCTCTTAGGTTGCGGCCGGGCCAATGAAGGCCTGTCAACCGCCGGGTCAGCACCATCTCCCACCGGCTTTCTAGCAACACCCGCACCTCGGCAGCCTCGTGAACGGCCGCTTCCAATTCGTTGGGACATGGGAAAGACATTGATTCTGGGATCTGGTCCCTTAAAAATCCTTCAGGTGAGACACACATATCTCATCTGTCTGGTTCTGTCCAAGCTTGGTACATCATCTGGACTCCCCCCCCGGCCCTAAAGCAAAACCTAGGTTATTGCTAACCTAGGAAGCCCCTTGTAAAAAAGAGTAGACCCTGAGTGATGAGTGTTTGGACGGTGTGGACCGTCCAAGGAATCATTGTGTGGCCTTATATCACTTGTAAAGGGGAATAGACGCCGCGTGATGATTCTTCTCAGGGTCTAGACCGTCCAACAAATCAACTTGTAGCCCTAGAGCCCCTATGAAGGGGACTAGAGCCCATGTGATGATTCTTTGGGGTCTAGACCCTCCAAAGAATCATGGCATGGTTGGATGCCCCCTATCAAGGGGATTAGACCCCATCCGATGACTCTTTGGGGGGTGTAGACCCTTCAAATCCTTTGCATTTCTTGCTCAAACTTTGTGTAATGGTACTTCTCACCCGTAGCTATCATCCACCAAAATTGCAGCTGAGTTCGAATCAGCACGGCAAATGTCTACCTAGTTCACGTGTGTCTGTCTGTGTTGTTGTTGTTGTTGTTGTTGTTGTTGTTGTTGTTGTTGTTGTTGTTGTTGTTGTTGTTGTTGTTGTTGTTGTTGTTGTTGTTGTTGTTGTCCTTGCTTGCTGTGCTTGATACTCCTCTTACTGCTACCGCTGCTTGCTAAACCTGGTGCTGCCACTTGCTAGAAATGGAGAAAACTGCACCATGGACCTGGAAAGGGGTTTTTAAAACCTCAGGGTTACAAAAACTTACCGGTTCCACCAGCTCGGTGACCCAATCCTGGGACACTAACGTAGGGGACACAAACCAGGGGGCACAGAATGTATCATGCCATCCAAAATGACACAGCAAAAAAATTTCCCACCAAATTTGCCCTCGTGAAGTATCAAACTAGGTGTCCTCTGATCGTAGAACTACAGGGCTAACTCAGCTACCCTGAATCTGAAAGATGTGTTGGGGGAGCGACATCAACAGGGCATTGCACTGAGCCCCCCCTCCACCACCACCCTCACGAAAAATGCATCATGATGAACTGCTGAGCCTTTACACGCCGGTAACCCCAGCACCCAGATCGAGCAGGATAGGGAAGGAGAGGTCAGAAAGGCCACGTAGCGTGTCCTCAGGTGCTCTCCCATCTCTAACCAACGGGGAGGGGGGATGGGCAAGAAGATTTCAGCAGCCCCTCCCCAGCCCCACATCCCCCGAAACCGGGCTAAGAGAGACAAACCTGCGCTTTGGCATCAATGGCCAGCCGCTGTGGGACAGGCTGCTGTTGTTGGGTGTTCAGATGCAGCCACCCCTGCTCCTCTGCGACAGAGGTCAGGTGACTGAGCGGGTACCATGCTCGGTACAGCAATGAGTGCCTGTCCCTGTCATGCTGGTAGGCATCCTGAGACAACTCCCTGGCTAGATCCTGTGAGTGGGTGCAATGGGACCGATGGGGAATGTGGGGAGAGCACGGGGCAAGCATGGCATTGTAAGAGAGGAAAGGGGAGGGGGGTTCCAGAACCCAAAAAAATTGTGTGCCAAAGATGGTCCAAATCAATTCTTCCTTCAGAAATTTGCGTTTGTGCCACTACAAAATCTGGGTCTGAGGGGGAGAAGAGGAGTGGAAGGGGGGTTAGGGGCACCCCCTCCCTGTTCATGCGGTCGTCAGCTGTTCTAATGCACAATTGGCACGAGGCCACTGGCATCCAACAGGGGGGTTTGCCATAAAAGCCCAGCAAATGTGCCGATTGGTGCTTCCAGCTGCACACTGTTCGGATTTTGGGGAGGGCCGTGTTCTACGTTGTTTGTCGACAGATAGAGGGGAAAAGTATGAATGGTGGGTGAGCTTAGGACAGTTGGCCCTCTGCACAGGAGTATTGCTTCTGGCTCTGTGGTGTCCGCTTTGCTGCCTGCGCGGGGAGCCTTCTCATGTCTTAATCAGGACTGTGAGGATTTGGGGAGTGCTTTCCAGCACAACTGATGTGGGACATGTAACACATGGCCACAGCGTCACACATGAGTGGTGCGGAGTAGTTTCACGAAGGGTGTGATGAGCAGATAGGCCAAAACATCCAGTGCCATGTACAAGTAGCAAGGGGAAGTGCTACGTAGGTGATGGTGAGGGGAGTATTGCCTTTTTGGCACCTCCGTTCCCCTCCACCTCGCCCATACCAGAGGCTGGTGAGGATGCAAGAAAGGCAGCAGTAAATGAAGCTTTTCAGAGGAAGCCAGAAATTCGAGGTCGTGCTAGGTGGCAGCAGCACCAGCAGCAGCAACAACAGCAACAGCAAATGGTAGCAGATAATGAGTCAAATGCAGCATAGAAAATTATACTAAAAACAAAAAGTGAGAGAAAATACCACAATGAAAAAAGTGACAGGAAACACCAACAAGAAAAGGAGCAGAATCCCCCACCGCCCAAAAAATGTAGCAGCAAAGCTAAGCAACCAAAAGGGCTCTAGAAAATTTCTTCCAGATGCAGAAGGCCGAAGAATTGTAACACACAGCGAGGATAGGACAAATAGCCATAGGGGTGGCTGTATCTTATAGCAGGTGACTTTGCACATCAATGTGTTCCGGGTGTTTGGCTGAAACTGCGCGCCTCGTTATACGAGGCGCAAATTGGGCTCGGCGCGCGCCTCGTTAGCGCCAACCCCCCCCCCCCCCCCCTGTGCGCCCCGTTAGCGCCAACCCCCCCCCCCCCCCCCCCCCCGTGCGCCTCGTTAGCGCCAACCCCCCCCCCCCCCGTGCGCCTCGTTAGCGCCAAACTCCCCCCCCTGTGCGCCTCATTAGCGCCAAACCCCCCCCGTGCGCCTCGTTAGCGCCAAACCCCCCCCGCGCCAAACCCCCCCCCGTGCGCCTCGTTAGCGCCAAACCCCCCCCCGTGCGCCTCGTTAGCGCGCCAAACCCCCCCCCCCCCTGTGCACCGCCTTGTGTGTGTACCGCCTTGCCTGTGGTCCCTTAAATAACAAGACTCCTGCGGTGGCTATAAGCCGCCTTTTGTGTGCACCGCCTTGTGTGTATACCGCCTTTTGTGTGTACCGCCTTGCCTGTGGCCCCTTAAATAACAAGACTCCTGCGGTGGCTACAGACCGCCTTTTGTGTGCACCGCCTTGTGTGTGTACCGCCTTTTGTGTGTACCGCCTTGCCCGTGGCTCCTTAAATAACAAGACTCCTGCGGTGGCTACAGACCGCCTTTTGTGTGCACCGCCTTGTGTGTGTACCGCCTTTTGTGTGTACCGCCTTGCCTGTGGGCCCTTAAATAACAAGACTCCTGCGGTGGCTACAGACCGCCTTTTGTGTGCACCGCCTTGTGTGTGTACCGCCTTGCCTGTAGCCCCTTAAATAACAAGACTCCTGCGGTGGCTACAGACCGCCTTTTGTGTGCACCGCCTTGTGTGTGTACCGCCTTCTATGTGTACCGCCTTGCCCGTGGCTCCTTAAATAACAAGACTCCTGCGGTGGCTACAGACCGCCTTTTGTGTGCACCGCCTTGTGTATGCACCGGCTTGTATGTGCACCGCTTTGTGTATGCACGGACTTGTATGCGGACTACGCGTCTCGTGAGTGCCAACCCCCCCCCCCCCGTGCGCCTCGTTAGCGCGCCAACCCCCCCCCCCCCCCCCCGCGCCTCGTTCGCGCCAAACCCCCCCCGCGCGCCTCGTTAGTGCCAAACCCCCCCCCGCGCGCCTCGTTCGCAACCCCTTCCCCCCGTGCGCCTCGTTAGCGCCAAACTCCCCCCCCCCCCCCGTGCGCCTCGTTAGCGCCAAACCCCCCCCCCCCCCCCCCGTGCGCCTCGTTAGCGCCAAAATCCCCCCCCCCCCCGTGCGCATCGTTAGCGCCAAACTCCCCCCCCCCTGCGCCTCGTTAGCGCCAAACCCCCCCTCCCGTGCGCCTCGTTAAACGAGGCGTGCAGTCTCGGTCAAACAATGTGTGTTCCACATTCATATGCAGGTCGCATGTTGGATGTGATGCCGCAACCAGGAAAGCATGGGAATCTGGCCCACAGAATTGCAATGGAGGGGTCGCGGGCGAATATGCATAATATTGGGTGGGCAGGTCTTGTCTAAATGGCCCCACGCCCCCTCTTGTAAATGAGGCCTGAGGTGCACAGCAGTGAACCCTAATGGGGGAGGTCCATGGGTGGGTGGGTGCGTGTGTGGGTCAGTCGTCTGTTTGTATGATACTACTAGCTGTGCCCCTGATGGAACTGCAGTCACTGGGTTTGTTCTGATCTTCCTGTGGACCTCTTCTTCAAATTGGTGTATTTCCGGTTCTTGCTGGCATTGCTGCAAGGCTCCAGAGGCTGCTTGGATCGCCAACGCTTCACGCAGCATTGACCAACCGATCTCATTATAATATGTGGTAATTGATTGATTGATTGAGGCTGTGACCATAGTTTAAAGTGTTGTGTCTTTATCGCTCTTCCTGAAATTAGCTGGCTGTGTGCTCCCTGTGGCTGCTGGATCACGCTTCTTTATACAGTCTGCTGCTGCTACTATTGCTGCTTGACTTGCCTTGACCTTTTCCATTTCTTTCTTTCCAAGGAAACAACATCCACCGACAAGTGGGTCATACAAAACATACAGCACTGTACAACAACTGCAGCATGTCTGCTGCATAAGATCACCACTATGCCGTGGGCAATCACCTCCCTCTGGAGTAAGTGCCGAGCACTCGGCGGGGGGCTGGCAGCAACAGGGGGCACCAAAACCCAACCAACACCAACCACTTCAACGGCTCATTGTCTGTGCCCTGCTGTGGGGGGCTGTCTGTGGTCTTCGTTGTGAGATCTTCGTGGTGCACGGTGCCCGGCGGGTGCAGTGGTGACTAATACTGCTGGAGCGTGCCACAGCCAGAAATACACAAAGGACCCTCTTGCCCCACCGCCATCCCCATGCCACCCTAATAACACCTGACCCCTCCACCCGCCCGACAAGCGCCGCATCCAATACAATATGTTTCAGCGGCAACCACTACCCCTAGCCCTCCCCCAACCCTGCGAATTCCCAATCCCCGCCACCCCACAGAGTGGCCAGGGGATGCTTCGTGAGGTCCACAAGGGCATGCAATCGAGTACACAATGGAGGCAACCTGGGGCCGCATGATCAACCGGTGGTTCGTCCATGAGGACCATGAACCAGGCAACGCTCCGGTGGAGGACGAGCGCACATCTGGTAGGATGAAAAGCGGTCCCACAACCCCAAAGCCCTGGGCCATGACCTTGAGCTCCAAAGCGCAGCCGGGCACTGCAGGGTCCCAATGGGACGTAATCATAGGTGCTGTCGCGCTTGAGGGTTCCGCTGGAAGGCTCATCTGGTGCCTAGTGAAGAGCAAGCAGCAAGCCTCAGGGCACTGGGGCATGGGCTGTGAGCAGGGCACGGTTCATTTGGCAACCAGTGCCCGTGGCCATCGTACACGCTGCAGTCCGTAGCCCGGACCTCTGCTGGCACCTACGTCGGCAATGCCCCTTTCATTCCAGCAGCGCCATCGCGGTGGTGTCGTGGGCAGAACATGTGCCCGACCTTTGACCCCCATCGTGCAGGTGTATGAGGGAGTTGTTGCACCGCGCGTGCTCCCCGTCCGCACTGCAGCAACTACAAGTGGTCAAACACCGGCGGACCATGCCAAGATTCACCCACCCAAACAGCCCATAGAACCCCAGAAAATTGAGTTGCAAGCACAAGACCTGTCTTCCCAGGTTTATTTCAATGGTTGCCAATAAGTCCCGAAGGCTTCCGGGTAGTTTTTGTTCTTTCCTAGAGGCCTCTTGATGGTAGGCTCATCTTCTGGTTTCCTCAGCTGGAAGGGGGTGTTCCAAGGGATGACGGCAAAGGGCTGCGGATGTGGAACTCTAGGTAAAGTGGAGCACAATCATGCGTGATTGTTTTGCCATTCACCACGTACTGGATGCTAGAGAAATCGCTTGGAGGGGCCCACAACAATTGCATGAATTCTCTCCCTTAAACTTGAACAATTATAGATGACGTTGGCGCTGGGGACAACCCAGGACAAAGACATGTGGTTTCAGAGCTGTGAGACAACGACAATTCAGTGCCTCCACCACCTCATGTTCAGACAGCTACCTGCTGCAAATGGGCAAAGCAAGACGTGTTTAATGGCTCCGTAGTGGGTCTTGTGGGTCCCCAAATATACCCAAAGTTTGCACAGCACGCGCACCGTGAAGCGCCCTCTATAAGAAGGGCCTCGTCAGGGACCATTGAAAGACTGGAGGTACCTTTCTGTCAAAATTAGTGACAGATGGTGCGTGGTGTAAACCTAGGGGTGCACTATGAGCAGAAAAGGCCTGAAACGAAAAGTGTGTGTGTGTGTGTGTGTGTGTGGGTGGGTGTGTGTGCGTGCGTGTGCGTGTGTGTGTGCGTGTGTCGTGTGTCGTGTGTCGTGTGTCGTGTGTCGTGTGTCGTGTGTCGTGTGTCGTGTGTCGTGTGTGTGTGTGTGTGTGTGTGTGTGTGTGTGTGTGTGTGTGTGTGTGTGTGTGTGTGTGTGTGTGTGTGTGTGTGTGTGTGTGTGTGTGTGTGTGTGTGTGAAAAATGTAACGTGTGTACAAAAAAATTGTCAAGTCGTGTACTTTTTTTTCTCGGGGTAAATGCGTGTAGTTATTTTTCGCGGTAAGTCGTGTAAATTACAAAAGAAAAAAATTGAAAAATTAAAAAAAAATGCTATGTACAATTGCCGGTTCCATACGGCACCCCATAGCGACCATAACGATGGGATGCCAAGTCCACAGAGCACCTAGTAATCTGTGTGGCCACCAATTAGTTGGGACTCGGCCAATATACCATAGTATCACATGGTGTCATTGGCACTAGAAACAAAATCAGGCCCAAGAAAAGAGTCCCGAAGTCGGGTAACCCCATACACGTAAAGCAAAAACTACCAAAGGTCAAAATTAGCATAAAGTGCCCATTTTTGGGGCAATTTTTTTTTGGTAATACTTTGGTACCGTAGCAAAGGGGGTGTCACCGTTCCCTGCCACGATGCAACACAAAGCAACTAGAAACCCATGTGAGTCGCACCGTACATGGTTCTTACTAAACGGCGGGGCAGATGTTGTGGTGTGATCCAACCAACAGGCATCACACACATATTCGGAGCAAGAGAGACACTTTCGTGCAGTCAAAGAACCACACTCACAAGGGTCAATCGGAACAACATGCCCATCCATGACAAAAGCAGACCGCACAAGAAACAGGGCTTGCAGGGGAACAAATGACAAAGATCTTGGGGCCCAGGAATCAGGGGGAAACCACAATGACCAAAACAACCTTAATTTTTTGTTAATTTTTTGGGGTAGTATTTTTTGGGTAATATTTGCCTTTGGTAATTTTTGCTTGGACTGTACCCTATTTTGAGGTCGCCCGAATATCCGCCCAAATATCATGGCGGTCTCACGCAGTTTTGCGGTATTTCTTGAGAAGATGACCGTTTTACGTCGAAAAACGCACTCGGTAGGAACCTTAAAAACTCATTAAGATATGCCCAAACTGTGATGTGGGACCCACGAATTTGGAACAAGCAACCTCAAAATAGGGGGGTTGAATTTCAGGATGGGTTCACAATGTCAAACTTCTATGGTAGTAGGGGTACTTAGGCTTTCCACTTGTGAACTTACTGGTGATATCCTCCTGAGGATACTTGAAAGTACCCCTTAGGCATTGCACCATGGAAGTTCAACAATGTGGACCCATCCTGAAATTCAAGTATACCACCACCCTATTTAGAGGTCGCTTGTTTCGAATGTGTGGGTGCCACGTCACAGTTAGGGCATATCTTAATGAGTTTTGCAGATTCCTACCGAGTGCGTTGTTCGACGTAAAACGCTCATTTTATCAAAAAATACCGCAAAATTGCGTGAAACCACCATGATATTCGGACTCGGTGCCCTCAAAATAGGGCATGGGGGTTACCCAACTTGAAAGTTTTAGGCTAGGTCACCCTATTTCCACAAGGGGGTCAAAACGCCCCCCTGCAGCCTATTCCTAAAACATCCCCGTTTTGGGGCGGGGTCATTCCTAGAGTAAAATTTTGAACAAGGGTGACATTACCCCATATTTGGGGGTCGAAGAACACGTTTTTTATGTTGGTTTCGCCCAATTTTGCACCAAAACCTCCCCAGGATGCCCCCCCAAACTTGTTAGGGTCCCCGGAAAAACTCGCTAGGATAACCCCCCCCCGGTGAATTCGGACGTCACCACGCGATCGGGCGACCTCAAAACAGGGGTGTGGTATACATGCCTTCGAGAATGGTGGGGGTGGCCGGAACACTCTCCTTGATCCCCGAAAGTGCACCTTCAACTTGGGTGTTGGGGCGGCGGGGGGGGGGGGGGGTCAGGACGGCAAGGAAGCTCAAGAACGCCCTCCAAATCATCACCAACCCGTTCAATGACCCGCTTCGGGACAAAATCAGAAGTGGACCTCAACTGGGCCCAGTGGCTACATGCATGCATGTTTTGTTTTCAGTATCATTAGGGAAATTTTTTGTGGTAAGCCGCGTGCAAAAAAAATTGTCATGTCGTGTAATTGTATTTTTTTTGCGTAAGTTGTGTACAAAAAATTGTCAAGCCATGTAATTTTTTTTTAGCGGTAAACGCCTGTACAAAAAAATCGTAAAGCCGCGTAAATTTTTTTTTCTGTGGTAATGCGTGTATAAAAATATCGTCAAGTCGTGCAACTTTTTTGTGGCAATGCGTGTAACGGGTTTACACGACTTCCCGCCAAAAAAAAATTACACGACGTGAAGATTTTTTGTGTTACACGCATTTGCCGCAAAAAAAGTTACACCAATTACAACAAACACGGGGAGGGCAGGGGGTGCACGTTGAGCCCCCCATTGGAATTCGATATCAAGCGCCTGCCGCCTTCAGAAGTCCTCGGGAGAAGGTCGCCTTGTATGCGTCAACTGATCCATACCTCCGCAATGTGGTATTTCAAGTTGTTTATCTGCTCCTATGTTTCAACCTGTTCCGTTAGGCAGAATTCTGGGTCGGCCTCCAAGCTCGGCCGCTGCTTTTTGTGCTTCCATGGAACACATTGCATGTGTGTTTGGATCCTCCGTCCACCATGCCGCCGTGTGCTCTGACAGCGTGCGCTGGGCTTTGAGAAACGCCTTGATGATGGACACCAGGGTATGATTGGACAGGAAAGCGTGAATTGATTGAAAAAACAAGCGCAATTTGCGCTTCCTTTTTGCATAAGTTGCGCAATTTTCTCTTTGGCGGAATTGCGTTTTTTTTCCAACCAAAACTGTTTTTCGGGCGTAAAGCGGATTTACTTTTTTTGTTTTTGACGTATGTCGCGCGTCGAAATTTTTTTTTCAGAAACAAAGGAGATTCTCCAGAAAAAATCCAAGACTCACCCAACAACCGCTATTGCTAGCGGAGGATACACCCCTCACGGACATTTTGGGTACCTCTAGCACAGGTAAAGCAATGGAGGTGTGGCATGAATGGTGGTTTTAATACTCACCGCCGCCAGATGGCAGAAAGAAACAAAGAATCATGATCTCAAACGAAAAATGCAATTTGCCCTTCGGCCTTTGGCAAGCGGTATCCAAAGGACAATATTGCTGCCGGCGCCACCGGCTGGGCAGCTCAAGCTTGCGATACCACCCGAGTTTGGTAACCTTGGGCCAACCACATTATTCGCATGCTACCATAATGGCGTCGAGCCAACTACAAGAATTCGGCGAACACACACTTGTAAAACAAATGAGACTCCATGTCTAATGACTTCGGCTTTGCACGAGGATTCCTGGTCCGCGCACAAGCGTCACGGATATCCTTTACAAGGTACTTGTTCACGTCATCAATAAATTGTTCGTCGTTCACCAACTGACCCTCTACACCCTGCAGATACGCCTTGGGGATCTCGAATCACTTCCCACGGATAAGCACGTATGGACGGCATCATCATCTGTGGGGGGTGGAGGAGGGTTGGAAGAGTCAGAGGACTGCGGGGTTGGGGGGTGGGGGGGCATCAACATTCGATTCACTGACTGCCCTTCTGGGGGCACCTCCTCGGAGTTGGAGGCTGAGGAGACAAGAGATTCTCCGCCTTTCAGCTCGGAGGAGGAGGTAGCACTATTACCATCGGGTGCGAAAAAGGATCTAGGCGCCACAATAACATCAATGTCCTCATGAAGTATGAAAGCAGTCATGCAAGCAGTCACACAATCGTTGGTTTGGCTCCGGGGCGCCACCACATCTTTGTTGCTAACAACAACGATCGCGAAGCGCTCCGTTGGTTTTTTTTTCGTGCCATGGACTGCAGAGTGTGAGCCTTGAAGGTCTTATTTGGGAGCCATTTCTTGGTTCTTCCTTGCTCTGACCAATTCTAAAACACCTCCACCAAAACACCCCCAGCAAAACAATGTTTCCACACATGCTCAGGCTTTAGGTTTTCAAAAGGATGGTTGGTAATGTGGCTATGAATCGTTGCATCTTTGTGACGAGGTGGTTGGCCATCAAGGAAGCCGGGACATTCACACGGGACACAAGATATGTCACCGCTATGGTCCCTGCCCGTGGCCCACCGATTTCATTGTGGTACAACTTGTGGTGAAGCCACGCAATAATCTCCTTTTCGCGCAACCAATCTCCCTCGACAAGAGGCTTCGTTTCATTGAGAAGCGTACTACGGGTAACCTTGTACGTTATATTGAGAGCTATAGCACTATCCTCCTCCTCCGAAATGCTGGCATCTCACGGCTGGGCTAGTTTGGTGGGAGGGATAGGCACAACAGCATCGTGCCCCGGATCACCGGCATCCGACGGCTTAGCGGCTCTGGGCCGGGAGTCCTCCTCATCAAAATCAGCAATGGCCCACAAGTGGGCAGATTGGCTACATAAGTCCCGCCGCCTGGGGATCCCCAACCCTTCAAAGCGGGGAACAAAATCGGCAGTGGCCCACAACTGGGCATATGGGCTCCATAAGCCGTGCCGTCCGGGGGTCCACAACGCTTCACGTCAAGATACAAAATCAACAAGGGCCCAAAGCAGGTTAATTGGCTACACAAGCCCCGCCACCTGAGGGGCCCTCAACGCTTCAAAGAGGGAGACAAAAACTCCCCAACACTTTAGAGCGGAGGACAAAGTTAGCAGTGGAGCACAAAAGGGCACATTGGCGACATATCCTCTGGCGGTCTAGGGGTCGCCCAACACTTCGCACTCGGAGAGTAGTCAAAATGAGCCCACAAGTGGGTAGCTTGGCTACGTAACACGTGCCGTTTCAGAGGGTCCCCGACGCTTCAAAGCGGGGGAGAAAATCAGCAGTGGCCCGGAAGTAGGCAAATTGGCTCCAAAATCCTTGCCATCGGGGGCGGGCGGGGGGGGGGGGGGGTGATCTCTCACCGTTTGAGAGCGGGGTACAAATTCAGCAGTGGCCCACAAATGGGCTCATTGGCTACATAACCTTGCCGCCTGGCAGGGTCCCAACCTTTCCGAGTGGGGGACAAAATCAACAGTGGGCCACAGCTCAGCACGTCGGCTAGACAACCCTTGGTGTCTAGGGGGTCATGGGCGCTTCCGAGTGGGGGACAAAATCAACACTGGGTTACAAACGGATAGCTTGGCTATATAACCCTTGCCCTGTAGGGGATCCCCAACAAATCACAGCGGGGGACAAACAATACGTGGAAAAACGCTACATAACCCATGCCCTCTTGGGGGTCCCCAACGCTTCCAAGCAGGGGACAAGTCACCAGTGGCGCACAAGAGGGGAAGCTTAGCTACGTTCCCAACGCTTATGAGCGGGGGGCAAAATCAGGAATGTCGCACAAAAACGGCGCATTAGATACATATTCCCTGCCGTCTAGGGGGTCCCCAACACTTTAGAGCGGCCCAAAAAAACATCAGCGGTGGCGCGCAGAGAAAGAGATTGGCGACACAACCCCCTCCTATATGAGACGTTCCCAGCGCTTGAAAGTGGGGGATGAAATCAGCTGTGCGCCGTGGCCCACGAATGGGCAGCTTGGCTACATAACCCTTGCCGTCTAGGGGGTGTGAAAAGCGGCGAACAAAAACAGCAGTGGCACATTGGCTACATAACAATTGCCGTCCAAAGGTTCCCGAACGCTTCAAAGCCGGGGACAAAATTAGTAGTGGCCCACTACTTGGCACATTTGCTACATAACCCTTGCAATTTGGGGGGTCCTCAACGCTTCAGAGCTGGGGCATAAGAAACGGTAGTGGCCCATAAGGGGCTAGCTTGGCGACATAACCCCTGGCTCCTTTTGTTTGGTGGTGGGTGGTGGGGGAGGGGGGCTTCAAAGTGGGAACAAAATTAGCAATGGCCCACATGTGGGCACATTGGCTACATAACCCTGGCCATTCGGGGAGTCTAGACCAGTGTTGATTTTATCGTCTGTGGTATGACGTTGTAGATCCCCCACACGGCAAGGGTTACAGAGGAAATTCGCCCACTTGTGGGCTACTGCTGATTTTGTCCTCCGCGCTGAAGCGTTGGGGACACCCCACATGGCGGGCGTTACGTAGCCAGCTTGCCCACATGCGGGCCATTGCTGATTTTGGCTCCCGCTGTAAGGCGTTGCGACACCCTCAACGTCATGGGTTATGTTGCCAATGCGCCGGGTTGTGGACAGCTGCTAATTTTTTCCCACTCCCTAAAGAATTGCGACTCCCCACACGCCAAGCGTTATATATCCAATTTGCCCACTTGTGGGCTACTACTCATTTTGTTGCCCGCTCAAGGGTTGATTGCACCCCACATGGCACGCGTTACATAGTCGATTAGCCCACATGTGGGCCAGTGCTAATTTTCTGTCCCGCTCTAAAGCGTTGGGTACCCCCCAGGCGGCGGGGAGTATGTAGCCAATGTGCCGAGTTGTGGCCCCCTACTAATTTTCGTCCTCAGTCTCAAGCGTTGGGGACCCCCCACAAGGCATGGGTTATGTAGTCAATTTGCCCTCTTGCGGCCTACAAATGTGAGCAAGGTCGCTACAGAAGCCATGCCGTGTGGGGTATCCGCAACCCTTCAAAGAGGGAGACAACATCAGCAATGGACCACAAATGGGCAGCTTGGCTACATAACCCCTTTCGTTTTATGGGGGGGGGGGGGGGCAACAATTGAAAGCGGAGCACAAAATCGGCATTGGCCCGCATGTTACCAGATTGGCTACATAACCCTTGCTCTTTGGAGGGTCTGCAACACTTCAGAGCGAAAGGAAGGAAGGAACAAACCATGGCCTACGAATTGGCAGTTTGGCTACATAACACCAATCGACTAGGGGGTCCTCAAGGCTTCAGAGTCGAGGACAATATGAGCGGCAGCCCACAAGTGGGCCAATTGGCCAAGTAACTCATGCCAGGTGGGGGATCCGCAACAGTAGGGGTTATGGAGCCCATTTGCCTACTTGCGGGCCACTGTTGATTTTCTCCCCCACTTTGATGCGTTGGGGACCCTCTGAAACGGCATGGACTACGTAAGCCAAGCTGCCCACTTGTGGGCTACTCCTTACTTCATCTCCCATTATGAAGCGGTCGGGACCCCGGAGACCGCATGAGGATATGTCGTCAGTGTGCCAATTTGTTCTCCACTTCTCGGTTTGTCCACCGCCCTTTTTTGGGGAAGCCCTGGGTGGCAGTCGTTATGTAACCATATTGCCCACTTGTGGGCCATTGCAGAATTTGTCTTTGTGTGTAAAGCATTGAGGATCCTTGAGGCGGCAAGCGTTGTGTCGCCAATGTACCCCGTTGTGGGCAACTGCTGATTTTGTCGCGTGCTCTAAAGCGGGGGGGGGGGGGGCACTCAAACGGCAGGGGTTATGTAGCCAAGCTATCCACGTGTTGGCCAAAGCTGAAGTTGTCTCCCTCTCTGAAGCGTGCGGGTCACCCCACACAGCATGGTCTATGCTATGGAGCACTGGAGGGCTCTCACCGCTTCGGAGCCGCATACCAAATCAATAGTGGCCTGCACATTGGCACATTGGCTACATACCCCTTGCCACCTGGCGGAGTCCCAGCGTTTCTGAGAGGGGGACAAAATCAACAGTGGGCCACAAATGGGCACATCGGCTAGATAGCCCTTGCAGTCTAAGGGGCCCCTAACACACCAAAGCGGGGGACTAAATCGGCATAACGCGCTATATTGGCTACATAGCCCCGGCCCTTTCGGGGTCCCTCACACTTCATGGACTGGGGAAAATTCAACAATAGCCAACAAATGGGCTAATAGGCTGCATAGCCCAAGGTGTGTGAGGGGACCCCAACGCTTCAAAGCACGGCAATTCAGCAGTGGGCAATAACTCCGCAAATTGGCTACATAAACGTTCCCGCCTTGGGGGACCTCAACGCTTCACAGCGGAGGATAGTCAGCAGTGGCCCACAAACGGGCCCTTTGGCTACATAACCGATGCCAAGTGGGGCGTGGGGAGATTGGTGCCCCCCCCGCCGATCTGCCCATTCGTGGGCCCATTCGTGGGCCACAGTCGATTTTGGCCCCAGCTCCGAAGCATTGAGCAGCCCCTAAACTCTGTGGGTATGTCGCCAATCTGCCCCATCGTGGGCCACTGTTGATTTTGCCCCCCGCTCTAAGACATTGAGGACCCATTGGACGGCAGGGGTTATGTCGCCAATGTGCTGAGTTGCGGTGCACTGCTAGTTTTGTCCATTTCCTGGAGCAGTGGTGACACCCCTTACGCAAAGAAGTTGAGAATCTTGTCAAGTTCTTTTTCTTTGCCATGGAGGGGAATCACCGGATGCCGAAGAGCATGTTGCGCACCACAGGGGGTGTAAGCCTCCTCCGGGGGAGTCTAGGGGTGCAAGTGGTTGTGGGCAACCGCACCATCGATGACCACTTGACGGCGCATGGCCAGGGTGCGCCCAAAAGGGCACATCATGGGCAAGGAAAGGTCCGTTGGCCGTACAAGAAGACAGCTTCTAAAGGACATGTAGCACCTGGAGACCTCAGAGCGGCGGTTCCGATGCCGCAAGAAAGTGATTTCAGAATCGAACACAAACAACGACCGTTGTTGCCTGTGGCTAGGGTGCACGTAAGGGTGCAAGGGGCGCGTAGTCCGGGTGTTAGGACAAAGGTGGGAATGGCCAACAGTGAAATTCAGATGAAATTGTACGAGAATGGTATAAGACTGGTATGAAATTGGTATGAATTTGTACGACTTTATGTCTACGGGTAGCCCACAGCCGGGTTTTGCTACTTTGTATTTTTGGGCGATGTTTTTGCCGTGGTTGGTGCTGTTGGGGCAGGTTTTTTGCTGAATGATGCGTAATGAAACTGGGGCATGGATTTTACCTCTTCAAGTACCCCAAAGGAAACCAAAAATGTAGTGTTATCTTGAAAACACCTCAAGCGTCAGGCAAATTCGCACGACTTCGAATGCTGCATTCAAAAGACCGCGTAAACCCTCTTCTTGAAGGGTACACAATGTGCCCAATTGTGGCCGGCCCACTAATCCTCTTATCCCCCGCTCTAAGACGTTGAAGGCCCCTGAGAGGGTTATGTAGCGAATGTGCCGAGTTGTGGCCTACTGCTAATTTTGTTCCACACTCTGAAGCGTTGGGGACCCCCCACACGGCAAGTGTTATGCAGCCTATTCGCCCACTTCTCTATCCGTACTGGAGACCCCCCCCCGATGCCAAGATTTTATGGAGGCTGTCTACCCAGTTGTGGGATCGTGCTGATTTTGCCCCCCGGTTTGAAGTGTTGGGAACCCCTCAAACGGCAGTTCATATGTTGCAAATATGCCCTCTTGTGGGCCAATGTGGCTTTCATGCCCCGTTGCGAAGGATTGGGGACCCCCCAAATAGTACAAGCTATGTAGCCAAACGTACCCACTGAAGGGTCAATGGTGATTTCGTGCCCCATTGCGAAGCGTTGAGGTACCCCAAGGTGGTAGGTGTTATGACGCAAAATTGCACATTTGCGGGCCACTACAGATGTTGTCCCTCGCTGTGAAATTTTGGCGACCTCCCTGACGGCACAAGTTTTGAAGCCCATCTGCCCGCTTGTAGGCCATTGCTGATTTTGTCTTCTCCTATGAATGGTCGGGGACCCCCCGGATGGTAAGGGTTATGTAGGAACTGTGTCCCTATGTGGGCTCTACTCATTTTATCCTTGGATGTGAAGGTTCCACGGCCCCACCAAACAGTAGGGGTTTTGTAGCTAAGTTGCCAACTAGTGGGCCGGTGCTAATTTGTCCGCCGTTGTGAATCGCTGGGGACCCCACACATCGAACCGCCAATCTGCCAATTTGTGGGCAATGGTGATTTGGTCCTTTGCTCTACAGCGTTGATCCCTCCGCGAGATGGCAAGGCCTACGTAGCAAATGTGCCCATTTGTGGGCTAGTGCTCATTTTGTCTGCGCGGTATGAAGTTTTGCGGACTCGCCAAGCGGCAAGGGTTATGCGGCCAATCTTTTCTTTTGTGGGCCTTTGCTGTTTCTGTCCTCCGCTATGACGCGTTGAGGACCCCCTCAGATGGTAGAGGATATGTAGTCAATTTGCCCATTTGTTGGCCAGTAATTCTGACCCCTGCTATGAACCGTTGGGGACCCCCAGACGGCAGGGGGTATATAAGCAGCATGCGTGCTAGCGGACCCTTGCTAATTTGAACTGCCCACTTTGAAGTGTTTGCAACCTCGCCAAACGGAAGAGGTTTTGTAGCCTTTTTGCCAAGTTGTGGGCCATTGCTGATTTTGTCCCACGCGCTGAAGCATTGAGGACCCCCCAGACAATAGAGGTTGTGTATTCAATTTTGCCATTTGTGGGCCAATAATGATTTTGTCCCCCTATCTGAAGCGCTAAGGGGCCCAAAAAAAACATTGGTTAGGTCGCCACTTTGCCCACTTGTGAGCCAATGCTGGTTTTGTCACTATGTTATGCATTGTGGACGTCCCACTTGGCATCCGTTATGTAGCCAAAAGGCCAAATTTTGGGCCACCGCTGACTATCCTCCGCTGTGAAGCGTTCAGGTCCCCCAAGGCGGGAACGTTTGTGCAGCCAATGTGCCGAGTTATTGCCCACTGCGGAATAGCCCGGCTTTGAAGCGTTGGGGTCCCCTCACACAGCTTGGGCTATGTAGCCTATTAGCCCATTTGTTGGCTATTGTTGAGTTTTGCCCAGCCTATGAACTGTTGGGGACCCCGAAACGGCAGGAGCTATGTAGCCAATATAGCGCGTTGTGCCGATTTAGTCCCCCGCTTTGTTGTGTTAGGGACCCCTGAGACTGCAAGGGCTATCTAGCCGATGTGCCCATTTGTGGCCAACTGTTGATTTTGTCCGCCTCTCAGAAACGCTGGGACTCCGCTAGGTGGCAAGGGGTATGTAGCCAATGTGCCAATGTGTAGGCCACTATTGATTTGCTATGCCGCTTTCAAGCGGTGAGAGCCCTCCGTTGCTCCATAGACCATGCTGTGTGGGGTGACCCGCAAGCTTCGGAGAGGGAGACAACTTCAGCTTTGGCCAACACGTGGATAGCTTGGCTACATAACCCCTGCCCTTTGAGTGCCCCCCCCCCCCCCGCTTTAGAGCACGGGACAAAATCAGCAGTTGCCCACAACGCGGTAGATTGGTGACACAACGCTTGCCGCCTCAAGGATCCTCAATGCTTTACACACAAAGACCAATTCTGCAATGGCCCACAAGTGGGCAATATGGTTACATAACCCTTGCCACCAAGGGCTTCCACAATAAACAACAAACTGAGTGGTGGAGAACAAATTGGCTCATTGACGACATATCCTCTTGCGGTCTGCGGGGTCCCCGACCGCTTCATAATGGGAGATGAAGTAAGGAGTAGCCCACAAGTGGGCAGCTCGGCTACGTAGTCCATGCCGTTTCAGAGGGCCCCCAACGCATCAAAGTGGGGGAGAAAATCAGCAGTGGCCCGCAAGTAGGCAAATGGGCTCCATAACCCCTACTGTTGCGGATCCCCCACCTGGCATGAGTTACTTGGCCAATTGGCCCACTTGTGGGCTGCCGCGCATATTGTCCTCGACTCTGAAGCCTTGAGGACCCCCTAGTCGATTGGTGTTATGTAGCCAAACTGCCAATTGGTGGGCCATTGTTGGTTCCTTCCTTTCGCTCTGAAGTGTTGCAGACCCTCCAAAGAGCAAGGGTTATGTAGCCAATCTGGTAACATGCATGCTAATGCCGATATTGTGCTCCGCTTTCAATTGTTGCCCGCCCCCCCCGCAAATAAAACGAAAGGGGTTATGTAGCCGAGCTGCCCATTTGTGGTCCATTGCTGATGTTTTCTGCCACTGTGAAGCGTTGCCGACACCCCACACTGCATGGCTTCGGTAGCGACCTTGCTCACATTTGTAGGCCGCAAGAGGGCAAATTAACTACATAACCCATGCCTTGTGGGGGGTCCCCAACGCTACAGACTGGGGACGAAAATTAGTAGGGGGCCACAACTCGGCACATTGGCTACATACTCCCCGCCGCCTGGGGGGTACCCAACGCTTTAGAGCAGGGGACGAAATCAGCATTGGCCCACATGTGGGAAAATCGGCTATGGAACGGGTGCCATTTGGGGTGCACTCAACACTTGAGAGCGGGCGACAAAATCAGAGGTAGCCCACAAGTGGGCAAATTGGATATATAACGCATGGCGTGTGGGGGGTTGCGAGGTTTTAGAGAGTGGGAGAAAATTAGCAGCTGTCCACAACCCGACACATTGGCCACATGACGTCGCGGGGTTCGCCACGCCTTACAGCGGGAGCCAAAATCAGCACTGGCCCACATGTGGGCAAGCTGGCTACGTAACGCCTGCCATGTGGGGTGTCCCCAACGCTTCAGCGCGGAGGACAAAGTCAGCAGCAGCCCACAAGTGGGCGAATTTCCTCTGTAACCCTTGCCGTGTGGGGGGTCCACAACGTCATACAACAGAGGACAAAATCAACACTGGTCAACACTCCCAAAATGGCCGGGGTTATGTAGCCAATTTGCCCCGTTGTGGGCAATTGCTAATTTTGACCCCCACTCCGAAGTGTTGGGGACCCGCGCAACGGCAAGGGTTATATAGCCAATGTGCCCACATGTGGGTCTTTGCTAATTTTGTCCCCATTTTGAAGCCCCCCACCCCCCCGCCCCGCCCACCACCCTCCACGAAACAAAAGGCGCCAGGGGTTATGTCGCCAAGCTAGCCCCTTGTGGGCCACTACTGATTTTATGCCCCAGCTCTGAAGCGTTGAGGACCCCCCAGACGGCAGGGGGTATGTGGCCAATGTGCCAAACTGTGGGCACCTACTAATTTTGTCCCCGGCTTTGAAGCGTTCGGGAACCTTTGGACGGCAATTGTTATGTAGCCAATGTGCCCTTTTTTGTGCCACTGCAGTTTTCGTTCGCCGCTCTAAAAAATTTCAGACACCCTAGACGGCAAGGCTTATGTAGCCAAGCTGCGCATTCCACGGCCACCGCTGATTTCATCCACCACTTATTTGCTCTCGAATCATACTTGTGTTGCTTGAACTCCATAATTTTATCGCGCTTGTGCCGCAAAGATTTTGGTGAATTGTGCAACAACAGGCTCCAAAATACTATGGTGTTATATGCCATTTCTTTAAATATTTAAGTACAAGGCTTGCACTTTTCTGAAAAGCGATGCCGCTTGTACCATTTTCTTCTTTTTTTTTTTTGCGTCGCCAAAGGTATACACCTCTCGGAATGTATGCGCTCTTTTGATACGACACAGTAGACCCACTCAACCCGGTAGGCACTACACATATTTTTAAATTGGGTTCTCTACATACCTTTGAGTTCGGTCAAAGGCAGTTTTTCCGCTCATTATGTTGAAAGCAAGGTACCCCTTTTAGCGTGGGCCTCAACGGAGCATGTCTGCATGGCTCCACCTCACACCAAGGGGTTCTTGGTGGCCCACCAATCCCCAGTGACAATTGTCCGAGACATGGGGTTGGACCCTAAGGCACTCCACACCCGTACCTAGGGGCACCACCAGAAATCTCACCCGGGGCAAAAGGAGATTCAAAGTGCAGCCATTGAACATCTTAGTTTTGCGGCATAGAATGACGTTCGATGGATTTGACGACCAAGAAGTGTCATAGCATCATGTGGATGCCACTTCTGCAAGCTTGGACGCCTTTAGGTTGCGAGTGGACGGAATAATAGGCACACGTCAACCTCCCAAGGTCCCATAGGCACCTCCACAGTATGACCACATGCTATCTCGCCAAGTGATATCAGCAGTGATGATACACCCACCATGTAGCAAGTCTCGTATTTGTTTCAAGGGGCGATCCTTGTGCATCCGGGCAAGCAAGGAGAACATGGCTATTCCCCCTCACGCTTGTTGCATTGGCTGGATCCCTTCCTGATGAACCTCTTTAGTAGCGTACCATGTGCAAGATCTCCTTTGCACCAATCAAGATGGTATCTTCTTGAGTCCTCATAGGCCCGACGGAGACTCTAACATGACCTTGCGTGCCGCAAAATAATCCAGGGTCCCGCTCATGGCATGCAACACATTTGTCCCGATGCCTAACCCCCAGCAACGTAAACAAACAAAATTTTGTGTTGCCGGCGCCGTAAAGAAAAAGACAAGCAAGCAAATTAATGTGGAAAATAGTACTTATTTTTGCATGGACTATATTCCCAAAACCAAATCTACTCCCACTTGGTTGCATGGTGCAGAAGCACCGGCGAGCATACTACGTCGACGTAAAGGCATACGCAAAAAAAGATTTGCACCACACGCTGCCAGACGTCATTTCCGCTCACGGGTGCAATCATGTGCCAGGCGTGAGGTGCACGTGGAAAAAAAATTTGAAAATGTAGGCCACGCAACTTAGGCTTCTTTTGTGACCCATCCTACGTCAAAATCGGTGCGCGATTGACGTTTATGATTCACACACCCTACGTGGGTTTATGACGGGCCCTACGCCTAAAAAACCGCCATTTACGCTTCTGAAAAAATACGCGACCCATGCTTTAACAAGAAACATGTAATGTACGCCAAAAAACAAAGATCCCCCCCACTCTGTGAAGTGTTCGGGACCCCCCACATGGTAGCGGTTGTGTATCAAATCTAAACCCTGGTGGGTCATTGCTCATGTTGTCCCCCGCGCTACGGCGTTGAAGAACCGTAGATGGCACAGCTTATGTCGCCAATGTGCCCACTTGTGGGCTGCTACGGATTTTGTCCCTTGTTGTGAAGCGGTGGAGAAACGCTTAGATGGCAAGATTTATCTAGCCAAGCTACCCCCTTGCGAGCTGCTGCTGATTTTGTCCCCCGGTGTGTAGCAAGGGGACCCCCTAGACGGTAGGGTTATGTGGCCCATCTGCCAACTTGTCAGGTATTGTTGATTCGGTCCCGTGGGCTGAAGCGTTGGGGACCTTCGTGTGCCCACTTTTGGGCCACAGCTGGTTTTTCCACCACGCTGAAGCGGTGGGGACCCCCTAGACAGCACGAGCTATGTGGCTGAGCTAGCCACTTGCAGGCCACTAGTGATTTTGTCCCCCTCTCACACGTGTGCAGACCCCGAGAAGGCAGGGGTTTTTTCACCCATGTGCCCACTCGTGGGCCACTGCTGATTTTGTCCCCCCCGCTCTGCAGCGTTGAGGAACCCCCAAACGGCTATGTACCCACTCCATCCGGTTTTAGGCCACTACTAATTTTGTACCATGCCTTGTCGCATTGGGGAGCTTCCACACGGCATGGGGGATGCAGCCAATCCGCCTAGTTAGGGGCCACTGCTGATTATGTCCCACTGTCTAAAATGTTGGGGACCCCAAAGGCAGCAGGGGGCATGTAGTTCATATGCCGGCCTATGGGCGATAGCTGATTTCATTTCCTTCTCTGAAACGTTCGGGACCCCCAGACGGCAAGGGTGATGTAGCCCAGCTGCCTTGCTAAGGCTCATTGCTAATTTTGTCCCCCCTAGCCACGCAGCACCACAAACATATGTAGCCAGTCTTTCCACTTGTGGGCCAATGCCGATTCTATTCCAAACTATGTGGCATTGGGAACACCGCAAATCATAGGGCTTATGTAGCCGTTTGGCTGAATTGTGGGACACCGCTAATTTTGTCCCCCGCTTTGAAGCGTAGGGGACACCCCACCCGGCAAGGGTTATGCGGCCACTTGGCCCATTTCGGGGCCACTGCTAATTTTGTCCCCTTTTCAGAGGTGTGGGGACCTTTTAGGGCTAATGTACCCACTTGTGGGCCAGTGCTGATTTTGTCCCATGCTTTGAAGTGATGAGGAACCATGAGGGCTTATGCACCAAAGTTGTTCACTTGTTGGCCTTTGATCGTTTTGTGATTCGAGTCGAATCGTGGGGAACATCTGCCTCGTAGACAGGTATGTCGCCAGGCTGCTGCGTGTGGGCCACTAGGCATGTCATCCCGCTCCTATGACGGATTGCGGACCCACCAAATAGCAAGGGTTGTGCCGCCAATCTTTCCACTTGTGGGCTGCTGCTTATGTTGTCCCCCGTTGTGAAGTGTTGTGGACCCCCCAGACAGTAGGGGTTATGGAACCAATATTTCTACTTGTTGGCCTGCGCCCATTTTGTCTCACGCTATGAGGCATCCAGACCGCCCCGAATGGCAGGGGTTATGTAGCCATTTTCCCCAGTTGTGGGCCACTACTAATTTTGTCCCCTGCTTTGAGGCGTTGGGAACACCCCGCACCGCATGGGTCATGCAGCGAATGGGCCCATTTGTGGGCCGTTGTGGAATTTCCCCCCGGCCCTAAGTTGTTGAGGGATTATGTCCGCAATCTTTCCCCTTGTGGGCCGCTGCTAATTCTGCTCCCCTCTTGCAGGCGTGGGGACCCGGAGAAGGCAAGGCTTGTATAGCCAATCGGCCCCGTTGTGGGCCACACTTGATTTTGTCCCCCCTCTCTAAAGCGCCGAGCAACCCTTCAACGGCGGGGGGCTATGTATCTAAGCCTCACATCTTGGGCCACTATTGATTTTGTCCTACGCCTTGAAGGGTTGGGGAACTCCCACACGGCGCGGGGGGGTGTAACCAAGTTCCCTGGTTGTGGGCAATTGCTCATTTTTCCCACGCTCTAAAGCGTTGGGCATGCCTAGGCGGCAAAGGTCTTGTAGTTTATTTGCCCATCTGTGGACCAATGCTGATTTGGTCCCCCGCTATGAAGCATTGGGGACCCCCGTAGACGGTAAGGTTATCCCGCCCAGCTGCCCACTCGCGGGGTACTGTTGATTTGGTCCCCTAGGCTTAAGCGTTGGGGACCCCCCTAGGCAACGGGGGTTATGTAGCCCGTGTGCCCACTTTTGGGCCAAGGCTAATTGTCTCTTGCGGGGCGAAGCGGTGGTATGTCCCTAGACGGCAGGGTATCTAGCCAAGCTAGCCACTTGCGGGCCACTAGTGTTTTATCCCCCCTGTCAAAGGTTCGGGCACCCCAAGAAGGCAGGGGCTTTTGTAGCCAATGTGCCTACTTGTAGGCCATCGCTGACTTCCCCCCCGCACTGAAGCGTTGAGAAACCCCCAAACGGCGGGGGCTATGTACCCAATTTACCCAGTTGTGGGCCACTTCTAATTTCATCCCAACCATTGAAGGGTTGGAGAATTCACACTGTGCGAGGGGGATGTAGCCGATTTGCATAGTTGTCAGCCATTGCCGATTTTGTCCCATGGTCTAAAGCATTGGGGACCCCTAGACGGCAAGGGTCATGTAGTTCATCTGCCCACGTGCGGGTGAATTGTTGATTTCATCCCCCACTTTGAAGTGTTGGGGTACCCTCGAACGGCACGGGCTATTTGGCCAAGCTGCCCATTTGTGGGCCACAACTAATTGCATCCCTTTCTGTGAAGTGTTCGAGACCCTAAGACGGCAAGGGTTATCTACCCAAGCTGCCTTCCTACGGCTCACTGTTGATCCTACCCCCCCTAGCCACCCAGCACCACAAACGGGAATGGCCCTCCACATGATGTGCACCACACACTACACACAACACTCGTCTAGACACACAGCCCGCTCTTTTTGCATAAGCTGTGTGCAAGCCATCCCGGCCATTGCCATTTGGTAGTAGCGTCTCCGGCACACACAACACCCACGCCCCAAACGCTGAACCCCCCCATGGCACGGATTGCGAAGCCACTTTGCCCACTTGTTGGCCACCGTTGATTTTGGCCCCACTCTGAAGTGTAGAGGGCCGCTAGCACTGCAGTTATGTAACCCAGCTGCTCACTTGAGGGCCACTGCTGATTTTGTCCCCTGGTTTGAAGCGTTGAGGAACCCCGACGCGGAAGGGCTTATGCTGTCCACTTGTGGGCCACTGCTCATTTGGTCCCCAACTCTGAATCGTGGGGGACCGCGACTCATCGAGAGTTATGTAGTGAAGGTGCCCCCTTTTGGGCTATTGTGGATGTTGTCCCCCTACCATGAGGTATTGCACACCCAACAAACAGCACGCGTTATGTTGCCAATCTTTCCGCATTCACGGTATTTTGTACCTGGCTGTGAGGCGTTGTGGACCCCCTAGACGGTAGGGGTTATGTAGCCAGTCTTCCCACTTGTGGGCCAATGCTGATTCTGTCCCCCACTATGCGGCATTGGGAACGGCCCAAATGGTGGGGCTTATGCAGCCGTTTTGCCCAATTGTGGGCCACTGCTAATTTTGTTACCTGCTTTGAAGTGTTGGGGACACCCCACATGGCAAGGGTTATGTGGCCACTTGGCCCATTTCGTGGCCACTGCTGATTTTGTCGTCTTTTGAGAGGCGGGAACTCGGAGAAGGCCAAGATTCTACTAATGTACCCACTACTGGGCGATTTTTGATTTTGTCGCACGTCGTGAAGCGTTGGCGGACTCCCACACGGCGGGGGGGGATGTAGCTAATTTCCCTAGTTTTGGGCGACTCCTCATTTTATTCACGCTGTAAAAAGTTGGGCATGCCCATCGATGTACCAATGCTAATTTTGTCCCTTGCTATGAAGCATTGGGGACCCCCCAAGCGGTGGCAGGGGTGTCCTTAACGGGGAAAAAAAAGTTGTTCTAGAACTAGGTAATTTCAAAAGAGCCCGTGGACAGTACATCTCTTCACCCCGGTGTTCCCAATTGTTCAACCATGAGTCCCTAGCCCCAAATTTGTATAAGCACACAACCATATGATCCTAGCCCCACATGTGTTGCATGATAGAATCAGAACCCTACCTCACACCCCGCACAATTCAACATGAACAACAACGATACTTTTTTCATCAAATCTATTGATGCAGCGTTGGACCACCCGAATATTCCATCGCCGGTGGCACAGTTGATGAAAAACTCCCTACAGCTGGTACAACCTCTTGAAGTGCACCCTGACACGCTCCATAAGCTCACCCTTCCCCCCGCTCAAACCATGCTTCCTAGAAATGGCCTTAAACTCAACTTTAGTCCACTCATGCAACCTCCCCCTCTCCATTGCCTTCAACACGGTCTCATCCACAGCATACGCAGACACCAACTGCGCAGCAGGGTTGGAAGAGGTGGAGGGGACAGCTGAGGGGTTACGAAGGTCAGAAGAGGAGCTACTGGCAACTTCACCTGCCTATTCCAAATCCTCGTCCTCAATGTCTTCCTCCTCACCCTCCAACCCAACCCCATACACATCGCCAATGTCGGCGTGACTTGTAGCCCTCTTGGGGACAACCCACAAATCTTGAATGTCCAACTGAACCTCTGCCTGACCATCCTCTTCCAAAGAAGCTGCCAAATTCTTGAAAGCCGCAAACCCAAGCAAAGCACAATCTTCCACCTCAACCGCATGCCCTTGCTTCCGTTTGCGCGGGCGGAAAGGGGTCTTGCGAAGATCAACAAAAACCTCAAAGGGCCCCCAAACCTCTGGAGCGTCCCCATTGCACCTTACCCTTGGCCAAAGTCTGTAGCCGTCACGTAGCTAAACACTCTCTCACACGAACACGAGCTTGCCTCAACGCAATCCTCCAGGCTTCCCTTGAATCGTGCGACGGGAGAAACAAAACTTCCCCCCTTTGCGCCACAACCCCCGCATGCGCTTGGAGCTGGTCCTGTAGAAGCAGGCCAAGAAGGAAACAAGATCATCCAGTGCATCGTACCACAACTTGACCCCTCCGAATCAGAGCGGGGGGCAAAATCAGAAGTGGCCCACTTGTGGGCAAGGCGGCTACGTAACCCCTGCCGCCTCGGGGATCCCCTCCGCTTCGAACCGGGGGGTAAAATCAGAAGTGGCCCAGTTGTGGGCAAGGTGGCTACGTAACCCCTGCCGCCTCGGGGACCCCCTCGGCATTAGAGCGGGGGGCAAAATCAGAAGTGGCCCACTTGTGGGCAAGGTGGCTACCTAACGCCTGCCGCCTCAGGGATCCCCTCCGCTTCAAAGCGGGGGGCAGAATGAGAAGTGGCCCACTTGTGGGCAAGGTGGCTACATAAACCCTGTCGCCTCGGAGATCCCCTCCGCCTCAGAGCGGGGGGCAAAATCACAAGTGGCGCCCAAAAGAGGGCGGAGTTGCTAAGTAACTCCTGCTTTCTCGGCGATGCCCCAAAAGGGAGGATAGACATGGCCCACGCTGGGCCGGGGTGAAAAGGCCTCTTGGGCCTGTCCTTAACAAAAAAAGAATCTCGTCCCTTAAGGACCCCACTGGGCAGTGGGGTTACATAGCCCATGTGTCCACTTGTGGGGTGCTGTTGATTTGGCCCCCTGGGCTTAAGCGTTGGGGACACCCTGGGCGACGAGGCTTATGTAGCCCGTGGCCCAGAAGGCCGATTTTCTCCCGCGCGGTGAAGCGGTGGGGACCCCCTAGAGGGCACGAGCTATCTAGCCAAGCTGTGGAGCCAATCTGCCTAGTTGTGGGCCAGTGCCGATTTCGTCCTATGGTCTAAAGCGTTGGGGACCCCTAGACGGCAGCGCTCATGTCGTTCAGATGCCCACGTGTGGGCCAATGCTGATTTTATCCCCCAGTGTGAAGCGTTGGCGTACCCCCGAACGGCAAAGACTATGTGGCCAAGCTGCCCACTCGTGGGCCTTGCGGCAAGAAAAGTGTAACATCAAGTACTCAAGGTTGTGTAATGACATGGGGTATTGCATTGTGTTTGTGTGTGTGTTTTTGCTCATTGTGTTTGTTGAAGGCATCATTTACCATGACTCGCAAAAACTCCAAATATCAATATGCCCAATTGTGGGTCGCTGCTGATTTTGTCCCACCGCCGTAGGAGGCTGAGGGACCCTGAGACGGCAGGGGTTATGTAGTGAGTGTGCCCGGTTGTGGCCCAATGCTAGTTTTGTCATACAATCTAAAGAGTTTGGGACACCCCACACGGCAGGTTTTTCGTAGCCTATTTGCCCACTTTTGCGTCCGTGCTGGTTTCCCCCCCACTCTAAGGCGCCGAACCCCCCCCTCCACCTGACAACAGGAATTGTGGAGCCTATCTACCCAAACCGCGGGCTCCTACTAACTTTGTCCCCGGTTGTGGAAGCGTTGGGAAACCCCCCAAAACGGTGGTGGTTATATTGCCAAACTACCCACCGCTGGGTCTGTGCTGATTTAGTGCCCCACTGTTAAGCGTTGAGGGACCCTCGGGCGGCAGGTGTTATGTTGCAAAAAGGCCCCCCTTGCGAACTACTGCCGGCTTCGTCCCTCGCTGTGAAATTTTGAGGTTCTCATGTCCGACAGGGTTATGTAGCCAATGTGCCCGGTTGTGGACTGTTGATGATTTTGTTCGCCGCTGTAAAGTGTTGGGGAGTCCTTGGATAGCAGGGGTTATGTAGCCAATCTGCACAATTTCGGGCCACTGCTCATGTGGTCCCCCGCTCTGAAGGGTCGAGGACCCCCTGGATGGCGGGCCTTATGTGGGCAAACGTGTTGGGGACCCCCCCCAAGCGGCCATAGTTATCAAGCCAATATGCTATTTTGTTTGCCACTACTCATTTCGTCCCCTGCTTTGAAGCCTTTGACTCACCCCACAATGCATGGCCTATGTGGCCAATTTCCCCATTTGTAGGCCACTGCCGATTTTGTTCCCCGCTTTGAAGTGTTGAGGACCCTCTAAACAGCAGGGGTTATGCGGTCCATCTACCCGTTTATGGCCCACACCCGATTTTGTCGCCGAGGTCGGCAGGGTTTAGGACCGCCCAAGCAGCAGGCAGTACGGCGGGAAGACAAAATCAGCAGCGACCCAAAATGGATATTTGAAGTTTCTGCGAGTCATGGTAAATGATGCCTTCAACAAACACAATGAGCAAAAACACACACACAAACACAATGCAATAACCCATATCATTACACAACGTTGAGTACTTGATGATTTTCTTGCCGCAAGGCCCACGAGTGGGCAGCTTGGCCACATAGTCTGTGCCGTTCGGGGGTACGCCAACGCTTCACAGTGGGGGATAAAATCAGCATTGGCCCACACGTGGGCATCTGAACGACATGAGCGCTGCCGTCTAGGGGTCCCCAACGCTTTAGACCATAGGACGAAATCGGCACTGGCCCACAACTAGGCAGATTGGCTCCACAGCTTGGCTAGATAGCTCGTGCCCTCTAGGGGGTCCCCACCGCTTCACCGCGCGGGAGAAAATCGGCCTTCTGGGCCACGGGCTACATAAGCCTCGTCGCCCAGGGCGTCCCCAACGCTTAAGCCCAGGGGACCAAATCAACAGCACCCCACAAGTGGACACATGGGCTATGTAACCCCACCGACTGGGGGGGGGGGGGGGGGGCAATGCTTCAAAGCGAGGAACAAAATCAGCATTGGTACATCGATGAGCATGCCCAACTTTTTACAGCGTGAATAAAATGAGCAGTCGCCCACAACTAGGAAAATTAGCTACATCCCCCCCCCGCCGTGTGGGAGTTCGCCAACGCTTCAAGGCGTGCGACAAAATCAAAAATCGCCAACAAGTGGGTACATCAGTAAAATCCTGGCCTTCTCGGAGTTCCCGCCTCTCAAAAGACGACAAAATGAGCAGTGGCCACGAAATGGGCCAAGTGGCCACAGAACGGTTGCTTTGTGGGGTGTCCCCAAAGCTTCAAAGCAGGTAGCAAAATTAACGGTGGCCCATAATTGGCCAAAAGGGCTACATAAGCCCTACCATTTGGGCCGTTCCCAATGCCGCAAAGCGGAGGACAGAATCAGCATTGGCCCACAAGTGGAAAGACTGGCTACATAACCCCTACCGTCTAGGGGGTCCACAACGCTTCACAGCCGGGGGAAATAACCATCAAGTCACAAATGTGGAAAGATTGGCGACATAACCCGTGCAATTTGGGGGGGTCTGCAATCCCTCATGGTAGGGGGACAACATCCAAAATGGCCCGAAACGGGGGCAGCTTCACTACATAAGTCTCGCTTAGTCGGGGTCTCCCACAATTCAGAGCGGGGGACCAAATGAGCAGTGGCCCACAAGTGGACAGCTTAGCTGCAGAAGCCCTTCCGCGTCGGGGTTCCTCAACACTTCAAACCAGAGGACAAAATCAGCAGTGGCCCTCAAGTGGGCAGCTAGGCTACATAACTGCCGTGCTGGCGGCCCTCTACACTTCAGAGTGGGGCCATATCAACGGTGGCCAACAAGTGGGCAAAGTGGCTACGCAATCCCTGCCATGGGGGGGGGGGGGGTTCAGCGTTTGGGGCGTGGGTGTTGTGTGTGCCGGAGACGCTACTACCAAATGGCAATGGCCGTGATGGCTTGTGCACGGCTTGTGCAAAAAGAGCGGGCCGTGTGTCTAGACGGGCGTTGTGTGTAGTATGTGGTGCACATGATGTGGAGGGCCATCCCCGTTTGTGGTGCTGGGTGGCTAGGGGGGGTAAGATCAACAGTGAGCCGTAGGAAGGCAGCTTGGCTAGATAACCCTTGCCGTCTCAGGGTCTCGAACACTTCACAGAAAGGGATGCAATCAGTTGTGGCCCACAAATGGGCAGCTTGGCCAAATAGCCCGTGCCGTTCGAGGGTACCCCAACACTTCAAAGTGGGGGATGAAATCAACAATTCACCCGCACGTGGGCAGATGAACTACCCGACCCCTACCGTTTGGGGGTCCCCAATGCTTTAGACCATGGGACGAAATCGGCAATGGCTTACAACTAGGCAAATCGGCTACATCCCCCTCGCACAGTGGGAATTCTCCAACTCTTCAATGGTTGGGATGAAAATAGAAGTGGCCCACAACTGGGTAAATTGGGTACATTGCCCCCGCCGTTTGGGGGTTCCTCAACGCTTCAGTGCGGGGGGGAAGTCGGCGATGGCCTACAAGTAGGCACATCGGCTACAAAAACCCTGCCTTCTCGGGGTGCCCAAACCTTTGACAGGGGGGATAAAACACTAGTGGCCCGCAAGTGGCTAGCTTGGCTAGATACCCTGCCGCCTAGGGAATCCCCACCGCTTCGCCCCGCAGGAGACAAAATAAGCCGTGGCCCAAAAGTGGGCACACGGGCTACATAACCCCCGTTGCCTAGGGGGGTCCCCAACGCTTAAGCCTAGGGGACCAAATCAACAGCACCCCGCGAGTGGGCAGATGGACGGGATAACCTTACCGTCTACGGGGGTCCCCAATGCTTCATAGCGGGGGACCAAATCAGCATTGGTCCACAGATGGGCAAATAAACTACACGACCTTTGCCGTCTAGGCATGCCCAGCGCTTTAGAGCGTGGGAAAAATGAGCAATAGTCCACAACCAGGGAACTTGGTTACACCCCCCCGCGCCGTGTGGGAGTTCCCCAACCCTTCAAGGCGTAGGACAAAATCAGGAGTGGCCCAAGATGTGTAGATTAGATACATAGCCCCCCGCCGTTGAAGGGTTGCTCAACGCTTTAGAGAGGGGGGGCAAAATCAAGTGTGGCCCGTGACGGGGCCGATTGGCTATACAAGCCTTGCCTTCTCCGGGTCCCCACGCCTGCAAGAGGGGAGCAAAATTAGCAGCGGCCCACAGGGGGAAAGATTGCCAACATCATCCCTCAACAACTTAGGGCCGGGGGGAAATTCCACAACGGCCCACAAATGGGCCAATTCGTTGCATGACGCATGCGGTGCGGGGTGTTCCCAACACCTCAAAGTGGGGGACAAAATTAGTAGTGGCCCACAACTGGGGAAAATGGCTACATAACCCCTGCCATTCGGGGCGGTCTGGATGCCTCATAGCGTGAGACAAAATGGGCATAGGCCAACAAGTGGAAAGATTGGCACTATAACCCCTACCGTCTGGGGGGTCCACAACACTTCACAACGGGGGACAACATAAGCAGCAGCCCACAAGTGGAAAGATTGGCGGCACAACCCTTGCTATTTGGTGGGTCCGCAATCCGTCATAAAAGCGGGATGAAATGCGTCGTGGCCCACACGCAGCAGCCTGGCGACATACCTGTCTACGAGGCAGATGTTCCCCACGATTCGACTCGAATCACAAAACGATCAAAGGCCAACAAGTGAACAACTTACGCACATAAGCTCTCATGTGTAAGGGTTCCTCAACATTTCAAAGCATGGGACAAAATCACACTGGCCCACAAGTGGGTACATTAGCCCTAAAAGGTCCCCACACCTCTGAAAAGGGGACAAAATCAGCAGTGGCCCCAAAATGGGCCAAGTGGCCGCATAACCCTTGCCGGGTGGGGTGTCCCTAACGCTTCAAAGCGGGGGAAAAAATTAGCGGTGGCCCACAATTGGGCCAAAAGGCTACATAAGCCTTACCATTTGCGGTGTTCCCAATGCCGCATAGCGGGGGATAGAATCGGCATTGGCCCACAAGTGGTAAGAATGGCTACATAACCCCTACCGTCTAGGGGGTCGACAACACTTCACAGCCGGGGACAAAAGAACAACCAACCCCCAAATGTGGAGCCATTGGCAACATAACCCGTCCTATTTGGCGAGTTCGCAATCCCTCATGGTAGGGGGTCGAAATCCATAGTGGCCCACAAGCGGGCAGCTTCACTACATAACTCTTGCAAAGTCAGGGGTCCCCCACAATTAAGAGCGGGGGACCAAATCAACACTGGGCAAAAAGTGGACAACTTAGCTACATACGCCCTTCCGCGTCGGGGTTCCTTAACGCTTCAAAGCAGGGGACAAAAGCAACAGTGGCCCTCAAATGGGGAGCTTGGCTACGCACTTGCTGCTGCCGTCCGGGTGGTCCTCAACACTTCAATATGGGGAACAAAATCAACGGTGGCCAACTAGTTGAAATTGGCTACGCAACCCGTGCCATGGAGGGGTTCAACGTTTGGCGTGTGGGGGTTGTGTGTGCCTGAGGCGCTACTACCAAATGGCAATGGCCTGGATGCCTTGCATACAGGTTGTTGAAAACGAGAGGGCTGTGTGTCCAAACGGGTGTTGTGTGTAATATGTGGTGCACATGATGCGGAGGGCCATCCCTGATTGTGGTGATGGGTGGCTAGGGGGGACAAAATCAGCAATGAGCCGTAGGAAGGCAACTTGGCTACATAACTCTTGCCGTCTGGGGGTCCCGAACGTTTCAGAGAAGGAAATGAAATCAGCTGTCGCCCATAGGCCGGCATATGAACTACATGCCCCCTGCTGCCTCTTGGGTCCCCAACGTTCTGTACAACAGGACGAAATCAGCAGTGGCCCACAACTAGACGGATTGGCTGCATCGCCCACGCCGTGTGAAAGCTCCCCAATGCGACAAGGCATGGTACAAAATCACTAGTGGCCTAAAACCGGATGGAGTGGGTACATAGCCCCAGCGGTTTGGGGGTTCCTCAACGCTGCAGAGCGGGGGGACAAAATCAGCAGTGGCCCACAAGTGGGCACATGGATGACAAAACCCTTGCCTTCTCGGGGTCTCCACACGTGTGAGAGGGGGACAAAATCACTAGTGGCCCGCAAGTGGCTAGCGCGGCCACATAGCTCGTCCTGTCTAGGGGGTCCCCACCGCTTCAGCGTGGTGGAAAAACCAGCTGTGGCCCAAAAAAGGGCACACGAAGGTCCCCAACGCTTAAGCCCACGGGACCAAATCAACAAAACCTGACAAGTTGGCAGATGGGCCACATAACCCTACCGTCTAGGGGGTCCCCTTGCTACACATCGGGGAATAAAATCTGCAGCAGCTCGCAAGTGGGTAGCTTGGCTAGATAATTCTTGCCATCTCAGTGTTTCTCCACCGCTTCGCAGCAGGGGACAAAATCCGTAGCGGCCCACAAGTGGGAACATTGGCTACATGAGTTGTGCCATCTACGGGTCTTCAACATTGTAGCGCGGGGGACAACATGAGCAATGATCCACCAGGGTTTAGATTTGATACACAACCGCTACCATGTGGGGGGTCCCGAACGCTTCAGAGAGGGGGGGTGGGGGGGATCTTTGTTTTTTGGCGTACATTGCATGTTTCTTGTTAAAGCATGGGTCGCGTATCATTCAAAAGCGTAATATGCGGATTTTTCTTCATTACCAAAATCGTGCTTTTTTTTGTGTCCACTGCGCAACAAAAAAAGGGTTAGTCGCCTTTTTTATAAAGTGGAAATAGTGCTTTTTTTTGGCGCAGGTGAATCATAAACGTCAATCGCACATTGATTTCGACGTAGGATGGGTCACAAAAAAAGCCTAAGTCGAGTGGCCTACATTTTCAAGTTTTTTTCCCACGTGCACCTCACGCCTGGCACATGATTGCACCCATGAGCGGAAATGACGTCTGGCAGCGTGTGGTGCAAATCCTCTTTTGCGTATGCCTTTACGTCGACGTAGTATGCTCGCCGGTGCTTCTGCACCATGCAACCAAGTGGGAGTAGATTTGGTTTTGGAAATATAGTCCATGCAAAAAAAAGTACTATTTTCCACATTAATTTGCTTGCTTGTCTTTTTCTTTACGGCGCCGGCAACGCAAAATTTTGCTTGTTTAGGTTGATGGGTGTTAGGCATCGGGACAAATGTGTTGCATGCCATGAGCGGGACCATGGATTATTTTGCGAGCACTCAAGGTCATGTCAGACTCTCCGTGGGGCCTATGAGGACTCAAGCAGATACCATCTTGATTGGTGCAAAAGGAGATCTTGTACATGGTACACTACTAAAGAGGTTCATCAGGAAAGGATCCAGCCAATGCAACAAGCGTGAGGGGGAATAGCCATGTTCTCCTTGCTTGTCCGGGTGCACAAAGATAGCCCCTTGAAACAAATACGAGAATTGCTACATGGTGGGTGTATCAGCACCGCTGATATCACTTGGCGAGATAGCATGTGGTCATACTGTGGAGGTGCCTATGGGACCTTGGGAGGTTGACGTGTGCCTATGATTCCGTCCACTCGCAACCTAAAGGCGTCCAAGCTTGCAGAAGTGGCATCCACATGATGCTATGACACTTCTTGGTCGTCAAATCCATCGACGTCATTCTATGCTGCAAAACTAAGATGTTCAATGGCTGCACTTTGAATCTCCTTTTGCCCCGGGTGAGATTTGTGGAGGTACCCCTAGGTACGGGTGTGGAGTGCCTTAGGGTCCAACCCCATGTCTCGGACAATTGTCACTGGGGATTGGTGGGCCACCAAGAACCCCTTGGTGTGAGGTGGAGCCATGCACACATGCTCCGTTGAGGCCCACGCTATAAGGGGTACCTTGCTTTCAACATAATGAGCGGAAAAACTGCCTTTGACCGAACTCAAAGGTATGTAAAGAACCCAATTTAAAAATAAGTGTAGTGCCTACCGGGTTGAGTGGGTGTACTGTGTTGTTTCAAAAGAGCGCATACATTGAGAGGTGTATACCTTTGGCGACACAAAAAAAAAGAAGAAATTGGTACAAGCGGCATCGCTTTTCAGAATAGTGCAAGCCTTGTACTTAAATATTTTAAAAACGGCATATAACACCATAGTATTTTGGAGCCTGTTGTTGCACAATTCACCAAAATCCTTGCGGCACAAGCGCGATAAAAATATGGAGTTCAAGCAACACAAATATGACCCGAGAGCAAACAAGAGCACCCGAACATGAGAAGATGCAACACAAATACAAATTGAAATCTCAGTCAATCGAAATGCCAACTCTGTCGTTTGTTTTATAGGAAAATGTAACCGGAAGCACAAAACGAAAACATGACTGTACAGCAACACAGCCGAAGCAGACGAAGGGCAAACTAAAGGAATTGGAGCGTGCCAAACATTTCCTCCTCAGCCACCCCCCCGCCGACATCAAGGGTTGTCGCCATTTAGCCCAACAAAGGGCCTCTAAAGAAAGCAAGGGGTATGTATGCACTTTGGTCTCCTTCCCACATTGGGAACCCCCAAGATGGCAGGGGTTGTGTAGCCACTTTCATGTTCCTTCACAAATTGGGGACCCCCAAAACTGTAGGGGTTATGAAGCCATTGTGTGCACCAGTCGGCCCCCAAGACAGTAGCGGTTGTGTAGCCACATTGATTTCCTTCCCACATTGGGGAACCCCAAGACGGTTGGGGTTATGTTCCCATTTTGCCCACAAGTGGGCCCCCAAGACGGCAAAAGAGCTGTGGCCACTTTGATTTTCTCCGCACATTGGCGACCCCCTAGGTAGCAAGGGTTATGTATCCATGTTGCCCACCGGTGGGCCCCTGAGACGGTCAAGCATCCACTTCTCATTATGTTCCCACGCTCATGATCGGGGGCCGTTGATGAATGGGGGGCCTTGGGAATGCACATGTGCTGTAGGCACTTTGCCCGCCAATGCTCCTCCAAGACAGCAAAGGTTACGCGGCCACATCTGATTTCCTCCCCATAGTAGGGATTTGGTGGGTTGTTTGGTAAGGTTTTGGGTTTTTTGTGGTAAAGGGTGGGGTTTGCAATACATAACCAAAAATACTATGTTGCCGGTGCCGGAAACCCTCACAGTTCACCCAAGCATTGGAACCACCTCACTTGCGCATTGCAGGATCCATTCATGCACAAATCTTGTTTCTAAAAGAGGCACCAAAGTGCCTTCTTCGAGATTGCGTCCTGAAGTTGGTTGTGTGTCTAGGTTCATTGAGTGACCACCCAAGTACAGGTGGGGAGAATTTTTGGATTAGGCGAAATTTGCAATGGCAAAATTTGGGGCAGGTAAAATTGGGCACGGATTTTTAAATTCCATGGAGAAACTTGCTACAAAACTTCTAGATTGTGGCCAGGGGAAAACCACGCTACTCGGAATTGAACCCAACATTGTTCATTTGCAAATGCAATGCCTCACAAACTCAGCTACCAGCACAACCTGTCTAGACTGTATAAAATAGGGTTCATAGCATACCAAGAATTCTTAATATTCAGTCTCATGCTTGCCATACATCCTAGGGTGCCCATTTTTGGGCCTTGTGGCCGCTACTGGTACACCGAGAATTCTTAATTTTTAGTCCGATGCTTGCCATTGTCCCTCCACTTCAACTGGGGCTGCAGTTCAGGGTCCCGTTTTTCTTTTTTTCCAATGCTTTTCTTCAGTCCTTGTACAGCACCATGCAAGTCGGTCTATCTAGTCTGATGTGACCAGAGACTTGGGAACAAGACATCGTTGCATGTTGTGAATCTCTACCAAAGGTAGGTGACCTTTGTGCTGAGGCTGTGGAATTTAACAAGCTGCTAGATGCTGAAAAATAGGAGCTTCAACGGCACTACAAGTCCCTGTTATAGCATCCTGCAGATTCTATGGGGTGGGACCACAATATCATGCCATCCTTCAAAGAAAAACATAGAGCACTTGCTGCACAGTGCGCTCCATGAGGATCATGCAAAATAATGTAACATGCAGACAACTTGCGCAAAAAAAAGATTTCGCGGGGAAAAATTGGTTACCAGAATGGAGAAATTTGGTGCGGGCAAAATTTGGCACGAATTCTTAAATTCCATGGCGAAATTTGGTACAATTCTGTTGTGCCAAATTTTGCTATTCCAAATTTCGCCTCTTGCAAAAAATTCCCCCTCCGGTATGTGAGGCATTAATCCACATGTCAGCAACAAGTCAACGTCAACACAGCCACCAAATGAAGCCGGAAGAGACGTAGGGACCCATGTAAGCACAGGCACGGCTGTCTGTGTGTACCACTGCTTGGTATGGGTGTTTCGAGCCGTTTAGGAATCTCAACCCCCACAGGAACGAAAAGGTAGCAAGCAAATCAACCCCCTTGACCCTTGCTCATAGTGCAACCCCAAGTAAACAGTCACCAAGGCTGTTTGACCAGGTCTTGAGGGGGCGGGGGGCATGGGGGGGGGGGGGGGGGGACTTGAGATGCCCACGCATCTCAGATTTCCGGAAAACCCAAGGACCCAAAAAATGTACCCCCTTTGCAGCCGCAAATTTAGTCAGCAATGTCCGCCAAGGATCCACCTGTGCCTGCCTCACAGCATTCGTCAACCTCTGTCCATTGCGAGCGCTTCACGGCATCCAGTGTCCTCAGTGTCACTGAGATGCGGTCTTCTCGCATCTCTCCTCCCTCAGCACGCCTACCGATGGTTACTGGCTGGGGTTCCAGTGCTCTGCCCACCCACCAACGCAGCCTCCCAGCCACTGCCCCAAAGGCAAAACAGGGCAAGAAACTTTGTCCGGCGCCTTCGGAACTGATCCAAACACCCCCAAAATCACCCAACCCCACACAACCACCCAACCCCACACAGGGGGAGGGGGGGCAGGGATTGACACCTCAAGCGAAACCTGGGTTTGACACAGTTCGGCAGCGGGAGGCGTGAGTGCTGCCGCTATGCTGAACCATGACATCCCTTTTTGTGGCTCGCAAGATACCGTAGGATACCGCAGGAACAAACTGGACCGCCGACCCCCCTTTATGGTGTCTCGCGCAAAGTGTCAGCTTCGAAGGATGGTAGTGACCCTCCCCCCCAAAACACAAACAGTGCATACGTATCGGGATTCAGGGAAATCACAGTGCACAAGTTCCGAGGAAGTCTGTCCAACTGGACACTGAAGGACCCCAGCCTTGTGGACTTGTCCACGACCGTGACCCGCAGCGTCTGCGGTCGCACCGGCCGTGCCAACTTGAACACAAACTCCTCGTTCCAGATCGGGTTGGCAGTGCCCGAGCAAACACTCGTCTGCAACGCCTCACCCCCGACCTCCAGCCACACGGACGTGTCACACCACTGCCCCGTCTGGCTCATGATGTTGCAGGCCTCGCCCACCTTTACCCACAGCTTCGCTGGCCCCTTGCCCTCCTCGTAGTACTCGTCCTCCTCGTCCACCCCCACGGTCCCAAACCCGACGGCCGTCAGCAGCAAGTTGATGCGGCAGGTGCGCCGGACTTTGTGCGGATTGCTCTGCGACGTTCTGAGATGCGTGCGCAATTCGACAGAGTACCGGGTGCAGCGGGACTTTTGTAAGCCTTGGATAGGGATGGCTTCTTTGCCAAGCGGCCCAAGAAAAGTGTCATAGAGCTCAATCAATAACGTGTCCTGCGAAGCAGACGGAGAGGGTTGGGGTACCCGGCCAAGTCCATTCGGTGCGACACTGCGTCAGCCTCAATTACGGGGCCCTGCACAGTGCCCCCCCACCCCCCCGGTTATATTTGTTGGTAGTCGATAGCCTGACGCGGCAATGCAACGCACATGCGGCCCAGTGCAGTAGCATTGTTGCCCATCTAGCAGCACAGGACACTGACAGTCGAGAGCTACACCACTGGACTCCACGAGACTGGGGACTGTCGGGCTGAGATCTGCTGTGGGCATGGGGGTAGCTGCACATTGATACTAGAGATGCCCATCCCGCCACCAAGGGACTGCAGAAGGGAGACCCCACAAGGAGCCCTGAGGCGGAACTGCATGTGCAGTAGCAGTAATCCCAACCCAGTGAATGGTTTAGTGTAGCAGCCTCGCTCATGCTTTCCCCCTTTGCCTTGTTTCTGGTGGCGCTCAATCTTCTGCAAGACACTCAGCTCGTCAGTGGGCTGAACGCGCAGGCCAGACCCCAAAATGGCCTCGCCCCAGTGTGGGCGTTCCGCCTTTCTCGAGTACTGCTGTGCTCTGTTCAAACATGCTGTCTTTTTGTGGCTGCCAGGCTACTGCTGCCCTGTACTGTTCTGCAACATCTGGTACATGGTACACTGCATAACAAATACCTCGCCCCCGGAAACTTGCAGTTGAAAATCTTCGTCGAATACGGGGTCGGCACAACGCTGTTTTGTGGAGCTGGTGACCGTGCACCCTGGGACAGACATCCGCAGGTATGGCTCCCTGAGAGGCATGCCGTTGGGCATTAATAGGTCCGTGGCGTTGATGAGCTTCACGTGCAGCGTCGGCGTGCCTCCGGAGCGTTGCTGCAGAACACTGAGCCTGGGAGCAGTGGTGCTCTTGGGCAGCCAAGGACTAGAGAGGGTCGAGGGCACTGCAGGGGCAGTACCCCGGAACACCTGGAAAGCAGCACAAACAGGAGTTCCAAGACGGAGAATCATCCCCCACTCACCCATCCCTGGGCGCTCCAGTGGTGAGCCTGATAGGTAGGGAGTAGGTGGGCCCATCTACTCTGGTTGGCTATGTGTGCATGAAAAGCCAATAATTGGGCGGGACACCAGGTTTGTGACGCTCTCCCCGCAAGACCCACTGCCAGTGCAACCCAGTGCAACCTGCAAGCATTCCAGATCTCGGACCTGGAACGTCCTCCCTGCATGATGCACCCCCTTGACATTGGGGGGGATCCAACCACCATGATGACGGGGTCTGACATTGTGACTGTCTTTGTTTCACTCTGTACATGCTCATGTGTTGGACCGCTCCCAGACATGGACGTGAGTCACACACCCTTGGTCATCCAAGGGTTCCCCCTTCCTTTCCTTAGTGTTCGCTGTCATTCTGCCTTTTGTTGTGCAGGGGATTGATGAAACTGCATGTTCTCTTGGGAACATAGAGCCGCTCTGGTCTTCATCTTGCCCCCATTTCTGGCTGTGTGTTGTGGCGTTTGTTTGTGCTTCTTTGCTACCATGCTGCAAATCAATCTGCAGAGATGAGGGGGGGAAGCAGGGGTTGTTCATGGCTGTCCTGAAGAGGGGGGAGTAGGGCATGGGGGGCGCCCAGGTGCAGTCCTTGACCCCAACACCCCTTGAACATTTTGGCCCCTCGAAGAGGGGGGTGGGGGTGGGGGGGACCAAAAACCATCGCCTTCTTCGAGCCACCGTGGTGTCCAGGGAATATTTGGACCCACGCACCCTGTGCAGCCACTTCCCGGTGCACTCACCCCCAAAGAAACCATGTTGTTCATCTCATAATGACCTCATGTCTTCAGAAACCTTGCTATGAACAAAGTGGCAGGGATGCAGTGGCCTAAGGGGTTAGCATACAACAACGGAGGTCTCCACCCTGCCTCCTTAGCAACATGCTTAGCAACATGACCTACATAACCCCTGCCTTCTCGGGGGTCCCCAACTGGGGGATGAAATCAGAAATGGCGACATAAGCCCTGCCTTCTCGGGGGTCCCCAACAAGAGGAAGAAATCAAAAATGGCTACATAACCCCTGCCTTCTTGGGGGTCCCCAACAGGGGGATGAAATCAGAAATGGCTACATAACCCCTGTCATTTTGGGGGCCCACAGAAAATGGTCAAAAAAAAAAACTCAGCATTTTGAGTATAAACACATGGGGTGACCGGTCTTATCAACCCCTTCAAATGGGGCACCAAAATTTTCCGGCGCCTGCGGCACCCGCCAACTTCTCCATATTGGCCTGTACTGTGGTCAGGACGTTGTAGACATTTTGGCCCCCAGGAGGGGGGGGGGGGGGCGGGTTGGGGTCAGGGACTACACCTGGGCACCCCCTGTTGAGTGGGGTATGCGCTACTGGGGGGTTGTGTGCGCTGCCTCCAGGAAATGGCATGGGCTGGCGGTCGCTCAGCATACAGGACCATCATGTGGCTAGGGAAATAATGGACTGTGTTCTCTAGGTCCTCCTCACCCAGCACAGTAATTGGGCTGCACCCATGTTCCCTTGCTTGCACTGCCATCTGTTGAGTGTAAAACTGCCAAGTAAGTCGTAAAACTTAAGCCTTAATCTGTGTGTGTGTGTGTGCGTTGTTTGGGGAAACAGGGGGGAAGGGAAAATGGGGGGTACGCGCGCAGGCCGAGACATGTGTGGCCCTACCACAGTGCTGCACGCCTTGACACCACTCTGGTACCACAGTCAGTGGGATTTTTTTGGGTGCTGGGCCCTTCTGCACGATCACACAGGTTGCGGCTGCTCTGAGTATGCATTCTCCAGGCCTTCTTTCTGGTCCCCCAATTGGGGAACCCCACAGCCAGCACCCTTGCTTTGTGGTGGCGTACATTTGGGCAAACTGGGCTCGGAGGGCAGGACCGGTTCCGTTTCCCACCCACCAAATACCCACCAGAGGGGTGGAGGGGCATGTTCAGACACCAGTAGACCATGCATAGCGGGAGCGATGGCTTGGACCTCAACATGCAAGTGATCAGCATGCAAAGTGTGGTCCTGCATGCCCAACACCAGCGGCTCATTGAACTCCACGCAGTAACAGGTGTCCGTGGACGATCTGCAGGGCCCTATGGTACGGACGCTGCTGCAGGCAAACTGTCGGTGCAGCGTGAATCGGATGCTCACTGGATCGTCCTCGGAGACCTTTTCGACAGACCCAGATCGGCCGGAAAAGATCAACGTCGATCTGTTTGGTGGATGTGCGCTGCTGCTGGCTCTGTCGCTGATACCGTGATGACTGTGACATTGAGGGACACAACAGGTGCTGCTGAGGTGCATGGGGCAGCACCATGTGGCTGTTGCGCTTGCGGGGCCACACTCACCACAACTGCATGCTGTCACATGTGGCGCAAACTGCAGACACCAGAACAGGAATCCCTCTGCAAAGTGAGGGCCCTTTCAGAAGCCCAAAGAGCTATCTCCCAAATTGACAATTGACAAAAGCTTTACTTGGCCTTCCACTGAAGACGCAGGTTGGTGGTGTGCTTGGTCCCTGCGGCATTACTGAGAAACCGTCCCTTGCCCAGAGGTACTGTTTTTTTACTGTGCTGTTTTTTTGTGTGGCAATCTCGAGCTGTCTTCCACTTCCATGTGTAGAAAGGTCTCATTTAGCAAAAGGTACACCGTTCCCAAGAACCCACAATGCGCAGACTCTACAGTGCACACTCACAGCTCAAAGTCCACAGTGGGCTCCCAGTGCAACCTCAAAAATCTCACCCCTCAAATTGTCTCAGCAGCGCTGAAGTAATTCAAGACTCCCAATCCTTCAGCATTTTCACAGCATCGAACACTCCACAACACCACCAATGATATTGACCAACAAGATGATGGGTGCGTGTTGCTCGTGCTACTGCCAAATGTGTTGCTCACCCTTGGAGCCTAAGAAGGGTTGTAAAACCTCGACAGGGCAAACCCAGCTCGGTAATCAAGACTTGCGACTAGGACGAGCTGGGTCCTAGTCTTGCTTAATGCATAGGACAGCGCCGTGGAAGGATAATGGCTTGCTTAGGAGCTGCCTCTGCGCGTTCGGGACGATCATCCTCAAACCGGCTCAAAAACGGCTCATTTTCACCTCAAAATGGACCACTGCGTGGCACCACGGTGTGGTAGACGCCTGATTGAACACGGATTTGGAAATATTTGAAAGTCCAATTGCTATGAAAGAAGAACGACCCTCATTAGAGACACCTACTTGATGCAACGGCGATCGTCGTAAATTTTCACGACGAATGTCCTAAGAATTGGCCGAAAACGCCAATTTTTGGACACTAAATCAGCAATAAATAAGGCTTGGACGGCTGGAAATGGCACAAAACTTGTTGAGGTGATGCGCATTTGCTCCGCGGTCGTTTTGAGCTACTTGGATGCCGATTTTGAGCCACGGTTGCCTTGAAAAGAGTTTATTTGCGTGTGCTTGGTTGCTGCTGCTGCTCCTGCTAAAATGTGTTGCTCAACCTGGACCCTAAGAAGGATTGTAAAACCTCGAAAAGGTAAACCCAGCTCGGTAATCAAGACTTACCACTAGGACCAAGCTAGGGCCTAGTCTTGCTCCATGCATAGGAAATCGCCGTGGAATGAAAACGGCTGGCTTTGGAGATGGTTTGCATGTTCAGGACAATGATCGTGAAACATGGCGCAAAAACGACTCATTTTCACCTCAAAATGGACCACCGCAAGGCACAACGGTGTGAAAGATGCCTCATTCAACACCGCTTTGCAATCGTTTGATGTCCCAAACGCTATGGAAGAAGCTAGAATGGCCCTCATTAGAGACACCTATTTGACGCACTTGCGATTGTCCTAAACTTTCACGATGTTCGTCCGGAAAACAACCGAAAAAGGGCCCTTTTTGGAAACTAAATCGGCCATAAAGCAGCCTAAACGTCTCGAGACGGCACAAAACTTGTTGCGGGGGATGTGTATTTGGTCTGCGGTCCATTTGAGCTAGTTGGATGCCACTTGTGAGCCACTATGTAAAACTTGGATAGGGTAAACCCGGCTCGGTAACCAAGACTTACCACTAGGATGGAGCTGGGACCTAGACTTGCTCAACGCATAGGAAAACACCGAGGAACGAAAACGGCGTGCATGACAGGTGCTATTGCATGACCACCACGAGCGTTTTGCAAAGGGGTTCCAAAACGGGCGTTGAGGATGAAGATGAAGAACTACATGGATAGCCAAACGGGAAAAGGATGTGCCTCATCACTCCTTCAAAAGCACAATCCGATGGCAAGAGAAAGTCTACTTGCCGTGGAAGACGCTTTTCACTATCACCAATGAGTGAAAAAAGCTTTCATGAACATTACTCGCCATCCAAACGTAAAATAGTACAGATGTTGTGGCAAGGACGCAACGGCCAAAGGGCCCACAACCCTTGCTGAGGGGGGGGCGGGGCGTTCCTCACAAAGCAGGTGGCCCACAGCCTAACAGACCGCATGCTTCCCATCCACCACTGTTCCGCATTGCTCCACGTGCCCACTCTGAACATGCCCTTCTCCCACAAAATCCAACCTATACAAACCCCAGATCCATGCATCTTGACCCCATTAAATCTTTGTTCAGCAGCAAGGGAAAGCCCACTCCCCAATTTGAACGTGCCCCTCTTCCACAAAGTCCAACTTGTACAAACCCTAAACCCATGCATCTTGACCCCACTCAATCTTTGTTCAGCAGCGAGGGAACGCCCACTTTCCCGCTTTGAACATGCTCTTCTTCCACAAAGTCAAACTTGTACAAATCCCAAATCCATGCATCTTAAGCCCACTCGATCTCTGTTTAGCAGCATGGGAAAGCCCACTCCCCACTTTGAACGTGCCCTTCTTCCACAAAATCCAACGTATGAAAACCTTAAATCCCTGCATCTTGACCCCACCCATACTTTGTTTAGCAGCAAGGGAAAGCCCACTTGCACACTCTAAACATGCCCTTCTTCCACAAAGTCCAACTTGTACAAACCCTAAATCCATGCTTCTTAACCCCACTCAAGTAAGCTACGCAAAAGCCCCAAATTGATATGGTCCCTATGCCTAATGTAGCTTAGACAAGGCCGTAGCTTACATGCACCACATACAACTACCAAAACACACATGAGTGCCTGCATCCTTAGCCTCCACCCACATTCCCAAAGGCATGCAACCACAAGAAAATATTTGGAACATGAAATCCCAGGTCCACACCCATCTTCCACAAAGCGAAAGCCCACTCCCCAATCTGAACGTGCCCTTCTTCCACAAAGTCAAAATTACAGAAACCCCAAATCCATGCATCTTGACCCCACTCAATCTTTGTTTAGCAGCAAGGGAAAGCCCTCTCCCCACTTTGAACGTGCTCTTCTTCCACAAAGTCCAACATATACAAACCCTAAACCCATGCATCTTGACCCCACTCAATGCTTTGTATAGCAACAAGGGACAACCCGCTTACACACTCGGAACATGGCATTCTTCCACAAAGTCCAATTTTTATAAATGCCAAATCATGCATCTAGACCCCACTCAATGCTTTATTTACCAGCAAGGAAAAACCCACTTTCCCGCTTTGAACATGCCCTTCTTCCACAAAGTCCCACATATACAAACCCTAAACCAAGGCATCTTGACCCCACTCCATGCTTTATTCCGCAGCAAGGGAAAGCCCACTTGCAAACTCCGAACATGCCCTTCTTCCACAAAATCCAACTTACACAAATCCCAAATCCATGCATCTTGACCCCACTCAATCTTTGTGGAGCAGCAAGGGAAAGCCAACTTTCCCGCTTTGAACATGCCCTTCTTCCACAAGGTCCAAATTGTACAAACCCCAAATCCAAGCATCTTGACCCCATTCAATCTTTGTTCAGCAGCAAGGGAAAGCCCACTTTCCCGCTTTCGACATGCCCTTCTTCCACAAAGTCCAACCTGTAGAAATCCCAATGCATGCATCTTGACGCCACTGCATCTTTGCTCGGCATCAAGGCAAAGTCCACTACCCACTGTTCTCTTCTTCGACAAAGCCCAACATATACAAACCCTAAGCCCATGCATCTTGACCCCACTCAATGCTTCGTTCGGCAGCAAGCGGATAGCCCGCTTGCCCACTTTAAGCATGCCCTCCTTGCACTAAGTCCAACTTGTACAAACCCCAAATCCATGCTTCTTGACCCCCCTCAATCTTTGTTCAACAGCAAGGGAAAGCCCACCTGCCCAATCTGAACATGCCCTTCTTCCACAAAATCCAAATTGTACAAACCCCAAATCCATGCTTCTTGACCCCACACCAGTGTTGATCCGCGGCACGAAGGATGCGACGGGTTCCCAAGTGTCGTGGGACGGCCCGTAGCCTGGCCAACGCACTTTGAACTCCACGCCTCCAGGCGCTGAGGCGTTCAGACACTGGGCCAAGATATTCTCGATGATGTAGTCCAGAGACACATGTTTGCCTCGGATGTCGGGCTCACGGGCACGGAGCATGCCTCTCCCTGAACTGGCCGGGGCCTACGTTGACCCGGTGAACTGTCCGGGGCCTACGTTGACCCGGTAGGTGTCCTCACCAATCCTCCGAACCACCTCTCCGGGTGTGAACCAAGTCTTGGTGCGGTGAGTGCCCATAGGCCGGGGTCTCAGCCCCAATACCGGGTCACCCACCCTGAATTTCTGCGCCGTCGACTTCGGGGCGGTCTTGGCCCGCACGGCATGCTCCTTCTCGAGCCGCTGACGGATCTCCCGCGCCGTTGTCTTTTGCCGCGCAAAGAACTCTTTGGCATCCATTGCTATGCCATCACTCGACAGAAATGTTTGCGAACATCTTGAGCACTAGTGCCCCCAATGGAGTCAAGGCCATGGTGACCTTGTTCTTGGACTTGGACAATAGTGATCCAACTTCACCAATTTAGATCCCGGCACGGCAAAAATGTGACATGGCACCCAAGGTGTAGGCGGAAAATTCATTGATGAGGAAGAAAAAGAAGAACGGGCGTGGGAGATGCAATAGATGGCGAGGAGGAACGGTGTCTACACTTTGGGGGTGAAGTGGGTGAGGCATCATTGTCACGTACACGTTGCTTACCTTTCCGTTCTAGTCTTTGTTGTCTATGTTCATCTAGCAATGTTCGTGCTTCAGTAGCGGCTTGCATGAAGGTGTCTTCATCCAAGGCAGGTTGCAGTAGTGTTTCCATGATTGGCTCTTGCGCATCTTGCACTTCACAATGGTCTACATGTGCATTAGTGTGGTGCTTTTTGCATGCCGCCGGAGATGGTGTATTGATTGGCCTGCCAAAACTTGAGTGAGCCTCGACAATGGAAGCATCTTGTACATTCTGTGGCCGGTATTGCGGGGGTGTTGTTTGTAAGACGCTTCATGGAGTCAACGATGAAGCGAACTGGTAAACACCCGACCACATTGCTTGTTGCAAGAAACCGTTCCCTTTTTAGGGGCTTTCTTGGATGCCTTGCGATGTCTTCTTTTGTCATGGCCTCTCATATCGCAATCAATATCCCATTCGCGGTGCATGGCTGTCAACACGTTGTGAGCGTTCTCATAACTTGCTTCAACATGTATTGAACCACCATAGCTTTGGGAACAAGTGACTCCAATCGTCCCTACCAATCTTCCACTACGTCTCCACGGTTCCGCAAGCGGATGACACGAAGACTAGTAGCTGTGTGAACCCGGCTTATGCCCACGTAGAAGGCGTTGTACAGCAACGCATGTTGGCTCCAATCATCCACAACCAAGATGATCTTATCCATTGACCTACATTGCACCCCATTATATGTTGACCCAAACGTCCATCGAAAGGGATGTACGTGGGTGTACGAGGATCCACCGCCTTTGGTGCACACAACAATGTATCGATGAATGTTGATTTTCGGGTGCACTTGCATGAGAGGTACAATCACTGTGTATGCGTCCTCATATTGCATTCCAAGTTAGGTTAGTGGCACTCAAGTCCAAAGCATCGATAGCAACCATGACACAAAACGGTGGGTAGTCCAGTAAAACTACACTTACGAGACATGCATCACCGATCTCTTGTGCTCTGCGTTGCACTTGATCGCGATGTAGGACAATGCTATGCAAGTGTGCTTGGGCGCAATTGGGCAACCCTATTTTTGCCCTTAGATTACTGGTGAGGCAACAAGGTGCGTTCCGGACAAAGTAGGCAGTCGTGTCCTTCACCGTTTCATACATGAAACTTGCATTACGTCCAAACTTCTTTTCATACTTGTCAACCATGGACAATTTCCAAGCTACAATAGGCAATTCATTAGGCAATAGCAAAACGCTTAGGCATCACGTCGTTCACAACATGCACTATCTTTTGATCTATGCTAATGATTGTAGCTTCTTGCCAAGCAGGGTCGGTGAATTCTTCTGCAGTGGTTTCATTAATGGTATCCAAAAAAAATCCATATGTGTCCTTAAAGCATCCTGTGTCCACATCTGGAAGGCACAAGCTGATGTTTCATACTCGGAATCCGTTGCCCGGTGTTGTTTGATGAGATCTCTTCAAGCTTTTGGAACAATTCCCGGCCAACTTTGTCATTCAAGTCTTGTCCGCCAACTTGAGCTTTCACGGACTCGAACAACCGTGTCTGGCCTACGGGCGTCAATTGGACAAAACCACGCGTCAATAGTACACAAATACCACCAAATGGTGTCTTCTGGCATTGCATGATCTCACATAGGCGGCTGTCAATATCTGAAGCATGCGACAACCAACCACCGAGACTTCATCCACTACCAATACCTTGCATTCTTCAAAAGATTTGCACAAGCGGTGCAACTTCGCCTTGTCAATCTCAAATTGTGCCATGTCACTCTCTCCGTCAAAAACAGTCAGGCGCAATGCATGATCGATGGTAGACCCCTTGGCAAGGTTACTTGCAACAATCCACAACGGAGCAACAAACCACACGACATTCCAACCAAACATTTGTCGCAATCTTGAGTGGATTTCTCGTGCCACCAAACTGCTTCCGGTCCCTCCACCAACATCTAGGAACCGCATAGGTGGCACTGGTTTTGCCGAAGAGTCGCAGGTGGTCTCCATCCATATGTAATCGGTGATCCTATTGATGATCTTTCCTTGATCCGAACTCTATTTGGTCCACGTGATCCCAAAGAAATTTCCATGTGTGGTGTGTACGCCTCCGCCTTGATATCATCATACACTCATTGAGCACGCGAGTAAACGTCAGCTCCATGAAGGTAATGTTCGTCGTCTCCCAATGCATAAAGAAACTTTGATTGCCTTTCAAAGGGGAGATTAACCTTGGGAGTTGCCAGTCCCAATTGCCGACTCAAGGCCTCTTTTAGAGTTTTGAATTCCTCACTTGAGACCAAGCATCCTCTCTGGTTTGCGGTTTGGGCCCTTTGGGTAGCTTCTTGCATGTCTCATACTGCTTCGGCAAACCTGTTATCCTTCACGTCCGTTGTTGTTTCCTTCAATTCTTCCATCCATTTGTCGGGATTGAAACTCACATCCAAAGGGTGCCTCACAGCCCAAATTTTCCGAGAAAGCTTCCAAATGTCATATGTCAATGTCTTTCATAAGTGTTTTGCCTCAAGAACACAACAAGCAAGAGAGCAAATGCGTCACGGCATTCCACATGGGCATTCCAGAAGCGGTTCAGAAACTGAGATGGACGTGCACCGCGTGGGTGGGTGGGTCCGTTGTGTTTGTAAAGAAAACAACAAATTGATAGAGGTGAATATACATAGTGCAAAACTTCAGTTTGAGTGTGTCAAACTTCAATTTTGCCTCAAGAACACAGCATGCACAAGAGGAAATGTGTCAGAGCATACTAGACGGGGTTGAATGCATGTCGAAGGGACAAACCATGCAGCATGCATACTGATCAAGCCAGCTAAGGACGGTGCTCAGGAGCGTCCAACAGTCTACGCACGGCACGCCTAGCGTACCAGTCCTCGATGATGGCCAAAGCTGCTCTATACAGACGCTCCCGGGCCACCGCTGGATCCCAACAACGCGCCTGTGGATCGCCCGTTGCACCAACGGTGTGCACGGGCCACTGCTGAAGGTGGCAGGGAGAAATACGAAACCTCCCACACATGTGGGACACTCTGCTAAACAGCTGCGGTTGCTCTGCCTGTATATTGTCCTACACACAAGTCACCACGCCTCGCGCACGCGAACGGGCCAGAGGCAGAGAAACCAACTGCAGGACCACCCTGGCGAGCCAACATGCCCGGGCACCACCCGACAAAAAGCATAAGCCTACTTGGTGGGTTAGCCCACCAAATGGCACGTACATTTTGTTTATCCCCGCGGATGCGAGGTTGCGATTGGTCCCAAAGGGCGCCAATGAAGTCCCTGACCACATCCAGCCCAACGCCTTGACCATAGTAGAGTTTTGGCGCCCTCCATGAGGCCGTGGCCCCCCGTCGATATTGCCACCGCACCGCTTCCCTTACCGCCTACGGCGCCACGGCGAAGCCTGCCGCTGTTCATGGGATGGCCACCCCAAAGTTCGCCGTTCCGGCGCCCACGTAGAGGTCGAATGCCCCAACGAACAAGGTGACCAGGTCCACGACGCCGAGGAACAGCATGCACCCGCCGTACAACACGCAAGCAGCAACACAAATGCGGTCCTAGGACCGCGGCCCGGTAACATCGGCGGATAACGCACAGGCCCACTCGCGCAACACCGGCACCGGGTCCGCCCGCGCCCTCTGCTGGCGCCCATGCTGGTCCCACCGGCCCCCATCACGCTGGCGGCGCCGGCACCCCATGTGCATGGGGGCAACAAGAGGCATCGGGTGGAACAACGGCAGCGTTATCGGGTGTGGCATTACAAGGATAAAGGCTAGCAAAAACAAAACAAGGGACATCCCCGGCAGGGATTAACACACCCGCACGAATAATGTTAGTAAGGCCATCCACGCACCATCACCCCATGGAACACTGCAAATGGTATCAAGGATGCGGTGAGGGAAAAAGGCCCTTTGCTATATTGGACCCCTTGGGGGAGGACTATCCTGGACGACCCCCCAAGAGGCAACAGGAATCGAACTAGGAACTAGCGTTGTACCGAAGGAGTGCATGACCGGCTCTACTAGTAGACAAGGGTACTATATAAAGCGGCAGCGCAACATAGGAAAAAGCTGCCACCCACAGCTTCAAGAAACCACGGGCACGTACAACTTCGCATATGACACTTTTGCATGCCGCCGTTGTCACCACGTCAACCACACCCAGTCCAGGGTAGAGGGGCCCGACGGCGTCACCCACCTGCGACCGTGGCACCGCCACAGAAGAGCCCCTGGTTCGCGCGGAGACACCCGGTGTTTCGTTGGGTGCAAAAGGGTACGCGGTCCACATGAAGCTGTGCAGGATTGCCCATCTGGCCCCTCATTGCCCCAGGCCAGGTTGACTGTTCGATCTCTGACCAGCTCCCCGCTTGCCGCTTCAAAGGCCATACGTTCCTGCCGATCTTTCCACGGCACACCAGGCAGCCAATCTTACCGCCTTGCCCCGCAGCAGGCCTAAGGTCTAGACATGATTTATGGCGTGTTTTCCTAATTTCCGGAGACAAGCAGAAATTGTCCCCGAGCACTCGGCGGCCAGGGCCTCATCACCACAACAATCATCCGTGAGTCTACTCCACGGATGTGCAGGATTATACTCCCTGGGGACCCAACACAGAAATAGGGACGTGTGAGCCACGGACCAATTGTAAACCAACCTCTTGATTGACAACATGATTCTGCGTAGACAGTCCCGACCCCGCCTTATCACTCGCAAGCATCTGCAAAACCGCAGAGTTATCACCCACAACCGATGCCGCCGACCAGCCAACCGCGCGTATGAAATTGGTAGCGAACTCCAGGGCTCGCATTTCGACCACTTGCTGGTTGCAAAAAGAGTCCAGGACCAATGAGAAAGCGCCCACACGCCCACCCTACAGCCATTTGCATCTGGACCACCGTCGAAAAAGACTTGGGTGGGCCGCCTCACGGACGGAGACCTTATTACAAAGACAACCCAGCTTCTTGCCACCATAACACTAGGCGTCACCAAAGCGTGAAGCAACCTCAGCGGTGTGTTATTCAAGCGTACAGCGGCCCATAAAATGTGCGCCCACGTGGACGCTAGAAAAGGCAGAACTCCCCAAGACGGCCTAGACTCCCACAAGACGCGCCCTACAAGTCGCAACAAATCCTTACGTAAACAGTGACTCACGGCGATAAGTAGCCACCGAGCCAGCAAGGCCGACCACTTGTTAGTGGATCGAGAGATAACTCCCTCCCCAAAACGGAATTGTTTGCCAATCCATTGAATACAACTTAGGGGAGTTAACTTACTCTTGGGGCTCACCAGAGCGCCTTCGGAGATCAAAAGGGCGATAATGGCGTCCGCCGCTGGCTTGACACGAGGGTTCTTGAAACGGATTACCGGAATATCGTCATAGTAGACAAGGACGAAAACGTCGCGCACTCGCTCTCTACGGACAATATGGGTTAAAACCTCCTGGCAAATAACTGGGCTATATGCCCGACCAAAAGTCAACACCTTGAATGCATACGCCGTGTCATCAACACAAATACGGAAAGACTGGCGGTACTGTGGAGGTAGGATTAACCTCCAAAAACAAGTACTGATATCAACATGACACACCAGCAATGGTTCCCCCTCCCCCAAGGCATGCAAAGAAAATAGCTCCCACACCGCAAAGATGTGCTGGTCACAGTCGCCCCTCACCCTCGGCGGCAGGCAGTGCACATTTCCCGAAACTTGCACCAGCATCAAAAGAGTTGCCAACTCCACCGAGAGGATTTGCAAAGGTGGAGGCTTAGAACGCATGGACTCATTAAAGTCCACCAAATTCACAATAAAACTTGATTTCTCCCGATTTCTCGGCACCGGGAAAAAGGTCCCGTTAGGGCCCAAGTCTGGGTCACGGACAGGAATCAGCACCCCGTGACAAATGAGTGCGCGTGCCACACCATTTCCCTCGTCGCTTGCCGGTCTCAGCCGGCTGAAGGACTCCCGTAAGGTGTTAGAGAAAGAGGGGGGCACCAATCGCTGCCATATCTTGAAGGGTATCGTATACAACCCACTGGACCCAACCCAAGGCCGAGGATTTTGACCGACAAACAAACGAGTAAAAGCTTGGGGCTCGTACTGTCATGCAAGAAGCACGCCCACAACTCCGTAGTGAAGGAGTCCATAGCCACACAAAACAAACCCAAAAAATTGGGAAGACCGAAATCGCGTGCAGCCAACCAGCCCCTCACCCAAAAAAGCAACAAACGGATTTCAAGCAATCCCCGAACCCTGAAGCCACATATCAGGGCGGGCACCACATTTTCGATCCAACAGTCCTAGCGACCGTCATTCCACCATGATTGCCAGCTCCTTGCAAGGTCCGTCTCCGCCGGCTCCCGCGGCGACGTTCCTTTATTGGCATCGAGTGGTCCTCCGAAGACCCGCTCTAGGCTTGACGGCATGTCGTCCAGGAAGTGCCTCGAATGTGGCCCTTTTTGCCCCAACACTCGGCCCCGGCCTCCCGGGAGGGGTAGTTCTTTAGTGAAGTACTCCGAGATTGCGGCTGGCCACATATCAAAAGGGGTTACCGGCTTATTCCGCTCCAACACGGCACGACCCCGACCTGCCCCACCATTGGCCCACATTGATGGGTACCCCGTTCCACTTGAGCAGGGCAGTGCCGCCCCTACGCTAGCAATGCCAGCGGTGCTCCTCGTACTCGGTCCCCGCGAGCGCCCGCACGATCCTCTCCTCCAGCCAAGCCAGTCCCTGGGGGCAGATGAAAATGCACCTCTTCTCACCGGTCGGTCCATGTTTTTTAAGCCATTCCGACCACGCTGCCGGATAGGTACCGAGGTCTATTGTAAAAAGCCTCCGGCTATTCTGAAAGCCCCTGAAACACATGGCATCGTCGCCAAGTCCTCGTCACCGGAGTGATGCCGTCTCCCCGACACAGAGGACTCCCACAAAGGAGAATACCGTGAGCTCATAGAAGGACCAATCAACTCTATCCGTGCAACCCTAGGATATAAGCTGCAGCGTCTCCGGACCCCCAAACGTCTGCCGGTCATCGTCTTCCCCTGGCAGTGAGTGCTTGGCCATGCGCCACAGTTTCTTGCTGACAATGGGCTCGACCCTTTCCATATCCTCCAGCGCGCGGACTGCGCTAATGGCCCCTCAAATTGTGGCGTTTGGCGCCCGTCGCCGGTACAGCGACTGTAAGTAGGCCATGACCACTGTTTTCGGCTCGCGATGTTTCTCCTCTCGCTGTAGCCTGGCGATCGCCCGTAGGTGGGTCGCCATTGTGTCCCTAGAAGACGATTGCCAGGATGCGGGCACCAGGGCGTCGAAATCTTCATCGGGGTTGCCCCACTTGAGCCCACACCACCGCTGTACCACCTCATCCCACGACCATATTCCCGATTCCGGTCGGAAAGCTCCTGCTTGTGTCTCTTCCACTTGGCTTTCTGCGCCCACCAGCAGCCGCACGTCCCCCCACTCGATGCCATGGCTCCATCACTCAAATGGGGGCGGGCCATAAACAAGTGGCGCTTCCCCCCCTGCCCCTGTTTGCGGCAGTACGTACAAGCTGTTGAAGGCGGGTCTGTTACATTAAGACATTCACCTCCTTTTTGCTTATACAAAAGCAGACCGTTGCGAACCTTGAACTTGCTCCCCATGGCCTGTACACGTCTCACGATCTCGTCACGTGGCACCCACGTGTCTCCGAAGTTTACCTGGGCACTTTGCAGTACATCAGTGCCCAGCGCAGGGCCCACGTCTCCACCCCTGAACTCATACCGTTTATCTTGAGGACGGAGGTGACGATCGCCGAGAGCACCACCACCTGCGAGAAGTACATCACCACGAAGGCACTGGACATGTCCGTCAATGGGCTCCTCCCCCTCGTTGCTCGCAGGGGCCGACGGGACCCACTGATTGGTGCAGCCCAATGCACCCTCTGGTGCACGGAAAGACGCTTGCGCTCAGGTGGACCAGTCCCTCGCGTACATCGCGTGTCGGATGGAATGGCCGGAACCCCCATCAGGGCGTTGTGGAACAAATCCAGTGCACGCACGACCCACTACGGATTACATTGAATGGCCACCAACTTCTCGAATTCGGCCCAACACAGGGTGGGAATTTGTTCATCCCGCGCCTTGCCATGAACCCCCATAGCCTCCAATTTCTTGGTAAGATTCTCCTCGACCCTCCGCCTATACTTCTCGCAGCAGTTCTGCGATGATCTGCTCGGTCTGAGTCGGTAGCGGGGCCGATGGGGTGGGTTTGACGAATTGCTTTCCAGGCACGTCAAGACATACCCCCTCAAGGGCACAGAAGTACACCGCCGCCTCCAAAAGATCCTCCGGGTTCACCGAATATTGGGCAGAGGCTGCGAAATCCTGTAACCACAGCGTCCTGGCTTCCCCCAACGACTCCAGGTTGCGGCGTATGGCCGCCCTTATCGAAACGACTTCACGAGGCGGCACCGCGGCCAACCAAGTTTAGTGGGTGTCCCCTTCACGTAGTCCGCAAAAGTCAAACGTGGAGTTGACATGAAATTCGTTGTGTATGTAAAGAAAACAACCAATTGATAGAGAAGAATACACATAGTGCAAAACTTCATTTTGAGTGTGTCAAACTTTAGATCATAAGCAAGCTCACTTTGCTCCAAGTAACTTGCAACATCACTCTTGCAATGTTCTTCCCGTTGCAAATAATGATCCTAAGTGAAATGTGGTGGCTCTTCAATGTCCCAAGGAACAAAGGTGCACATGATAACCTTGGCCCATCCGCAACCGACCAAACGGGCATGCGTTTCCCCGCCAAAATGGGGCACCTAGATTGTGACAACATTTATTGAACGTAGTCGCCTTCATCAAGGACATGACGAGGATGGAAATCAAACATTGCATTTTCGGGCCGACATCCATTACTAACTCCATCGGTAACCTCTACAGGGCCCGTTTTGCAGCGGCACTCTACTTTAATGAGACAATGGTATTCGAAAACACAAAGGCTCCTCAACCACTTCCCAGAACAAGCATAATGTATGGCAGGTATAACGACCGTTCACTTTGCGTCCAATCCTTCACCCAAGACGTAAAATTACGCACGGCACGTTGCATCAGCATCTCATGGTGCCACATCCATGGTTCAAGAGTTAAGGTGCTCAGCAAAAAATTCCTTATCATTCCCGGAGGAATTTTGGCAATCTTCCATTGGGGGCTGACCTGTTGACATTTGTGATGCCTCTAAACCACCACCTAGTTTGGCAAATGGGTCTTCATCCACCACATCCGACGACGATGACACATTTGATTGTGCAT